>JAPDVR010000019.1:41829939-42059939 GCA_026230005.1 Gila orcuttii | reverse complement strand
GGATCTGTTAGAGCCTCCTGGAGGTGGTCAATACCCAAACAGACATTGGGTGTGAACATCCATCAAATCCATGGGCCCAGAGCAGACTTAGCATGCAGCCATAGTAATAAACTGAGACCCCTGGTCAGCCAATGGGGTAAAAAGCACTCAATGGGGATGTTTAGCTAACAAGCTTGTCACCTATAATCCAAACACTCTGGAAAACAATGAGCATTCTTAAACACAGCAAATACAGCTAAACAGTAAGAAGATGATCAGAACCAGGGGCGGCGCTAGGGGTGGGCTAAGGGGGCTGGAGCCCCGAATGTTTTCAGTAAAGCCCCGAATGTTTTTATTATCATGCATTGTACACACCGTCACTGAGTTTTCATGCACATTAAAATATTTTTTATTTGAATTTAATTAATTAAAAGTATATATCTCTCGACTCTCACATCTACAGTGTCCGTCAATATACGCATTGTCATTCACAACCGACAAGAACCGCCCACTCAGGCTAGTGCTTCTGACTGACATGTAAACTGGCCAACCATCGATGAGAAGTTCAGCGTCTGATCATCCAGCCAATGAAATTAGATTTTTTGGAGCCAAGAGCTTTGTTGATGTGTAAGTTAGTAAAATGGGTATATCAAAATTCTTAAAAAAAAGGAAGTAAAACACCCCCAGCACTAAAACAAGATACAACAGCTTCAGCTGGTATCTGTAACTTTTAATCATAGTATTATATTTCTTATTCGATTTTAAATTGTGTCTGATTTACATTTTGATCGTCTAACAGTTAATGGTTGGCTCACAGTCTATAGGACACACATACACGCGCGCATGCACACACACACACACACACACGCACACACACACACACACACACACACACACACACACACACACACACACACACACACACACACACACACACACACACAATTAGAGCGTTATATGTTTGGTTAGCATGGCCTGCCTGTGTCAGGGCAACAATTAAATAAAACAATTAAAAAATATTTCGCTAACGAAAATGGTTTCAAACAAAGCATCACTGTGTTTACTGAATGAATTTGCTTGTAAACGATTCACTGACCCCGCTATTAAAAAAACATTTCTTACTTTTTTCTAAATGAATCATCTGTTTTGAACGAATCGATTGAATAAACCGACGCACTCATTAAGGCAGTGGCTTGCCGCCATCTAGTGGCAAAGTACCATTCTAATTTTTTCAATATTTCATATTTCTGTATTCCAAATTTGATATTTGATACATTAGCCTCATAATATATCAAACTGCTATTGAATTGCACTTGACCTGATGGACTTGACCACTTGACTCGACCTGTTCTGTTCCCTTTGTTTGTAAATAGCATCTTGGAATGTTTGGTATTCTATGGAATGCATTATTGCATTTTTGTTGATGAGGGTGGATTGATGTTTCAGTTTAACTCTGTGTGACATTGTGACTTTTAATTTTAGTAAGCCAGAAAGATTTACCTTGTTAAAAAACAAAAAAACAATTAAAGAAAAACAAAAAAAAAAACAAATATTAAACATTTTATTTAAAGTGTATTCCTTGTATCCTGACACATAAATGGATTTCTCTGGGCTAAGCCCCGGATATCCACTCACCCTAGAACCGCCCCTGATCAGAACCATGGTTACCCATTTAGCTCTATACTACTCACCTGAATATTCTCGTATCATACGTAAGCGCGTGACCCTTTTCAACTTTAACCGTCTCTGGCATTTGGAACAATGAAATAGAATAAAAAAATTCAATAAAAATACGGATAAAACCAAATTTGTGCACACTGATGTTTAGAAGCTACACAAAGAAGCTAAAATGCACACAAGAAGCTAAAATGAGTTCTTTTAGAAAAAAATGCGCCTCTGTCTTCAGGGAAGATGGTCACACAAATGAAGTTTCTCTTGGGTGTCCAAATTTTGTGTCTCTGAGAAAAAATAAATATATATAGGCCTATGGGAAATGTATAACTTCGTGATGGAGAGAGAAGAATGTGGTTCTGAAGTTCACAGCCGGACAGAAAATCCTAAAAGACGCTGTCAAACAGACGCATTGACCGCATGATATTCTCATCCTCAAATAAACAGAAAAGAAAGAAGAGTAATTAGCAAGAGTCACATTTTCCTATGGGATATTACAGAAAGCAGATTTAACAACTAAACTGGGTAAGTTATCCCGGAGTACGCTGTATACCTCAGCTTTCAGCACCCAGAACTGAGGGAACTTTCAGGGTATGTTAGTAATCAACAACACATAACCATGACAGTCTCGTTCTTTTTTTTTTGGTTTTGTTTTCATTCTGTTCCCTGTTTCGGTTTGGTAGTTAGTTCTGTTTGCTAGTAAGTTTCCATAGTTACTAATTAGTATATTATACCTGTTCTTAGTTTTGTTGATTACTTTGTGTGTATTTAAGCTCTAAGTTTTCTCTGTTCATGGTTCAGCGTTGTTTTAGTCTTCTGTATACATTTGATCTATTTATTTATTTTAAAAAAAAGCTATTTAGTGTGATACATTGGCTAGCCACAGTATACAGTTAAAATGGTTATGAGTTAAAGGGACAATGCCCGCTGCTTAATGAACTCAGGATTAAACTCCCTGTAAAGTCAAAATTAAGTATGTGTTCTGAGTTTGTCACACCACAGAAAAATGTGTTATTAGCCACCCAACCAAATTTGAATGATAAAAAAAGCTGGCAAGTACATAAAATAAGTTATCAAAATCTTGAAAAAATGAGCAGTAGTCTCTGCTCTCAAACGCTGGAGGCGTGTCCGCTGGCTGCGCTGAAACCACGCCCACTCACGGGAAAGCTGCCGACGGTGATATTAAGTGATACAGCTTTTGGGACGGGGAGATGAAGGCCAAGGCGGGAGAGAGTCGGTTCGGCCCCATTCACCAGTAACAGCGGATTATCAGTGAATCCCAGTTGTCTCTGACGAAAGTTTATAAAACTATCCCGTGTAAAATGATCACTACAGAGGCGGGTGTTTGCGGTGATCCTCAGCTCTCCATCAAGGTGGCTCTTCACAAAATGAATCCACCTCTTCTTGATGTGATCGTTTTTAGGAAATTTAAATAAAGACACCGATCTGTTTTGTACATGATCGCATCCAGGTAGTAGCCTACGCATTTCCCTGTCGAAGGCATAGCTAGCTAGCAAACTGTAGGCTGTAGTAACTAAGTTAGTACTTGTAACTTACTACTTAATTGTAGTACTGACAGTAACTCGCGATTGAGTGCCAAACTGATGCGAATGTGCTCTATTGTTAGGGGCGGGGCCAGCCTCAGTGCGTCATCAAGTAGGGGCGTGTCCAGGAGCTCAGGGCCTCTGGATGGATTCTGCGTCATCGAGCCCCGTTTTAGCCCCGCCCAAAAAATCCGGAACACAGCAATGGTGAAAAACTGTTTAACAGTCTAACTCCACAATTCAGTACTTCACAGTTCACAGTCTTTGTAATATGTTTTAGCAATACATTTCTAACATTTATAATGTGTTTAGAATTTTTTTTTAGAATTGACTTTACAGGGACTTTAATGTCATGGTAAGTTAAACTTGCTTTCTGCAATTCGCTTGAAGTATTTTATGTCTGAATTTCTTTGTATTGCATTCGGGTAATGAGTAATGAGTGATAGAGATTAACCTTTTGACATGACTCCATGAACTCCTCAATGGTGACCACTCCATCACGGTTTCTGTCCATTTTCTGGGAAAAAAATGATCAAGTTCAGGATGACTTCGAGCCTTGAAGTCTTACATTTCCAGTCATGCATTTAGCGCAAATGCAGTTCGTCAAAGTCATCATCTTACAATTGCTTCATTCACTATTCTATAAAAGATTCTATATAGAAGCTTAAAGGGTTCTCTCAGGCGCTTCTTATATATAATCTTTTAGCGGTTCCTATCATGGGATCATTTTATGGATTTAGTTTCAGTTAATTTTGTTTTAAGTTTTTTTTTTTTTTTGATTACATTTTATGAATTAAACAATTCGTTAACATACTTTATCACCGGAAAGAATTAAAACAACCTGTTAAACATGAAAGTATTATGCAATCATTTAATAAATTTTTCCTTTAATAGAACCTTTTGGCATAAAGGGTTCTTTAAAATAAGTCAAGAAACCAGGGGTTCTATATAGATGTCAGGGTTATGTTCAGTTTTCCTGTGTTTTATGCATGTTTCCTTTTATGAACACCTGGGGTTCATTTTATTGAGTTGTGTATTTAAGCCTTGTGTTTCTTTCAGTTCTTTGTCAGTTCTCGTTCCGATATAGCCTACCCCGGTGGTTCTGTTCTTGTGCTCTGAGTGTTTGGTTTTTCTTTGTTTGATAAAAACAGTATACAGCTGCGCTTAGATCGTTTCCTCCCATTTTATTTCAACCGGACTGTGACAGAAGAACTGATCAAATATGGATCTAGCAGCGGATCGTATCCTCCTCTTCTCGCAGGGGAACCAGTCCCTAGAGAGGCACACTTGGATCTCCACCACCTTGTCCACTACGATGACGCCTGTCTATGTGTGCTTTTCCGGATAAGGTTGAGACGAGAGTGTGGTTGCCAGGAGTTAAGCCTCTAGTGACTTTTAAGGAGTATGTGGAGTGGGTACTCCTCCACCATGGTTCCCCCTTCACCATCTGAGAGAGTAAGGAGGAAAACAGCATGACAGCCACAGCCACCACCACAGCAATGGACGAACCTGAGCCCACCGTAGACTTGGAGCCAGAGCCCAACACGATATCAGCACCAGTGAGGAAAGAGACTGTGCCAAAGATCATCCCGTAACCAGAGCCCGAAGAAACGTCTGACCAGGTGTTTGAGCTGGCCACATCGTCAGTCCCAGAGGGAATCTTGGTGGAGTTTGAGGGGATGAAGTGGAGCCCTACCCCCTCTACTGTGGCAGAGGAAGATTTACTGATTTTACCAATTGACTGAGAGTGAGTGTATCCTGCCTGTCTTGTCACCCTGCACTGAACCTGTTACAGCACCGAGTTAATGGAGTCTGTGTTCCCGCCCTGCCTCCCACTTCCACTTCCTGGGTCTGTGTCAAGTCAACCTACTGAAAAATGTCTGCCTGTTCCATGTTCGCTAAGATGGACATTACTGCCTAGTGGTCTGCCTATTCTGTGTCGGACAAGAGTGTCATTCCTGAGAGATTTGTTTCTCCTGTGTCTACCTAGAGTTATTCGTGAAATTCCTGTCCGCACTGCCCAGTTCTCTCAGCCCTTCCATCACTGTCTCCTCTCAGCCCTTCTGCTCCTTCCATGCTGGCTCTGCCTCTCGCCTGGATGTGCCCTGGGCTCACCAGTGTTTGCCAGTCCAGCCCTAGAGTGCCGACCCACTAGTTCTCGTCACTCCACCTCGGCCTGTCGACCAGTCGGCTCCACCTGGGCTCCACCCAGGACCATCATCCCTACAACTCCACCGGCATTCCTCGTCCCTCTGGCTTCGCCTTGGTCAGTTGTCGCTTTACCTGCGCCATGGACTTCATGTCCCTCTACCCCTTAGGCTCCGGCGGGCTACTCCTTCCCTTCAGCTCCGCATTGGTCCTCATTCGCATTGGTCCGCCATTATCTCAGTCCTCAGGTTCCCCGCAGTCGGTCGTCCCCCTGGTTTCAGCTGCTAAGCCTCCACCATCCTGGTCCTCCTGCTGGATATTTTGCCCTGGCTCCTCCCACATACTTCCCCAACTTAGCCCTGCCTGTCCTATGTTCCTGCTCTGTGTCCCCCACCTAAGCCCCCTCCTGCCCTCCTCTGTTAGACTCTGTTATTGAGGCGTGAGAACATGCCTTCTTGATTCTTATTGAATGATTGAAATGAACTTCCTGTGTGTTTGAGTTTACCTGAAAGAAGTGTTCCACATGTTCTCTGGGAATATCGTCATGCATGGATGGATACACGTACTTTCCCATCATATCATAAATCGACTTCATGATTTTCATCATCTCCTGAGAGACCGAAACCACATACACACAGATATTTTTACACTGGTCTTTCTATACGCACCAATGCGATATATTCATGTGAATGCTGATGACCCCATCAACAAACCTCTTTTGTGATGAATCCATCTTTATCATTATCATACAAATTAAATGCCCAATTTAGCCGGTCATACATTGAGCCTCTAAGGATGAGTGACAGTCCAGCAACAAACTCCTGTAAAATGAACAACAACAACAGAAGAAGAAAAATAAATCTGCTGAATATATACATCTTTACTAGAGAGTGTTGTAGGTTCTTCAAATGTTCTTTGTCTCTCTTAGTTGAGTTCATGGAGAGTTTTCTACCAGCTGGTGATCTGAATCAAGTGTGAAGACAAACAGGACCAGGACTGAAAACACCTGGTCTAGAAAGAAAACCTGGCTCTCAAATGTTCACATTATCATGCCAGTACCTCAAACGAAAGGCTACAGCTTACCTGAAAACTCAAACAGCCATTCTTGTTAGTATCAAATGCCTCGAATAGGAAATGTGCATAATTGCTTGAATCTGAGAGAGAGAGAGAGAGAGAGAGAGAATTTGAATTAAAAAAAAATACTCTGCCTACTATTAAAAGACTATCATTTGGGTCCAAGCAGTTTGGAAAAAGGAAGGAAACAACCAAAACTGGCAAGGTTTTAAAAAACAAAACAATTCTAGTTACACACAAGTTGACACACAATGATACATGCTAAATACATCACATGCATATTCCCTGGCCATACATGTAATATTAACAGGACAAATGGCTTAGGAGGAGAAGGATTTTTTGAGTTTAGGAGTTTTTTTATAGATTATAATGGAATCAGAGATATGCATTGTGTTGGACCTCATTCAGTGACTTAGCGTAATAATTTTGAATCTAGCCCATATTTTTGTGAAGATATACTTATTTATTGTTTGCACATGATTAGTGAATCCTCCAGCCAAGTTTGAGATCTTTGTGATTTTCGTTTTTTACTTCAAACTCATTTTAGGGAAGTAAAACAATAATAAAAATTCAAGCAAAAACGTGACGCCGGAGCTTGGAGCCCTAAAAATCAGAGCCAAGGAGTCTAGACCTTCAGGTAGATGATCAGGTTTATGTTCTGTTTCCAGGGTTACTAATTATGCCATTGTTTGTTGCTATGGTTATTGATTGCTTTGCGCGCCTGTTTCTTAGGTGAGTTTACACCATGACGTAATTATAATTATTATGATATTCCAACTTGAAAAAGCATTATGTCCTCATAGAACTCATAATTGCAGCTTGTTAACTGGGAATTTTCTGAGAGCTCATACTTGTACCATGTGACCGCTGCATCACCAGATTCAGTTGGCCGTTGACAGTGATCGTGTTCATTGAAACACATAGTTTCCAGGACGTGAAAAGTTCCAAGTAAAATGTCACGTGTTGTCATCTCGAAATTATGGTAATGACAGCATGATGTGCGCGCAGCACTTGTGTTTAGTTTTTAGCCCTCAGTTTAGTTCTCCTCACTGTCTAGTATTGTCTTTACTTTAGCACTTACTTTTTAGGCTGAAAAGCCATTGTTTTATAAATAAAAGTAAATCTGCTGCAATTGTGATCCTCTGCTCCTTCCTGGCCTGCACTGTGACGTTCATTGATTGTTATAAATATAGGCATTAATTGATAATTCATTGAAATAAAAAAGATTACCATTATATTATTAACAAAAATATTATTATATAGAGTGTTGTAAACTTTTTCTTCTGAAGTGTAGAATACCCAGAAGCGAAGACCAGGAGACTTGGGGTTATCTTTTAAGCAGAGTTCTTTATTGCTGTGGCATTGCTGTAGTCACCAAGTCTAACTAAGGGAAACGTCCCCTTGCAATTTATACACAATTAGGGGCAGGGCTTAACATTGTGATGAACAAAGCATGTAAATGATGTATACCGGTTTAGGAACCGGCCCTATACATGGAGTGTTACCAATTCCAATCCAATCAGCATAACTATTCAAACAGTGAGACTACCAAAGTTTCAGTAATCTGCTTACAATAGAGGAAAACAGGAATAGCCGGTTAGATAGAGAGCAGTAATCTGACAGAAACAGAAAACAGGATTTGCCGGACTCTCTTGCTGGAAAACTGTTTCACAGCAAATATCATCACCATTATAACCTTAAATGCTAAATTCAGTATACAAAACTGTCTCAGTTTATATACTATTGTATTGGAACCTCAATTAAACATTTAATAAATTTGTAACACTACAAGAGATATAATCAGAAGGTATATTGGAGCAATGCTGTCTCACCTCCCTGTGGGAAGAACTGAGAGTAAATGAGTTTAAAGATGTCCTCGTTCACCACTCCACTGGGACATTCCTGAAACACACAACAGTTCCTAACATAAACATGAATTAAGAATAAAATCAAAACGTAGACCAAATAGTAGCAATTATTTGTTCCATATGATGGTGATATTCCCAGCCGATGTACTGGCTTTCCACCTTATATTATTTTAGTAGAGGAACACTCACATTTTTGAAGGCCCTGTAGAGGAACTGCAGCTCTTCCTTGCTGAATCTGGTCTCTTCCTGTAGCATTTCCAGACCTTCAGGTCGATGGCAAACAAAGGAAATTTCGATCTCATCCTCTTTGCTCTCTGTAAGAAAAACAATATATAATATATATATTATTGTTATAGTGTGGTGCTTAGTACTTTTGTGATAAATCAAACTTACTTTCAAAATATGCAAAGTAATTCATGTATAAAACATAATAACTATTATTTTAGACTCAGATGCCGTGCTTCTTACTGCCAGCTGGTGGCGCTATGACTGTGAACCACAATAGCAACATCGATGTGATCAGCCCTCATGAGCAAACATACAACACCAATCTGATCCAAATCAGACAATGTACTTAGAAGATGTGTGACTCTTCCAGTTTCCCATTTTTGTCATTAATTTAATCCATCGCCATGGCAACACCATTTAAGATATCAAAAAGTCTGTTCGTAATTTTGGAAGGGTGTCCGTCGCTCTTTGCCAGTCGTCAGGAGAACTGTTCCTGAATGGGACCTCTCTGTGGTGCTGGAGGCTCTGTCTCAATTCCCTTTTGAACCCCTGGGAAAATTTTCTCTAAAACTGCTGTCTTTCATAACAGCTTTGCTCTTGGCCTTGGCATCAGCTAAATGTGTCAGTGAGCTTCATGCACTCTCAGTCCATTCCTCGTGCACTAAACTCTCTCATGATGGAGATAAGGTTTTCCTTAAGCCTAATTTCCTTAAGCCTAATTTCCAGGAAATGCTTCCCTGCGTTCACATCGGAGGTGTTGGAGCTGTCTGCTTTTCACCCTCCTCCTGTTTCCTCCGCGTAACATCGAAGGCTGAATGCCCTGTGTCCTGTTCGTGCCTTACAGACATATTTGGCTAGAACCAGTTCTTTATTTCATGGGCATCTCCTTGCAAGGGGAATCCCATATCTAAGCAGCGCCTCCCACATTGGCTTGTGGACGCCAGAGCTTTGGCACATGAATGGAAGGGAGTGTGAAGGGGGCATCAGAGCTCATTCTGCGAGGCCTCTCGGACTCTGTTCAGGGGAGTATCGCTGCAGGACGTCTGCTCCGCTGCCAGCTGGGCTTCCCCTCATACCTTTGTGCGTTACTGTCACCAGAACCTCGGTAGCACATTCTGTTTTGGGGGTGGGGTCGTCCTGGCATTGGCTGCGCGCTTCTGTCTGTCTAGCCAGACTCGGTGCAGTCGGTGCTCCTGCAGAGGTGGATTTCTCCACTCGATGTTCCAGAGAACCTATTGTATTGGGTTACGACAGTAACCTATTGTTTTAGGACGTTACAAAATATACTGTGCCGGAATAGACTTTACAGGCGAAAACACTTTTCAGACTGGATGGAGAAATGCAGCTTTATGAATGAATGAATGACGCATTTATACAGCGCTTTCATATGTCTACTGTAGGCCTACATCCAAAGCGCTTTACAATCATACCAGGGAATCTCTCCTCAACCACCACCAGTGGTTATATATATATATCATATCTGGGGAAATCACGGGATCCGGCCAAATGATTTGATACAGAATGATGCACTAACGTAACGTAAAATGTATCCAGAACGTATTTACGGTGAAGAGGGAGACAGTGCGGTTACTGTTGAGTGTTCTCGGCCCAGGTGGTGTTGCCTATAGACGAGCACGAAAACACGTAAGCTTCGAGGCAATATGCCACATAAAGTTTAGACCAGGATTGTGGTTCGACACCGGCGGAGTCTGTGTGCTCTTCGATAGGCAACGCCATGGTGATGCATGTTGGTAGATTAGCACCTGTAGAGTTTCCTTTTGTTGAAAGCCCAGATAAAAGTAAAAAGCTAATTTTGTTTAGATCCATGTCCGAGGCAGTTCGACCCCAGGAACGCATTTCTTTACACACACACACACACACACACACACACACACACACACACACACACACACACACAGAGAGAGACACAGCTCTCAGTATTCTCTTAATTTTGACTTTATTCTCTAAATATTACCAATTTATTCGCGTAATGTTTCCATTTTAATCTCAAAATATTTCGACTTTGTCATGTATTGTGTGTACATGTTGTAGTGTAATTGTGTGAACGCTGTGAGGCGCTATGCGTCACCATTTGTGTTAGACAGACACACAAGTAAAGAGAGTTCAGTTCAACCACATGCGGTTTCCTGTCTTCAACACATTACATGCTGTCAGAAGTGGTTAAAATTATAAATTACGGATCAGCTGAAGCCCCCGGGAGTTCTGTGCTTAGAAGGAAACCTAGCCGAAAACTGGACTGTATCTTATCGCGAGTGGAATCTCAGAGAAGTCGGAAAAAATAAAGTGTGCCACTTTTCTGCACGTCGCAGGAGACGATGCAATCAAGGTATTCAACACGTTTACATTTGATGATGATGTTGACGACTTCGAGACATTAAAAGAGCTGTTTGCCAAATACTGCGAACCACGAAAAAACCTGACATACCTGAGACATTTGTTCTTTATTAGAGCACAAGGCCAAACAGAGTCGATTGATGCTTATGTGACAGACTTAAAGAATAAAGCGAAGGATTGTGAATTTGGAGAACTTACCGAGTCACTGATAAGGGACCGAATTGTTTGTGGGATAACAAATGACCAGATCAGAGGCAGGTTGTTACGGGAACCCGATTTAACTCTGCGTAGGTCAGTGGATATTTGCCGTGCCAGTGAAGTGAGTCAAAACCAATTAAAATCACTGCAAGAAGAAGTTGAAATCCCAGTGCACAAAATTCACAAACAGAAGAATGTGAAAAAGGGAAAAGAATTTATTCAGCCAAAGAAGTCATTAGGAGAATGCATGAGATGTGGATACAAACACGAACCAAAAAAATGCCCTGCATACGGACAGATATGCAAAGCCTGCCACAAAAAGAATCATTATGCAAAGAAGTGCATGACTCGAGCACAAACAGAGAAACAACAAAGAATTCATGGAATCGATCAAGACGATGAAATGTTTCTTGGAACCATTGAGATGGAGACTGAACTGTATCAAATCAGTGATGAAATGAAAATGAAAGAACTAACTGGAGTACAACAGTGGACTGAAAGCCCTTGGGTCAGCAACGCCTACAATGCCAGTACAAAGACAAGCTGTACACTCTTGAATTTCAGGTCATAGAGAAAAATGCCTGTGCAATTCTGGGAAGAGAATCATGCAACATTTTGGGAGTGATAAAAAGGATATATGACAACAACAAGAGACACATCAAAAGATATTCTGAGTGAATTTGAAGATTTGTTTACAGGACTGGGTTGTGTTCCAGGGGTCCATCACATTCAGACAAAGCCTGAGGTCATGCCAGTGATTCATGCACCCAGGAAAGTTCCAGTGGCCTTGAAAAAAGACATTGAAAGAGAACTGAAACGTATGGAAGAGATGGGTGTCATAAAAAAACAGACTGAGCGCACAGAATGGGTAAATAGTATGGTGACAATCGTAAAAACCCAACAAGATTAGGATCTGTATAGACCCTCAAGATCTAAACAGAGCAATACGAAGAGAACATTATCCTCTTAAAACGCTTGAGGAAGTTGTCGCAGAAATGCCCAGAGCCAAGATATTCTCTGTGGTGGATGCAAATCAGGGATTTTGGCAGATCCGGCTGGATGATGACAGTTCTAAACTCTGTACATTTAACACGCCCTTGGGGAGGTACAGTTTCACAAGGCTCCCTTTTGGGATTTCATCAGCTCCAGAGGTGTTCCAAAGGTGTTTGTCTCAGCATCTGGAAGGAATGGAAGGAGTAGTTAATGTAATGGATGACATTCTGGTGTGGGGAGAAGACAAAGAATCACACGACTGCAGACTGAGGAAGTTGTTGGAAAAACTGAGAAGCATAAACCTGAAACTGAACAGAAACAAATGCACGATTGGCCTAAGTGAAATCAGCTACATAGGTCACGCGCTGAGCAAAGACGGACTGAAACCTGACAATGAAAAAGTGAGAGCTATTCTTGAGATGCCGGAGCCACAGGACAAGTCAGCCCTGCAGAGGTTCTTAGGCATGTTTCAGTACTTAGCAAAGTTCATCCCAAATCTTTCAGAAGTGACTGCACCTCTCAGAAAGCTGCTGGAAGGAGAAACACTCTGGCATTGGGAGAGTGAACAACAAGACAGCTACAATCGTCTGAAAGTGCTAGTGAGTACAGCACCCGTGTTGAAATTTTATGATGTGAGCCAGCCAGTTACCTTATCTGTGGATGCGAGCTCAGAAGGTCTAGGAGCTGTGATTCTTCAGGAGGGACAGCCAGTAGCGTACGGCTCGAGAGCACTAACAGAATGTGAAAAAAACTATGCACAAATTGAAAAAGAGCTGTTAGCAATTGTGCATGGCTGTGAAAAATTCCAGCAATATCTGTATGGACGCTGCTTTCAGGTTGAGTCCGACCACAAGCCATTGGAGATCATTTTCAAGAAGCCACTCAATAAAGCTCCATCCAGACTTCAGAAAATGATGATGAGACTGCAAAAGTATAGCCTGATGGTGAGATATGTTCCAGGAAAGGAGTTGCACATTGCGGATGCATTGAGCAGAGCGTATCTTCAAGAGCATTGCACTCAGGACAGCAGAGAAGAGGAAGAGATAGAAGTAAGTTTTATACTTCACCAATTACCTGTTTCAAAGGGAAAAAAAAGAACAGTTTCAGTCAGCAACTTTAGAGGATGAAGAACTGAGATTAGTCAGAGAAGCGGTTCAGTCAGGGTGGCCAAACTCAAGAAGCCAAGTACAAAAATCTATACAGCAGTACTGGACTTTTAGAGAGGAACTGAGTTACACAGATGGACTGTTGTTCAAAAATGGTAAACTAGTAGTCCCAAACAAAATGCGAGATGAAATGCTTGAAAGAATCCATGAAGCACACATGGGTATCGGTGCAAGGAAAGAGCAAGAGACGTCTTGTTCTGGCCAGGGATGGCAAAGCAAATTGAAGATATTGTCAGTAAATGTGGCATCTGCAATAAGTACAGAAACAGCAATTCCAGAGAGCCACTTGTGTCACATCCTGTACCAGAAAGAGCATGGTCAAAGCTTGGAATGGATTTGTTTCACTTCAGAGATGCTGATTACCTCCTCTGTGTGGACTACTTTTCCAAGTAACCCGAAATCGCTAAGTTAAATGATATGACAAGCAAGCAAATCATTGCGGTTCTCAAATCAATGTTCGCCAGACACGGAGTGCCAGATGAACTCTTTTCAGATAATGGTAGACAGTTTGTAAGTGCTGAAATGCGAGCGTTTGCAGCCAGCTGGGAGTTCATTCATACTACCTCAAGTCCTGGATTTCCACAGTCAAACGGTCAGGCAGAGAGGGCAGTGCAAACAATAAAAAATCTGCTGAAAAAAGCACAAGACAGTAACAGAGACCCGTACATTGCTCTCCTGGAGTATAGAAACACACCGTTGAATGGAATAGGCCTTTCCCCTGCACAGTTACTCATGGGAAGAAGACTGAAGTCAAAGATTCCAGTGTCAAAGAAACTGCTGATGCCCAAGGTTTTCAGACAGGTGCGTAACAGACTGAGTAACAGGCAAGTCAAGCAAAAGCAATACTTTGATCGTGGGACAAGAAAGCTACCTGAATTGAAGAAAAATTAAAGAGTGAGAATTAGACATGATAGCAAATGGCAACCTGCAGTGGTTCTCGACAAACTTCAACAACCAAGATCTTACATTGTTCAAACATCAGACAGTCGCATCTTCAGAAGAAATAGAAGAGGTTTGCTGAAAACAAAGGAGACAATGTGTCCTTCACCTCAAACTGAAGCTGTGGAAGACTTACCTGTTCCTTCACCAGATTTTGAGCTGAATTTAGAGCAGGAACACAATGTGGACAATAATGCCAGTGCAGGTTGTTCGTCTTCTGTGAATGCCAAGAGTTCACCTGTAAGAAATGGTCAATTTCATGCAGTGAGTAATGAGAGACTGTCAAGATTTGGTAGACCTATCAGAGTGCCTAGTAGGTATCGGGAGTAATACAGTTTGGTACCAAGTCCTACGAGTAGCTTAAGTTTATTGTTGTGTGCTAGTTATGTTAATGAAAAGGAAAAAAAAGAAAAAAAGGAGATGTCATGTATTATGTGTACATGTTGTAGTGTAATTGTGTGAACGCTGTGAGGCGCTATGCATCACCATTTGTGTTAGACAGACACACAAGTAAAGAGAGTTCAGTTCAACCATGCGGTTTCCTGTCTTCAATACATTACAGACTTTAATCTCAAACTCTTTTTTTTTTTACGTTGTGGTAAAAAACGTTGTGGTTTTTACGTTGTAAAATACTCAGCAATGCTGTTGACTTATGAATTTGGTGAATATTTTCATCACGGGGGACTTTAAAATTTAAATCTTTTGTAAGATTATTGTTTTTACTGTCGTGTTTGATCAATTTAATGCATCCTTGATGAAAAATCTTGCTGACCTGACCATTTGAATGATAGTGTATCACAGTTTCCACAATAATTATAACACTGATAATAATCATAAATGTTTCTTGAGCATCAAATCATCATATTATACTAATTTCTGAAGGATCATGTGACACTGAAGACTGGAGTAATGATGCTGAAAATTCAGCTTTGATCACAGGAATAAATTACACTTTACTATATATTCACATAGAAAACAGCTGATTTACATTAGAATAATATTTCACTGTTTTAATGTTTTTTGAGCTTTGATGAGCAGAAGAGAGTCTTTCGAAAATATTCATAGATCTTAATTATTCCAAACTTCTGTGTACAGAGAACAAATATAGGCTTTAAACGTTTGTGCTTTTTTAAAGTCAATAATTTGACATCTTAGCATTTATTTACAAAAGCACCACATTGATATAAGTAAAAAACATGCTTAAAATATGATTAACATCAGAGCTGGAGCTCAGTGTGGATCTGTCTCGAGTCGTGTCCTGTTCCCATCATCCCTACTCTCCTGTGACCTCAAGATACAGTAAAAAACAAAGAACACATATACAAGATTCAGACACTCACCTCCTCCACGAAACCAGCAGTACAGAGGGAAGAAGGAGAGCAGCATCAGCACATACAGCGTTCCTCCTTTCTCCTCCGGCAGCAGAAGATCGAGGCCTCGGTGTTCCTGTGCCATGCTTTACTGAAGCTGTGTGTGTGTGTGTGTGTGTGTGTGTGTGTGTGTGTGTGTGTGTGTGTGTGTGTGTGTGTGTGTGTGTGTGTGTGTGTGAGGTTTGAGCGACCTCCCTCCCACACACTCCGACCGCTTTCTACTGCTCTTTCTTTACACTTCATGACGGTTTATAGAGCAACAAAAGCCTGCATAAGTAATTCATCACTGTTTTGAAAGGGCCTGTTTTCACAGTCACACAGGGTGGGAAAATACAGTTGACACGTAGGCCGTCATTATTGGCTCTTTTCCACCTGATTATGTGCACTTATAAATATCTTGTTATGCTAAATCATCACCAAATAATGGATTCAATCTTTTAGCCAACTTGTTATCTTTCAATTAGAACTGTTTTTATATTTCTTTCTGGAATTTATCAATCGTAGGCCTTATTTATCTCAGTGCTTTAATGTTTAACCAGGAAATCTGTTTTGAAATGCTTATATTTTGCACAAAATAGCACAAAGTACACTTGTGATGTTCCCTGTTAAAGAATGACCAGCCTACAAAAAGATCACTTATAAATCACGTTATGCTTTTTATCAGCAAACATTGATCTGAGCTTATATTGATCAAAAAATGGCTGCCCATTTAAAACAAATGGGGGAGTCGAAAATCAGAGAAATAATTAGTGTTCAGGAGTGTGTTCATCATGTTCAGGAGTGTGTTCATCATGTTCAGGAGTGTGTTCATCATGTTCAGGAGTGTGTTCATCATGTTCAGGAGTGTGTTCATCATGTTCAGGAGTGTGTTCATCATGTTCAGAGTGTGTTCATCATGTTCAGAGTGTGTTCATCATGTTCAGGAGTGTGTTCATCATGTTCAGAGTGTGTTCATCATGTTCAGGAGTGTGTTCATCATGTTCAGAGTGTGTTCATCATGTTCAGGAGTGTGTTCATCATGTTCAGGAGTGTGTTCATCATGTTCAGAGTGTGTTCATCATGTTCAGGAGTGTGTTCATCATGTTCAGGAGTGTGTTCATCATGTTCAGGAGTGTGTTCATCATGTTCAGAGTGTGTTCATCATGTTCAGGAGTGTGTTCATCATGTTCAGAGTGTGTTCATCATGTTCAGGAGTGTGTTCATCATGTTCAGAGTGTGTTCATCATGTTCAGGAGTGTGTTCATCATGTTCAGAGTGTGTTCATCATGTTCAGGAGTGTGTTCATCATGTTCAGAGTGTGTTCATCATGTTCAGGAGTGTGTTCATCATGTTCAGAGTGTGTTCATCATGTTCAGGAGTGTGTTCATCATGTTCAGAGTGTGTTCATCATGTTCAGGAGTGTGTTCATCATGTTCAGAGTGTGTTCATCATGTTCAGAGTGTGTTCATCATGTTCAGGAGTGTGTTCATCATGTTCAGGAGTGTGTTCATGTTCAGGAGTGTGTTCATCATGTTCAGGAGTGTGTTCATCATGTTCAGGAGTGTGTTCATCATGTTCAGAGTGTGTTCATCATGTTCAGGAGTGTGTTCATCATGATCAGAGTGTGTTCATCATGTTCAGGAGTGTGTTCATCATGTTCAGAGTGTGTTCATCATGTTCAGAGTGTGTTCATCATGTTCAGGAGTGTGTTCATCATGTTCAGAGTGTGTTCATCATGTTCAGGAGTGTGTTCATCATGTTCAGGAGTGTGTTCATGTTCAGGAGTGTGTTCATCATGTTCAGGAGTGTGTTCATCATGTTCAGGAGTGTGTTCATCATGTTCAGAGTGTGTTCATCATGTTCAGAGTGTGTTCATCATGTTCAGGAGTGTGTTCATCATGTTCAGGAGTGTGTTGTGTTCATCATGTTCAGGAGTGTGTTCATCATGTTCAGGAGTGTGTTCATCATGTTCAGGAGTGTGTTCATCATGTTCAGAGTGTGTTCATCATGTTCAGGAGTGTGTTCATCATGTTCAGAGTGTGTTCATCATGTTCAGGAGTGTGTTCATCATGTTCAGGAGTGTGTTCATCATGTTCAGAGTGTGTTCATCATGTTCAGGAGTGTGTTCATCATGGTCAGGAGTGTGTTCATCATGTTCAGAGTGTGTTCATCATGTTCAGGAGTGTGTTCATCATGTTCAGAGTGTGTTCATCATGTTCAGGAGTGTGTTCATCATGTTCAGGAGTGTGTTCATCATGTTCAGGAGTGTGTTCATCATGTTCAGAGTGTGTTCATCATGTTCAGGAGTGTGTTCATCATGTTCAGGAGTGTGTTCATCATGTTCAGGAGTGTGTTGTGTTCATCATGTTCAGGAGTGTGTTCATCATGTTCAGGAGTGTGTTCATCATGTTCAGGAGTGTGTTCGTCATGATCAGAGTGTGTTCATCATGTTCAGAGTGTGTTCATCATGTTCAGAGTGTGTTCATCATGTTCAGGAGTGTGTTCATCATGTTCAGGAGTGTGTTCATCATGTTCAGAGTGTGTTCATCATGTTCAGGAGTGTGTTCATCATGTTCAGGAGTGTGTTCATCATGTTCAGGAGTGTGTTGTGTTCATCATGTTCAGGAGTGTGTTCATCATGTTCAGGAGTGTGTTCATCATGTTCAGAGTGTGTTCATCATGTTCAGGAGTGTGTTCATCATGTTCAGAGTGTGTTCATCATGTTCAGGAGTGTGTTCATCATGTTCAGAGTGTGTTCATCATGTTCAGGAGTGTGTTCATCATGTTCAGGAGTGTGTTCATCATGTTCAGAGTGTGTTCATCATGTTCAGGAATTTTGTTCATCATGTTCAGGAGTGTGTTCATAATGTTCAGGAGTGTGTTCATCATGTTTAGAGTGTGTTCATCATGTTCAGGAATTTTGTTCATCATGTTCAGGAGTGTGTTCATAATGTTCAGGAGTGTGTTCATCATGTTCAGAGTGTGTTCATCATGTTCAGGAGTGTGTTCATCATGTTCAGAGTGTGTTCATCATGTTCAGGAGTGTGTTCATAATGTTCAGGAGTGTGTTCATCATGTTCAGGAGTGTGTTCATCATGTTCAGGAGTGTGTTCATCATGTTCAGGAGTGTGTTCATCATGTTCAGGAGTGTGTTCATCATGTTCAGGAGTGTGTTGTGTTCATCATGTTCAGGAGTGTGTTCATCATGTTCAGGAGTGTGTTCATCATGTTCAGGAGTGTGTTCATCATGTTCAGAGTGTGTTCATCATGTTCAGGAGTGTGTTCATCATGTTCAGAGTGTGTTCATCATGTTCAGGAGTGTGTTCATCATGTTCAGGAGTGTGTTCATCATGTTCAGAGTGTGTTCATCATGTTCAGGAGTGTGTTCATCATGTTCAGGAGTGTGTTCATAATGTTCAGAGTGTGTTCATCATGTTCAGGAGTGTGTTCATCATGTTCAGAGTGTTCATCATGTTCAGGAGTGTGTTCATAATGTTCAGAGTGTGTTCATCATGTTCAGGAGTGTGTTCATCATGTTCAGGAGTGTGTTCATCATGTTCAGGAGTGTGTTCATCATGTTCAGAGTGTGTTAATCATGTTCAGGAGTGTGTTCATCATGTTCAGGAGTGTGTTCATCATGTTCAGGAGTGTGTTCATCATGTTCAGGAGTGTGTTCATCATGTTCAGAGTGTGTTCATCATGTTCAGGAGTGTGTTCATCATGTTCAGAGTGTGTTCATCATGTTCAGGAGTGTGTTCATCATGTTCAGGAGTGTGTTCATCATGTTCAGGAGTGTGTTGTGTTCATCATGTTCAGAGTGTTTTCATCATGTTCAGAGTGTGTTCATCATGTTCAGGAGTGTGTTCATGTTCAGGAGTGTGTTGTGTTCATCATGTTCAGGAGTGTGTTCATCATGTTCAGGAGTGTGTTCATCATGTTCAGGAGTGTGTTCATCATGTTCAGAGTGTGTTCATCATGTTCAGGAATGTGTTCATCATGTTCAGGAGTGTGTTCATCATGTTCAGGAGTGTGTTGTGTTCATCATGTTCAGGAGTGTGTTCATCATGTTCAGGAGTGTGTTCATCATGTTCAGGAGTGTTCATCATGTTCAGAGTGTGTTCATCATGTTCAGGAGTGTGTTCATCATGTTCAGAGTGTGTTCATCATGTTCAGGAGTGTGTTCATCATGTTCAGGAGTGTGTTCATCATGTTCAGGAGTGTGTTCATCATGTTCAGGAGTGTGTTCATAATGTTCAGAGTGTGTTCATTATGTTCAGAGTGTGTTCATCATGTTCAGAGTGTTCATCATGTTCAGGAGTGTGTTCATCATGTTCAGGAGTGTGTTCATCATGTTCAGAGTGTGTTCATCATGTTCAGAGTGTGTTCATCATGTTCAGGAGTGTGTTCATAATGTTCAGGAGTGTGTTCATCATGTTCAGGAGTGTGTTCATCATGTTCAGGAGTGTGTTCATCATGTTCAGAGTGTGTTCATCATGTTCAGGAGTGTGTTCATCATGTTCAGAGTGTGTTCATCATGTTCAGGGTGTGTTCATCATGTTCAGAGTGTGTTCATCATGTTCAGGAGTGTGTTCATCATGTTCAGAGTGTGTTCATCATGTTCAGGAGTGTGTTCATCATGTTCAGAGTGTGTTCATCATGTTCAGGAGTGTGTTCATCATGTTCAGAGTGTGTTCATCATGTTCAGGAGTGTGTTCATCATGTTCAGAGTGTGTTCATCATGTTCAGAGTGTGTTCATCATGTTCAGGAGTGTGTTCATCATGTTCAGAGTGTGTTCATCATGTTCAGGAGTGTGTTCATCATGTTCAGGAGTGTGTTCATGTTCAGGAGTGTGTTCATCATGTTCAGAGTGTGTTCATCATGTTCAGGAGTGTGTTCATCATGTTCAGGAGTGTGTTCATCATGTTCAGGAGTGTGTTCATCATGTTCAGAGTGTGTTCATCATGTTCAGGAATGTGTTCATCATGTTCAGGAGTGTGTTCATCATGTTCAGGAGTGTGTTGTGTTCATCATGTTCAGGAGTGTATTCATCATGTTCAGGAGTGTGTTCATCATGTTCAGGAGTGTGTTCATCATGTTCAGAGTGTGTTCATCATGTTCAGGAGTGTGTTCATCATGTTCAGAGTGTGTTCATCATGTTCAGGAGTGTGTTCATCATGTTCAGGAGTGTGTTCATCATGTTCAGGAGTGTGTTCATCATGTTCAGGAGTGTGTTCATAATGTTCAGAGTGTGTTCATCATGTTCAGAGTGTGTTCATCATGTTCAGAGTGTTCATCATGTTCAGGAGTGTGTTCATCATGTTCAGGAGTGTGTTCATCATGTTCAGAGTGTGTTCATCATGTTCAGGAGTGTGTTCATCATGTTCAGGAGTGTGTTCATCATGTTCAGAGTGTGTTCATCATGTTCAGGAGTGTGTTCATCATGTTCAGAGTGTGTTCATCATGTTCAGGAGTGTGTTCATAATGTTCAGGAGTGTGTTCATCATGTTCAGGAGTGTGTTCATCATGTTCAGGAGTGTGTTCATCATGTTCAGAGTGTGTTCATCATGTTCAGGAGTGTGTTCATCATGTTCAGAGTGTGTTCATCATGTTCAGGGTGTGTTCATCATGTTCAGAGTGTGTTCATCATGTTCAGGAGTGTGTTCATCATGTTCAGAGTGTGTTCATCATGTTCAGGAGTGTGTTCATCATGTTCAGAGTGTGTTCATCATGTTCAGGAGTGTGTTCATCATGTTCAGAGTGTGTTCATCATGTTCAGGAGTGTGTTCATCATGTTCAGAGTGTGTTCATCATGTTCAGAGTGTGTTCATCATGTTCAGGAGTGTGTTCATCATGTTCAGAGTGTGTTCATCATGTTCAGGAGTGTGTTCATCATGTTCAGGAGTGTGTTCATGTTCAGGAGTGTGTTCATCATGTTCAGAGTGTGTTCATCATGTTCAGGAGTGTGTTCATCATGTTCAGGAGTGTGTTCATCATGTTCAGGAGTGTGTTCATCATGTTCAGGAGTGTGTTCATCATGTTCAGAGTGTGTTCATCATGTTCAGAGTGTGTTCATCATGTTCAGGAGTGTGTTCATCATGTTCAGGAGTGTGTTCATCATGTTCAGAGTGTTTTCATCATGTTCAGGAGTGTGTTCATCATGTTCAGAGTGTGTTCATCATGTTCAGAGTGTGTTCATCATGTTCAGGAGTGTGTTCATCATGTTCAGGAGTGTGTTCATCAAGTTCAGAGTGTGTTCATCATGTTCAGGAGTGTGTTCATCATGTTCAGAGTGTGTTCATCATGTTCAGGAGTGTGTTCATCATGTTCAGGAGTGTGTTCATCATGTTCAGAGTGTGTTCATCATGTTCAGAGTGTGTTCATCATGTTCAGGAGTGTGTTCATCATGTTCAGGAGTGTGTTCATCATGTTCAGGAGTGTGTTCATCATGTTCAGAGTGTGTTCATCATGTTTAGAGTGTGTTCATCATGTTCAGAGTGTGTTCATCATGTTCAGGAGTGTGTTCATCATGTTCAGGAGTGTGTTCATCATGTTCAGGAGTGTGTTCATCATGTTCAGGAGTGTGTTCATCATGTTCAGAGTGTGTTCATCATGTTCAGGAGTGTGTTCATCATGTCCAGGAGTGTGTTCATCATGTTCAGGAGTGTGTTCATCATGTTCAGAGTGTGTTCATCATGTTCAGGAGTGTGTTCATCATGTTCAGGAGTGTGTTCATCATGTTCAGAGTGTTTTCATCATGTTCAGGAGTGTGTTCATCATGTTCAGAGTGTGTTCATCATGTTCAGGAGTGTGTTCATCATGTTCAGAGTGTGTTCATCATGTTCAGGAGTGTGTTCATCATGTTCAGGAGTGTGTTCATCATGTTCAGGAGTGTGTTGTGTTCATCATGTTCAGGAGTGTGTTCATCATGTTCAGGAGTGTGTTCATCATGTTCAGGAGTGTGTTGTGTTCATCATGTTCAGGAGTGTGTTCATCATGTTCAGGAGTGTGTTCATCATGTTCAGGAGTGTGTTCATCATGTTCAGAGTGTGTTCATCATGTTCAGGAATGTGTTCATCATGTTCAGGAGTGTGTTCATCATGTTCAGGAGTGTGTTGTGTTCATCATGTTCAGGAGTGTGTTCATCATGTTCAGGAGTGTGTTCATCATGTTCAGGAGTGTGTTCATCATGTTCAGAGTGTGTTCATCATGTTCAGGAGTGTGTTCATCATGTTCAGAGTGTGTTCATCATGTTCAGGAGTGTGTTCATCATGTTCAGGAGTGTGTTCATCATGTTCAGGAGTGTGTTCATCATGTTCAGGAGTGTGTTCATAATGTTCAGAGTGTGTTCATTATGTTCAGAGTGTGTTCATCATGTTCAGAGTGTTCATCATGTTCAGGAGTGTGTTCATCATGTTCAGGAGTGTGTTCATCATGTTCAGAGTGTGTTCATCATGTTCAGAGTGTGTTCATCATGTTCAGGAGTGTGTTCATAATGTTCAGGAGTGTGTTCATCATGTTCAGGAGTGTGTTCATCATGTTCAGGAGTGTGTTCATCATGTTCAGAGTGTGTTCATCATGTTCAGGAGTGTGTTCATCATGTTCAGAGTGTGTTCATCATGTTCAGGGTGTGTTCATCATGTTCAGAGTGTGTTCATCATGTTCAGGAGTGTGTTCATCATGTTCAGAGTGTGTTCATCATGTTCAGGAGTGTGTTCATCATGTTCAGAGTGTGTTCATCATGTTCAGGAGTGTGTTCATCATGTTCAGAGTGTGTTCATCATGTTCAGGAGTGTGTTCATCATGTTCAGAGTGTGTTCATCATGTTCAGAGTGTGTTCATCATGTTCAGGAGTGTGTTCATCATGTTCAGAGTGTGTTCATCATGTTCAGGAGTGTGTTCATCATGTTCAGGAGTGTGTTCATGTTCAGGAGTGTGTTCATCATGTTCAGAGTGTGTTCATCATGTTCAGGAGTGTGTTCATCATGTTCAGGAGTGTGTTCATCATGTTCAGGAGTGTGTTCATCATGTTCAGAGTGTGTTCATCATGTTCAGGAATGTGTTCATCATGTTCAGGAGTGTGTTCATCATGTTCAGGAGTGTGTTGTGTTCATCATGTTCAGGAGTGTATTCATCATGTTCAGGAGTGTGTTCATCATGTTCAGGAGTGTGTTCATCATGTTCAGAGTGTGTTCATCATGTTCAGGAGTGTGTTCATCATGTTCAGAGTGTGTTCATCATGTTCAGGAGTGTGTTCATCATGTTCAGGAGTGTGTTCATCATGTTCAGGAGTGTGTTCATCATGTTCAGGAGTGTGTTCATAATGTTCAGAGTGTGTTCATCATGTTCAGAGTGTGTTCATCATGTTCAGAGTGTTCATCATGTTCAGGAGTGTGTTCATCATGTTCAGGAGTGTGTTCATCATGTTCAGGAGTGTGTTCATCATGTTCAGGAGTGTGTTCATCATGTTCAGAGTGTGTTCATCATGTTCAGGAGTGTGTTCATCATGTTCAGAGTGTGTTCATCATGTTCAGGAGTGTGTTCATAATGTTCAGGAGTGTGTTCATCATGTTCAGGAGTGTGTTCATCATGTTCAGGAGTGTGTTCATCATGTTCAGAGTGTGTTCATCATGTTCAGGAGTGTGTTCATCATGTTCAGAGTGTGTTCATCATGTTCAGGGTGTGTTCATCATGTTCAGAGTGTGTTCATCATGTTCAGGAGTGTGTTCATCATGTTCAGAGTGTGTTCATCATGTTCAGGAGTGTGTTCATCATGTTCAGAGTGTGTTCATCATGTTCAGGAGTGTGTTCATCATGTTCAGAGTGTGTTCATCATGTTCAGGAGTGTGTTCATCATGTTCAGAGTGTGTTCATCATGTTCAGAGTGTGTTCATCATGTTCAGGAGTGTGTTCATCATGTTCAGAGTGTGTTCATCATGTTCAGGAGTGTGTTCATCATGTTCAGGAGTGTGTTCATGTTCAGGAGTGTGTTCATCATGTTCAGAGTGTGTTCATCATGTTCAGGAGTGTGTTCATCATGTTCAGGAGTGTGTTCATCATGTTCAGGAGTGTGTTCATCATGTTCAGGAGTGTGTTCATCATGTTCAGAGTGTGTTCATCATGTTCAGAGTGTGTTCATCATGTTCAGGAGTGTGTTCATCATGTTCAGGAGTGTGTTCATCATGTTCAGAGTGTTTTCATCATGTTCAGGAGTGTGTTCATCATGTTCAGAGTGTGTTCATCATGTTCAGAGTGTGTTCATCATGTTCAGGAGTGTGTTCATCATGTTCAGGAGTGTGTTCATCAAGTTCAGAGTGTGTTCATCATGTTCAGGAGTGTGTTCATCATGTTCAGGAGTGTGTTCATCATGTTCAGAGTGTGTTCATCATGTTCAGGAGTGTGTTCATCATGTTCAGGAGTGTGTTCATCATGTTCAGAGTGTGTTCATCATGTTCAGAGTGTGTTCATCATGTTCAGGAGTGTGTTCATCATGTTCAGGAGTGTGTTCATCATGTTCAGGAGTGTGTTCATCATGTTCAGAGTGTGTTCATCATGTTTAGAGTGTGTTCATCATGTTCAGAGTGTGTTCATCATGTTCAGGAGTGTGTTCATCATGTTCAGGAGTGTGTTCATCATGTTCAGGAGTGTGTTCATCATGTTCAGGAGTGTGTTCATCATGTTCAGAGTGTGTTCATCATGTTCAGGAGTGTGTTCATCATGTTCAGGAGTGTGTTCATCATGTTCAGGAGTGTGTTCATCATGTTCAGAGTGTGTTCATCATGTTCAGGAGTGTGTTCATCATGTTCAGGAGTGTGTTCATCATGTTCAGAGTGTTTTCATCATGTTCAGGAGTGTGTTCATCATGTTCAGAGTGTGTTCATCATGTTCAGGAGTGTGTTCCATCATGTTCAGGAGTGTGTTCATCATGTTCAGAGTGTGTTCATCATGTTCAGGAGTGTGTTCATCATGTTCAGGAGTGTGTTCATCATGTTCAGGAGTGTGTTGTGTTCATCATGTTCAGGAGTGTGTTCATCATGTTCAGGAGTGTGTTCATCATGTTCAGGAGTGTGTTCATCATGTTCAGGAGTGTGTTCATCATGTTCAGGAGTGTGTTCATCATGTTCAGGAGTGTGTTCATCATGTTCAGAGTGTGTTCATCATGTTCAGAGTGTGTTCATCATGTTCAGGAGTGTGTTCATCATGATCAGAGTGTGTTCATCATGTTCAGAGTGTGTTCATCATGTTCAGAGTGTGTTCATCATGTTCAGGAGTGTGTTCATCATGATCAGAGTGTGTTCATCATGTTCAGGAGTGTGTTCATCATGTTCAGGAGTGTGTTCATCATGTTCAGAGTGTGTTCATCATGTTCAGGAGTGTGTTCATCATGTTCAGGAGTGTGTTCATCATGTTCAGAGTGTGTTCATCATGTTCAGAGTGTGTTCATCATGTTCAGGAGTGTGTTCATCATGTTCAGAGTGTGTTCATCATGTTCAGGAGTGTGTTCATCATGTTCAGGAGTGTGTTCATCATGTTCAGGAGTGTGTTCATCATGTTCAGAGTGTGTTCATCATGTTCAGGAGTGTGTTCATCATGGTCAGGAGTGTGTTCATCATGTTCAGAGTGTGTTCATCATGTTCAGAAGTGTGTTCATCATGTTCAGAGTGTGTTCATCATGTTCAGGAGTGTGTTCATCATGTTCAGGAGTGTGTTCATCATGTTCAGGAGTGTGTTCATCATGTTCAGGAGTGTGTTCATCATGTTCAGGAGTGTGTTCATCATGTTCAGAGTGTGTTCATCATGTTCAGGAGTGTGTTCATCATGTTCAGAGTGTGTTCATCATGTTCAGGAGTGTGTTCATCATGTTCAGGAGTGTGTTCATCATGTTCAGGAGTGTGTTGTGTTCATCATGTTCAGGAGTGTGTTCATCATGTTCAGGAGTGTGTTGTGTTCATCATGTTCAGGAGTGTGTTCATCATGTTCAGGAGTGTGTTCATCATGTTCAGGAGTGTGTTCATCATGTTCAGAGTGTGTTCATCATGTTCAGAGTGTGTTCATCATGTTCAGGAGTGTGTTCATCATGTTCAGGAGTGTGTTCATCATGTTCAGAGTGTGTTCATCATGTTCAGGAGTGTGTTCATCATGTTCAGGAGTGTGTTCATCATGTTCAGGAGTGTGTTGTGTTCATCATGTTCAGGAGTGTGTTCATCATGTTCAGGAGTGTGTTCATCATGTTCAGGAGTGTGTTCATCATGTTCAGGAGTGTGTTCATAATGTTCAGAGTGTGTTCATCATGTTCAGGAGTGTGTTCATCATGTTCAGAGTGTTCATCATGTTCAGGAGTGTGTTCATAATGTTCAGAGTGTGTTCATCATGTTCAGGAGTGTGTTCATCATGTTCAGGAGTGTGTTCATCATGTTCAGGAGTGTGTTCATCATGTTCAGGAGTGTGTTCATCATGTTCAGGAGTGTGTTCATCATGTTCAGAGTATAGTCATCATGTTCAGGAGTGTGTTCATCATGTTCAGGAGTGTGTTCATCATGTTCAGAGTGTGTTCATCATGTTCAGGAGTGTGTTCATCATGTTCAGAGTGTGTTCATCATGTTCAGGAGTGTGTTCATCATGTTCAGGAGTGTGTTCATCATGTTCAGGAGTGTGTTCATCATGTTCAGGAGTGTGTTCATCATGTTCAGAGTGTGTTCATCATGTTCAGGAGTGTGTTCATCATGTTCAGAGTGTGTTCATCATGTTCAGGAGTGTGTTCATCATGTTCAGGAGTGTGTTCATCATGTTCAGGAGTGTGTTGTGTTCATCATGTTCAGGAGTGTGTTCATCATGTTCAGGAGTGTGTTCATCATGTTCAGGAGTGTGTTCATCATGTTCAGAGTGTGTTCATCATGTTCAGGAGTGTGTTCATCATGTTCAGAGTGTGTTCATCATGTTCAGGAGTGTGTTCATCATGTTCAGGAGTGTGTTCATCATGTTCAGGAGTGTGTTCATCATGTTCAGGAGTGTGTTGTGTTCATCATGTTCAGAGTGTGTTCATCATGTTCAGGAGTGTGTTCATCATGTTCAGGAGTGTGTTCATCATGTTCAGAGTGTGTTCATCATGTTCAGGAGTGTGTTCATCATGTTCAGGAGTGTGTTCATCATGTTCAGGAGTGTGTTGTGTTCATCATGTTCAGGAGTGTGTTCATCATGTTCAGGAGTGTGTTCATCATGTTCAGGAGTGTGTTCATCATGTTCAGAGTGTGTTCATCATGTTCAGGAGTGTGTTCATCATGTTCAGAGTGTGTTCATCATGTTCAGGAGTGTGTTCATCATGTTCAGGAGTGTGTTCATCATGTTCAGGAGTGTGTTCATCATGTTCAGGAGTGTGTTCATCATGTTCAGGAGTGTGTTCATCATGTTCAGAGTGTGTTCATCATGTTCAGAGTGTGTTCATCATGTTCAGGAGTGTGTTCATCATGTTCAGAGTGTGTTCATCATGTTCAGGAGTGTGTTCATCATGTTCAGAGTGTGTTCATCATGGTCAGGAGTGTGTTCATCATGTTCAGAGTGTGTTCATCATGTTCAGGAGTGTGTTCATCATGTTCAGAGTGTGTTCATCATGTTCAGGAGTGTGTTCATCATGTTCAGGAGTGTGTTCATCATGTTCAGGAGTGTGTTCATCATGTTCAGAGTGTGTTCATCATGTTCAGGAGTGTGTTCATCATGTTCAGGAGTGTGTTCATCATGTTCAGGAGTGTGTTGTGTTCATCATGTTCAGGAGTGTGTTCATCATGTTCAGGAGTGTGTTCATCATGTTCAGGAGTGTGTTCGTCATGATCAGAGTGTGTTCATCATGTTCAGAGTGTGTTCATCATGTTCAGAGTGTGTTCATCATGTTCAGGAGTGTGTTCATCATGTTCAGGAGTGTGTTCATCATGTTCAGAGTGTGTTCATCATGTTCAGGAGTGTGTTCATCATGTTCAGGAGTGTGTTCATCATGTTCAGGAGTGTGTTGTGTTCATCATGTTCAGGAGTGTGTTCATCATGTTCAGGAGTGTGTTCATCATGTTCAGGAGTGTGTTCATCATGTTCAGAGTGTGTTCATCATGTTCAGGAGTGTGTTCATCATGTTCAGAGTGTGTTCATCATGTTCAGGAGTGTGTTCATCATGTTCAGAGTGTGTTCATCATGTTCAGGAGTGTGTTCATCATGTTCAGGAGTGTGTTCATCATGTTCAGAGTGTGTTCATCATGTTCAGGAATTTTGTTCATCATGTTCAGGAGTGTGTTCATAATGTTCAGGAGTGTGTTCATCATGTTCAGAGTGTGTTCATCATGTTCAGGAATTTTGTTCATCATGTTCAGGAGTGTGTTCATAATGTTCAGGAGTGTGTTCATCATGTTCAGAGTGTGTTCATCATGTTCAGGAGTGTGTTCATCATGTTCAGAGTGTGTTCATCATGTTCAGGAGTGTGTTCATAATGTTCAGGAGTGTGTTCATCATGTTCAGGAGTGTGTTCATCATGTTCAGGAGTGTGTTCATCATGTTCAGGAGTGTGTTCATCATGTTCAGGAGTGTGTTCATCATGTTCAGAGTGTGTTGTGTTCATCATGTTCAGGAGTGTGTTCATCATGTTCAGGAGTGTGTTCATCATGTTCAGGAGTGTGTTGTGTTCATCATGTTCAGGAGTGTGTTCATCATGTTCAGGAGTGTGTTCATCATGTTCAGGAGTGTGTTCATCATGTTCAGAGTGTGTTCATCATGTTCAGGAGTGTGTTCATCATGTTCAGAGTGTGTTCATCATGTTCAGGAGTGTGTTCATCATGTTCAGGAGTGTGTTCATCATGTTCAGAGTGTGTTCATCATGTTCAGGAGTGTGTTCATCATGTTCAGGAGTGTGTTCATAATGTTCAGAGTGTGTTCATCATGTTCAGGAGTGTGTTCATCATGTTCAGAGTGTTCATCATGTTCAGGAGTGTGTTCATAATGTTCAGAGTGTGTTCATCATGTTCAGGAGTGTGTTCATCATGTTCAGGAGTGTGTTCATCATGTTCAGGAGTGTGTTCATCATGTTCAGAGTGTGTTCATCATGTTCAGGAGTGTGTTCATCATGTTCAGGAGTGTGTTCATCATGTTCAGGAGTGTGTTCATCATGTTCAGGAGTGTGTTCATCATGTTCAGGAGTGTGTTCATCATGTTCAGAGTGTGTTCATCATGTTCAGGAGTGTGTTCATCATGTTCAGGAGTGTGTTCATCATGTTCAGAGTGTGTTCATCATGTTCAGGAGTGTGTTCATCATGTTCAGAGTGTGTTCATCATGTTCAGGAGTGTGTTCATCATGTTCAGAGTGTGTTCATCATGTTCAGGAGTGTGTTCATCATGTTCAGAGTGTGTTCATCATGTTCAGGAGTGTGTTCATCATGTTCAGGAGTGTGTTCATCATGTTCAGGAGTGTGTTGTGTTCATCATGTTCAGAGTGTTTTCATCATGTTCAGAGTGTGTTCATCATGTTCAGGAGTGTGTTCATCATGTTCAGGAGTGTGTTGTGTTCATCATGTTCAGGAGTGTGTTCATCATGTTCAGGAGTGTGTTCATCATGTTCAGGAGTGTGTTCATCATGTTCAGAGTGTGTTCATCATGTTCAGGAATGTGTTCATCATGTTCAGGAGTGTGTTCATCATGTTCAGGAGTGTGTTGTGTTCATCATGTTCAGAGTGTGTTCATCATGTTCAGGAGTGTGTTCATCATGTTCAGGAGTGTGTTCATCATGTTCAGAGTGTGTTCATCATGTTCAGGAGTGTGTTCATCATGTTCAGAGTGTGTTCATCATGTTCAGAGTGTGTTCATCATGTTCAGGAGTGTGTTCATCATGTTCAGGAGTGTGTTCATCATGTTCAGGAGTGTGTTCATAATGTTCAGAGTGTGTTCATTATGTTCAGAGTGTGTTCATCATGTTCAGAGTGTTCATCATGTTCAGGAGTGTGTTCATCATGTTCAGGAGTGTGTTCATCATGTTCAGAGTGTGTTCATCATGTTCAGAGTGTGTTCATCATGTTCAGGAGTGTGTTCATAATGTTCAGGAGTGTGTTCATCATGTTCAGGAGTGTGTTCATCATGTTCAGGAGTGTGTTCATCATGTTCAGAGTGTGTTCATCATGTTCAGGAGTGTGTTCATCATGTTCAGAGTGTGTTCATCATGTTCAGGGTGTGTTCATCATGTTCAGAGTGTGTTCATCATGTTCAGGAGTGTGTTCATCATGTTCAGAGTGTGTTCATCATGTTCAGGAGTGTGTTCATCATGTTCAGAGTGTGTTCATCATGTTCAGGAGTGTGTTCATCATGTTCAGAGTGTGTTCATCATGTTCAGGAGTGTGTTCATCATGTTCAGAGTGTGTTCATCATGTTCAGAGTGTGTTCATCATGTTCAGGAGTGTGTTCATCATGTTCAGAGTGTGTTCATCATGTTCAGGAGTGTGTTCATCATGTTCAGGAGTGTGTTCATGTTCAGGAGTGTGTTCATCATGTTCAGAGTGTGTTCATCATGTTCAGGAGTGTGTTCATCATGTTCAGGAGTGTGTTCATCATGTTCAGGAGTGTGTTCATCATGTTCAGAGTGTGTTCATCATGTTCAGGAATGTGTTCATCATGTTCAGGAGTGTGTTCATCATGTTCAGGAGTGTGTTGTGTTCATCATGTTCAGGAGTGTATTCATCATGTTCAGGAGTGTGTTCATCATGTTCAGGAGTGTGTTCATCATGTTCAGAGTGTGTTCATCATGTTCAGGAGTGTGTTCATCATGTTCAGAGTGTGTTCATCATGTTCAGGAGTGTGTTCATCATGTTCAGGAGTGTGTTCATCATGTTCAGGAGTGTGTTCATCATGTTCAGGAGTGTGTTCATAATGTTCAGAGTGTGTTCATCATGTTCAGAGTGTGTTCATCATGTTCAGAGTGTTCATCATGTTCAGGAGTGTGTTCATCATGTTCAGGAGTGTGTTCATCATGTTCAGAGTGTGTTCATCATGTTCAGGAGTGTGTTCATCATGTTCAGGAGTGTGTTCATCATGTTCAGAGTGTGTTCATCATGTTCAGGAGTGTGTTCATCATGTTCAGAGTGTGTTCATCATGTTCAGGAGTGTGTTCATAATGTTCAGGAGTGTGTTCATCATCATGTTCAGAGTGTGTTCATCATGTTCAGGAGTGTGTTCATCATGTTCAGAGTGTGTTCATCATGTTCAGGAGTGTGTTCATCATGTTCAGAGTGTGTTCATCATGTTCAGAGTATGTTCATCATGTTCAGGAGTGTGTTCATCATGTTCAGAGTGTGTTCATCATGTTCAGGAGTGTGTTCATCATGTTCAGGAGTGTGTTCATCATGTTCAGGAGTGTGTTCATCATGTTCAGAGTGTGTTCATCATGTTCAGGAGTGTGTTCATCATGTTCAGGAGTGTGTTCATCATGTTCAGGAGTGTGTTCATCATGTTCAGAGTGTGTTCATCATGTTCAGGAGTGTGTTCATCATGTTCAGGAGTGTGTTCATCATGTTCAGGAGTGTGTTCATCATGTTCAGAGTGTGTTCATCATGTTCAGGAGTGTGTTCATCATGTTCAGGAGTGTGTTCATCATGTTCAGGAGTGTGTTCATCATGTTCAGAGTGTGTTCATCATGTTCAGAGTGTGTTCATCATGTTCAGGAGTGTGTTCATCATGTTCAGAGTGTGTTCATCATGTTCAGAGTGTGTTCATCATGTTCAGGAGTGTGTTCATCATGTTCAGAGTGTGTTCATCATGTTCAGAGTGTGTTCATCATGTTCAGAGTGTGTTCATCATGTTCAGAGTGTGTTCATCATGTTCAGGAGTGTGTTCATCATGTTCAGAGTGTGTTCATCATGTTCAGGAGTGTGTTCATCATGTTCAGGAGTGTGTTCATCATGTTCAGAGTGTGTTCATCATGTTCAGGAGTGTGTTCATCATGTTCAGAGTGTGTTCATCATGTTCAGGAGTGTGTTCATCATGTTCAGGAGTGTGTTCATCATGTTCAGGAGTGTGTTCATCATGTTCAGAGTGTGTTCATCATGTTCAGGAGTGTGTTCATCATGTTCAGGAGTGTGTTCATCATGTTCAGGAGTGTGTTCATCATGTTCAGAGTGTGTTCATCATGTTCAGAGTGTGTTCATCATGTTCAGGAGTGTGTTCATCATGTTCAGAGTGTGTTCATCATGTTCAGGAGTGTGTTCATCATGTTCAGAGTGTGTTCATCATGTTCAGGAGTGTGTTCATCATGTTCAGGAGTGTGTTCATCATGTTCAGGAGTGTGTTCATCATGTTCAGAGTGTGTTCATCATGTTCAGAGTGTGTTCATCATGTTCAGGAGTGTGTTCATCATGTTCAGAGTGTGTTCATCATGTTCAGAGTGTGTTCATCATGTTCAGGAGTGTGTTCATCATGTTCAGAGTGTGTTCATCATGTTCAGAGTGTGTTCATCATGTTCAGAGTGTGTTCATCATGTTCAGAGTGTGTTCATCATGTTCAGGAGTGTGTTCATCATGTTCAGAGTGTGTTCATCATGTTCAGAGTGTGTTCATCATGTTCAGGAGTGTGTTCATCATGTTCAGAGTGTGTTCATCATGTTCAGGAGTGTGTTCATCATGTTCAGAGTGTGTTCATCATGTTCAGAGAGTGTTCATCATGTTCAGAGTGTGTTCATCATGTTCAGAGTGTGTTCATCATGTTCAGGAATGTGTTCATCATGTTCAGAGTGTGTTCATCATGTTCAGAGTGTGTTCATCATGTTCAGGAGTGTGTTCATCATGTTCAGAGTGTGTTCATCATGTTCAGGAGTGTGTTCATCATGTTCAGGAGTGTGTTCATCATGTTCAGGAGTGTGTTCATCATGTTCAGAGTGTGTTCATCATGTTCAGGAGTGTGTTCATCATGTTCAGGAGTGTGTTCATCATGTTCAGGAGTGTGTTCATCATGTTCAGAGTGTGTTCATCATGTTCAGAGTGTGTTCATCATGTTCAGGAGTGTGTTCATCATGTTCAGAGGTGTGTTCATCATGTTCAGAGTGTGTTCATCATGTTCAGGAGTGTGTTCATCATGTTCAGAGTGTGTTCATCATGTTCAGAGTGTGTTCATCATGTTCAGAGTGTGTTCATCATGTTCAGAGTGTGTTCATCATGTTCAGGAGTGTGTTCATCATGTTCAGAGTGTGTTCATCATGTTCAGAGTGTGTTCATCATGTTCAGGAGTGTGTTCATCATGTTCAGAGTGTGTTCATCATGTTCAGGAGTGTGTTCATCATGTTCAGAGTGTGTTCATCATGTTCAGAGTGTGTTCATCATGTTCAGAGTGTGTTCATCATGTTCAGAGTGTGTTCATCATGTTCAGGAATGTGTTCATCATGTTCAGAGTGTGTTCATCATGTTCAGAGTGTGTTCATCATGTTCAGGAGTGTGTTCATCATGTTCAGGAGTGTGTTCATCATGTTCAGGAGTGTGTTCATCATGTTCAGAGTGTGTTCATCATGTTCAGAGTGTGTTCATCATGTTCAGGAGTGTGTTCATCATGTTCAGAGTGTGTTCATCATGTTCAGAGTGTGTTCATCATGTTCAGGAGTGTGTTCATCATGTTCAGAGTGTGTTCATCATGTTCAGAGTGTGTTCATCATGTTCAGAGTGTGTTCATCATGTTCAGAGTATGTTCATCATGTTCAGGAATGTGTTCATCATGTTCAGAGTGTGTTCATCATGTTCAGGAGTGTGTTCATCATGTTCAGGAGTGTGTTCATCATGTTCAGAGTGTGTTCATCATGTTCAGGAGTGTGTTCATCATGTTCAGGAGTGTGTTGTGTTCATCATGTTCAGGAGTGTGTTCATCATGTTCAGGAGTGTGTTCATCATGTTCAGGAGTGTGTTCATCATGTTCAGAGTGTGTTCATCATGTTCAGGAGTGTGTTCATCATGTTCAGAGTGTGTTCATCATGTTCAGGAGTGTGTTCATCATGTTCAGGAGTGTGTTCATCATGTTCAGGAGTGTGTTCATCATGTTCAGGAGTGTGTTCATAATGTTCAGAGTGTGTTCATCATGTTCAGAGTGTGTTCATCATGTTCAGGAGTGTGTTCATCATGTTCAGGAGTGTGTTCATCATGTTCAGGAGTGTGTTCATCATGTTCAGAGTGTGTTCATCATGTTCAGAGTGTGTTCATCATGTTCAGGAGTGTGTTCATCATGTTCAGGAGTGTGTTCATCATGTTCAGAGTGTGTTCATCATGTTCAGGAGTGTGTTCATCATGTTCAGGAGTGTGTTCATCATGTTCAGGAGTGTGTTCATCATGTTCAGAGTGTGTTCATCATGTTCAGGAGTGTGTTCATCATGTTCAGAGTGTGTTCATCATGTTCAGGAGTGTGTTCATCATGTTCAGAGTGTGTTCATCATGTTCAGGAGTGTGTTCATCATGTTCAGAGTGTGTTCATCATGTTCAGGAGTGTGTTCATCATGTTCAGAGTGTGTTCATCATGTTCAGGAGTGTGTTCATCATGTTCAGAGTGTGTTCATCATGTTCAGGAGTGTGTTCATCATGTTCAGAGTGTGTTCATCATGTTCAGGAGTGTGTTCATCATGTTCAGGAGTGTGTTCATCAAGTTCAGGAGTGTATTCATCATGTTCAGGAGTGTGTTCATCATGTTCAGAGTGTGTTCATCATGTTCAGAGTGTGTTCATCATGTTCAGGAGTGTGTTCATCATGTTCAGGAGTGTGTTCATCATGTTCAGAGTGTGTTCATCATGTTCAGGAGTGTGTTCATCATGTTCAGGAGTGTGTTCATCATGTTCAGGAGTGTGTTCATCATGTTCAGAGTGTGTTCATCATGTTCAGGAGTGTGTTCATCATGTTCAGAGTGTGTTCATCATGTTCAGGAGTGTGTTCATCATGTTCAGGAGTGTGTTCATCATGTTCAGAGTGTGTTCATCATGTTCAGGAGTGTGTTCATCATGTTCAGAGTGTGTTCATCATGTTCAGGAGTGTGTTCATCATGTTCAGGAGTGTGTTCATCATGTTCAGGAGTGTGTTGTGTTCATCATGTTCAGGAGTGTGTTCATCATGTTCAGGAGTGTGTTCATCATGTTCAGGAGTGTGTTCATCATGTTTAGAGTGTGTTCATCATGTTCAGGAGTGTGTTCATCATGTTCAGAGTGTGTTCATCATGTTCAGGAGTGTGTTCATCATGTTCAGGAGTGTGTTGTGTTCATCATGTTCAGGAGTGTGTTCATCATGTTCAGGAGTGTGTTGTGTTCATCATGTTCAGAGTGTGTTCATCATGTTCAGAGTGTGTTCATCATGTTCAGGAGTGTGTTCATCATGTTCAGGAGTGTGTTCATCATGTTCAGAGTGTGTTCATCATGTTCAGGAGTGTGTTCATCATGTTCAGGAGTGTGTTCATCATGTTCAGGAGTGTGTTGTGTTCATCATGTTCAGGAGTGTGTTCATCATGTTCAGGAGTGTGTTCATCATGTTCAGGAGTGTGTTCATCATGTTCAGAGTGTGTTCATCATGTTCAGGAGTGTGTTCATCATGTTCAGAGTGTGTTCATCATGTTCAGGAGTGTGTTCATCATGTTCAGGAGTGTGTTCATCATGTTCAGAGTGTGTTCATCATGTTCAGAGTGTGTTCATCATGTTCAGGAGTGTGTTCATCATGTTCAGGAGTGTGTTAATCATGTTCAGGAGTGTGTTCATCATGTTCAGGAGTGTGTTCATCATGTTCAGGAGTGTGTTCATCATGTTCAGGAGTGTGTGCATCATGTTCAGAGTGTGTTCATCATGTTCAGAGTGTGTTCATGTTCAGGAGTGTGTTCATCATGTTCAGAGTGTGTTCATCATGTTCAGAGTGTGTTCATCATGTTCAGAGTGTGTTCATCATGTTCAGGAGTGTGTTCATCATGTTCAGGAGTGTGTTCATCATGTTCAGGAGTGTGTTGTGTTCATCATGTTCAGGAGTGTGTTCATCATGTTCAGGAGTGTGTTCATCATGTTCAGGAGTGTGTTCATCATGTTCAGAGTGTGTTCATCATGTTCAGGAGTGTGTTCATCATGTTCAGGAGTGTGTTCATCATGTTCAGGAGTGTGTTGTGTTCATCATGTTCAGGAGTGTGTTCATCATGTTCAGGAGTGTGTTCATCATGTTCAGGAGTGTGTTCATCATGTTCAGAGTGTGTTCATCATGTTCAGAGTGTGTTCATCATGTTCAGGAGTGTGTTCATCATGTTCAGGAGTGTGTTCATCATGTTCAGGAGTGTGTTCATCATGTTCAGGAGTGTGTTCATCATGTTCAGGAGTGTGTTCATCATGTTCAGAGTGTGTTCATCATGTTCAGGAGTGTGTTCATCATGTTCAGAGTGTGTTCATCATGTTCAGGAGTGTGTTCATCATGTTCAGGAGTGTGTTGTGTTCATCATGTTCAGGAGTGTGTTCATCATGTTCAGGAGTGTGTTGTGTTCATCATGTTCAGAGTGTGTTCATCATGTTCAGAGTGTGTTCATCATGTTCAGGAGTGTGTTCATCATGTTCAGGAGTGTGTTCATCATGTTCAGAGTGTGTTCATCATGTTCAGGAGTGTGTTCATCATGTTCAGGAGTGTGTTCATCATGTTCAGGAGTGTGTGTTCATCATGTTCAGGAGTGTGTTCATCATGTTCAGGAGTGTGTTCATCATGTTCAGGAGTGTGTTCATCATGTTCAGAGTGTGTTCATCATGTTCAGGAGTGTGTTCATCATGTTCAGAGTGTGTTCATCATGTTCAGGAGTGTGTTCATCATGTTCAGGAGTGTGTTCATCATGTTCAGGAGTGTGTTCATCATGTTCAGGAGTGTGTTCATAATGTTCAGAGTGTGTTCATCATGTTCAGGAGTGTGTTCATCATGTTCAGGAGTGTGTTCATCATGTTCAGGAGTGTGTTCATCATGTTCAGAGTGTGTTCATCATGTTCAGAGTGTGTTCATCATGTTCAGGAGTGTGTTCATCATGTTCAGGAGTGTGTTCATCATGTTCAGAGTGTGTTCATCATGTTCAGGAGTGTGTTCATCATGTTCAGTAGTGTGTTCATCATGTTCAGGAGTGTGTTCATCATGTTCAGAGTGTGTTCATCATGTTCAGGAGTGTGTTCATCATGTTCAGAGTGTGTTCATCATGTTCAGGAGTGTGTTCATCATGTTCAGGAGTGTGTTCATCATGTTCAGGAGTGTGTTCATCATGTTCAGAGTGTGTTCATCATGTTCAGGAGTGTGTTCATCATGTTCAGAGTGTGTTCATCATGTTCAGGAGTGTGTTCATCATGTTCAGGAGTGTGTTCATCATGTTCAGGAGTGTGTGTGTTCATCATGTTCAGGAGTGTGTTCATCATGTTCAGGAGTGTGTTCATCATGTTCAGGAGTGTGTTCATCATGTTCAGAGTGTGTTCATCATGTTCAGGAGTGTGTTCATCATGTTCAGGAGTGTGTTCATCATGTTCAGGAGTGTGTTCATCATGTTCAGAGTGTGTTCATCATGTTCAGAGTGTGTTCATCATGTTCAGAGTGTGTTCATCATGTTCAGGAGTGTGTTCATCATGTTCAGGAGTGTGTTGTGTTCATCATGTTCAGGAGTGTGTTCATCATGTTCAGGAGTGTGTTCATCATGTTCAGGAGTGTGTTCATCATGTTCAGAGTGTGTTCATCATGTTCAGGAGTGTGTTCATCATGTTCAGAGTGTGTTCATCATGTTCAGGAGTGTGTTCATCATGTTCAGGAGTGTGTTCATCATGTTCAGGAGTGTGTTCATCATGTTCAGGAGTGTGTTCATAATGTTCAGAGTGTGTTCATCATGTTCAGGAGTGTGTTCATCATGTTCAGGAGTGTGTTCATCATGTTCAGGAGTGTGTTCATCATGTTCAGGAGTGTGTTCATCATGTTCAGAGTGTGTTCATCATGTTCAGAGTGTGTTCATCATGTTCAGGAGTGTGTTCATCATGTTCAGGAGTGTGTTCATCATGTTCAGAGTGTGTTCATCATGTTCAGGAGTGTGTTCATCATGTTCAGGAGTGTGTTCATCATGTTCAGGAGTGTGTTCATCATGTTCAGAGTGTGTTCATCATGTTCAGGAGTGTGTTCATCATGTTCAGAGTGTGTTCATCATGTTCAGGAGTGTGTTCATCATGTTCAGAGTGTGTTCATCATGTTCAGGAGTGTGTTCATCATGTTCAGAGTGTGTTCATCATGTTCAGGAGTGTGTTCATCATGTTCAGAGTGTGTTCATCATGTTCAGGAGTGTGTTCATCATGTTCAGAGTGTGTTCATCATGTTCAGGAGTGTGTTCATCATGTTCAGGAGTGTGTTCATCATGTTCAGGAGTGTGTTCATCATGTTCAGGAGTGTGTTCATCATGTTCAGAGTGTGTTCATCATGTTCAGAGTGTGTTCATCATGTTCAGGAGTGTGTTCATCATGTTCAGGAGTGTGTTCATCATGTTCAGAGTGTGTTCATCATGTTCAGGAGTGTGTTCATCATGTTCAGGAGTGTGTTCATCATGTTCAGGAGTGTGTTCATCATGTTCAGAGTGTGTTCATCATGTTCAGGAGTGTGTTCATCATGTTCAGAGTGTGTTCATCATGTTCAGGAGTGTGTTCATCATGTTCAGGAGTGTGTTCATCATGTTCAGAGTGTGTTCATCATGTTCAGGAGTGTGTTCATCATGTTCAGAGTGTGTTCATCATGTTCAGGAGTGTGTTCATCATGTTCAGGAGTGTGTTCATCATGTTCAGAGTGTGTTCATCATGTTCAGGAGTGTGTTCATCATGTTCAGAGTGTGTTCATCATGTTCAGGAGTGTGTTCATCATGTTCAGGAGTGTGTTCATCATGTTCAGGAGTGTGTTGTGTTCATCATGTTCAGGAGTGTGTTCATCATGTTCAGGAGTGTGTTCATCATGTTCAGGAGTGTGTTCATCATGTTTAGAGTGTGTTCATCATGTTCAGGAGTGTGTTCATCATGTTCAGAGTGTGTTCATCATGTTCAGGAGTGTGTTCATCATGTTCAGGAGTGTGTTGTGTTCATCATGTTCAGGAGTGTGTTCATCATGTTCAGGAGTGTGTTGTGTTCATCATGTTCAGAGTGTGTTCATCATGTTCAGAGTGTGTTCATCATGTTCAGGAGTGTGTTCATCATGTTCAGGAGTGTGTTCATCATGTTCAGAGTGTGTTCATCATGTTCAGGAGTGTGTTCATCATGTTCAGGAGTGTGTTCATCATGTTCAGGAGTGTGTTGTGTTCATCATGTTCAGGAGTGTGTTCATCATGTTCAGGAGTGTGTTCATCATGTTCAGGAGTGTGTTCATCATGTTCAGAGTGTGTTCATCATGTTCAGGAGTGTGTTCATCATGTTCAGAGTGTGTTCATCATGTTCAGGAGTGTGTTCATCATGTTCAGGAGTGTGTTCATCATGTTCAGAGTGTGTTCATCATGTTCAGAGTGTGTTCATCATGTTCAGGAGTGTGTTCATCATGTTCAGGAGTGTGTTAATCATGTTCAGGAGTGTGTTCATCATGTTCAGGAGTGTGTTCATCATGTTCAGGAGTGTGTTCATCATGTTCAGGAGTGTGTGCATCATGTTCAGAGTGTGTTCATCATGTTCAGAGTGTGTTCATGTTCAGGAGTGTGTTCATCATGTTCAGAGTGTGTTCATCATGTTCAGAGTGTGTTCATCATGTTCAGAGTGTGTTCATCATGTTCAGGAGTGTGTTCATCATGTTCAGGAGTGTGTTCATCATGTTCAGGAGTGTGTTGTGTTCATCATGTTCAGGAGTGTGTTCATCATGTTCAGGAGTGTGTTCATCATGTTCAGGAGTGTGTTCATCATGTTCAGAGTGTGTTCATCATGTTCAGGAGTGTGTTCATCATGTTCAGGAGTGTGTTCATCATGTTCAGGAGTGTGTTGTGTTCATCATGTTCAGGAGTGTGTTCATCATGTTCAGGAGTGTGTTCATCATGTTCAGGAGTGTGTTCATCATGTTCAGAGTGTGTTCATCATGTTCAGAGTGTGTTCATCATGTTCAGGAGTGTGTTCATCATGTTCAGGAGTGTGTTCATCATGTTCAGGAGTGTGTTCATCATGTTCAGGAGTGTGTTCATCATGTTCAGGAGTGTGTTCATCATGTTCAGAGTGTGTTCATCATGTTCAGGAGTGTGTTCATCATGTTCAGAGTGTGTTCATCATGTTCAGGAGTGTGTTCATCATGTTCAGGAGTGTGTTGTGTTCATCATGTTCAGGAGTGTGTTCATCATGTTCAGGAGTGTGTTGTGTTCATCATGTTCAGAGTGTGTTCATCATGTTCAGAGTGTGTTCATCATGTTCAGGAGTGTGTTCATCATGTTCAGGAGTGTGTTCATCATGTTCAGAGTGTGTTCATCATGTTCAGGAGTGTGTTCATCATGTTCAGGAGTGTGTTCATCATGTTCAGGAGTGTGTTGTGTTCATCATGTTCAGGAGTGTGTTCATCATGTTCAGGAGTGTGTTCATCATGTTCAGGAGTGTGTTCATCATGTTCAGAGTGTGTTCATCATGTTCAGGAGTGTGTTCATCATGTTCAGAGTGTGTTCATCATGTTCAGGAGTGTGTTCATCATGTTCAGGAGTGTGTTCATCATGTTCAGGAGTGTGTTCATCATGTTCAGGAGTGTGTTCATAATGTTCAGAGTGTGTTCATCATGTTCAGGAGTGTGTTCATCATGTTCAGGAGTGTGTTCATCATGTTCAGGAGTGTGTTCATCATGTTCAGAGTGTGTTCATCATGTTCAGAGTGTGTTCATCATGTTCAGGAGTGTGTTCATCATGTTCAGGAGTGTGTTCATCATGTTCAGAGTGTGTTCATCATGTTCAGGAGTGTGTTCATCATGTTCAGTAGTGTGTTCATCATGTTCAGGAGTGTGTTCATCATGTTCAGAGTGTGTTCATCATGTTCAGGAGTGTGTTCATCATGTTCAGAGTGTGTTCATCATGTTCAGGAGTGTGTTCATCATGTTCAGGAGTGTGTTCATCATGTTCAGGAGTGTGTTCATCATGTTCAGAGTGTGTTCATCATGTTCAGGAGTGTGTTCATCATGTTCAGAGTGTGTTCATCATGTTCAGGAGTGTGTTCATCATGTTCAGGAGTGTGTTCATCATGTTCAGGAGTGTGTTGTGTTCATCATGTTCAGGAGTGTGTTCATCATGTTCAGGAGTGTGTTCATCATGTTCAGGAGTGTGTTCATCATGTTCAGAGTGTGTTCATCATGTTCAGGAGTGTGTTCATCATGTTCAGGAGTGTGTTCATCATGTTCAGGAGTGTGTTCATCATGTTCAGAGTGTGTTCATCATGTTCAGAGTGTGTTCATCATGTTCAGGAGTGTGTTCATCATGTTCAGGAGTGTTCAGGAGTGTGTGAGTGTGTTCAGGAGTGTGTTCATCATGTTCAGGAGTGTGTTCATCATGTTCAGGAGTGTGTTCATCATGTTCAGGAGTGTGTTCATCATGTTCAGAGTGTGTTCATCATGTTCAGAGTGTGTTCATCATGTTCAGAGTGTGTTCATCATGTTCAGAGTGTGTTCATCATGTTCAGGAGTGTGTTCATCATGTTCAGAGTGTGTTCATCATGTTCAGGAGTGTGTTCATCATGTTCAGGAGTGTGTTCATCATGTTCAGGAGTGTGTTCATCATGTTCAGGAGTGTGTTCATCACGTTCAGAGTGTGTTCATCATGTTCAGAGTGTGTTCATCATGTTCAGAGTGTGTTCATCATGTTCAGGAGTGTGTTCATCATGTTCAGAGTGTGTTCATCATGTTCAGGAGTGTGTTCATCATGTTCAGGAGTGTGTTGTGTTCATCATGTTCAGGAGTGTGTTCATCATGTTCAGGAGTGTGTTGTGTTCATCATGTTCAGAGTGTGTTCATCATGTTCAGAGTGTGTTCATCATGTTCAGGAGTGTGTTCATCATGTTCAGGAGTGTGTTCATCATGTTCAGAGTGTGTTCATCATGTTCAGGAGTGTGTTCATCATGTTCAGGAGTGTGTTCATCATGTTCAGGAGTGTGTTGTGTTCATCATGTTCAGGAGTGTGTTCATCATGTTCAGGAGTGTGTTCATCATGTTCAGGAGTGTGTTCATCATGTTCAGAGTGTGTTCATCATGTTCAGGAGTGTGTTCATCATGTTCAGAGTGTGTTCATCATGTTCAGGAGTGTGTTCATCATGTTCAGGAGTGTGTTCATCATGTTCAGGAGTGTGTTCATCATGTTCAGGAGTGTGTTCATAATGTTCAGAGTGTGTTCATCATGTTCAGGAGTGTGTTCATCATGTTCAGAGTGTGTTCATCATGTTCAGGAGTGTGTTCATCATGTTCAGGAGTGTGTTCATCATGTTCAGGAGTGTGTTCATCATGTTCAGGAGTGTGTTCATCATGTTCAGGAGTGTGTTCATCATGTTCAGGAGTGTGTTCATCATGTTCAGGAGTGTGTTGTGTTCATCATGTTCAGGAGTGTGTTCATCATGTTCAGGAGTGTGTTCATCATGTTCAGGAGTGTGTTCATCATGTTCAGAGTGTGTTCATCATGTTCAGAGTGTGTTCATCATGTTCAGGAGTGTGTTCATCATGTTCAGGAGTGTGTTCATCATGTTCAGGAGTGTGTTCATCATGTTCAGGAGTGTGTTCATCATGTTCAGGAGTGTGTTCATCATGTTCAGAGTGTGTTCATCATGTTCAGGAGTGTGTTCATCATGTTCAGAGTGTGTTCATCATGTTCAGGAGTGTGTTCATCATGTTCAGGAGTGTGTTGTGTTCATCATGTTCAGGAGTGTGTTCATCATGTTCAGGAGTGTGTTGTGTTCATCATGTTCAGAGTGTGTTCATCATGTTCAGAGTGTGTTCATCATGTTCAGGAGTGTGTTCATCATGTTCAGGAGTGTGTTCATCATGTTCAGAGTGTGTTCATCATGTTCAGGAGTGTGTTCATCATGTTCAGGAGTGTGTTCATCATGTTCAGGAGTGTGTTGTGTTCATCATGTTCAGGAGTGTGTTCATCATGTTCAGGAGTGTGTTCATCATGTTCAGGAGTGTGTTCATCATGTTCAGAGTGTGTTCATCATGTTCAGGAGTGTGTTCATCATGTTCAGAGTGTGTTCATCATGTTCAGGAGTGTGTTCATCATGTTCAGGAGTGTGTTCATCATGTTCAGGAGTGTGTTCATCATGTTCAGGAGTGTGTTCATAATGTTCAGAGTGTGTTCATCATGTTCAGGAGTGTGTTCATCATGTTCAGGAGTGTGTTCATCATGTTCAGGAGTGTGTTCATCATGTTCAGAGTGTGTTCATCATGTTCAGAGTGTGTTCATCATGTTCAGGAGTGTGTTCATCATGTTCAGGAGTGTGTTCATCATGTTCAGAGTGTGTTCATCATGTTCAGGAGTGTGTTCATCATGTTCAGTAGTGTGTTCATCATGTTCAGGAGTGTGTTCATCATGTTCAGAGTGTGTTCATCATGTTCAGGAGTGTGTTCATCATGTTCAGAGTGTGTTCATCATGTTCAGGAGTGTGTTCATCATGTTCAGGAGTGTGTTCATCATGTTCAGGAGTGTGTTCATCATGTTCAGAGTGTGTTCATCATGTTCAGGAGTGTGTTCATCATGTTCAGAGTGTGTTCATCATGTTCAGGAGTGTGTTCATCATGTTCAGGAGTGTGTTCATCATGTTCAGGAGTGTGTTGTGTTCATCATGTTCAGGAGTGTGTTCATCATGTTCAGGAGTGTGTTCATCATGTTCAGAGTGTGTTCATCATGTTCAGGAGTGTGTTCATCATGTTCAGGAGTGTGTTCATCATGTTCAGGAGTGTGTTCATCATGTTCAGAGTGTGTTCATCATGTTCAGAGTGTGTTCATCATGTTCAGGAGTGTGTTCATCATGTTCAGGAGTGTTCAGGAGTGTGTGAGTGTGTTCAGGAGTGTGTTCATCATGTTCAGGAGTGTGTTCATCATGTTCAGGAGTGTGTTCATCATGTTCAGGAGTGTGTTCATCATGTTCAGGAGTGTGTTCATCATGTTCAGGAGTGTGTTCATCATGTTCAGGAGTGTGTTCATCATGTTCAGAGTGTGTTCATCATGTTCAGAGTGTGTTCATCATGTTCAGAGTGTGTTCATCATGTTCAGAGTGTGTTCATCATGTTCAGGAGTGTGTTCATCATGTTCAGAGTGTGTTCATCATGTTCAGGAGTGTGTTCATCATGTTCAGGAGTGTGTTCATCATGTTCAGGAGTGTGTTCATCATGTTCAGGAGTGTGTTCATCACGTTCAGAGTGTGTTCATCATGTTCAGAGTGTGTTCATCATGTTCAGAGTGTGTTCATCATGTTCAGGAGTGTGTTCATCATGTTCAGAGTGTGTTCATCATGTTCAGGAGTGTGTTCATCATGTTCAGGAGTGTGTTGTGTTCATCATGTTCAGGAGTGTGTTCATCATGTTCAGGAGTGTGTTGTGTTCATCATGTTCAGAGTGTGTTCATCATGTTCAGAGTGTGTTCATCATGTTCAGGAGTGTGTTCATCATGTTCAGGAGTGTGTTCATCATGTTCAGAGTGTGTTCATCATGTTCAGGAGTGTGTTCATCATGTTCAGGAGTGTGTTCATCATGTTCAGGAGTGTGTTGTGTTCATCATGTTCAGGAGTGTGTTCATCATGTTCAGGAGTGTGTTCATCATGTTCAGGAGTGTGTTCATCATGTTCAGAGTGTGTTCATCATGTTCAGGAGTGTGTTCATCATGTTCAGAGTGTGTTCATCATGTTCAGGAGTGTGTTCATCATGTTCAGGAGTGTGTTCATCATGTTCAGGAGTGTGTTCATCATGTTCAGGAGTGTGTTCATAATGTTCAGAGTGTGTTCATCATGTTCAGGAGTGTGTTCATCATGTTCAGAGTGTTCATCATGTTCAGGAGTGTGTTCATCATGTTCAGGAGTGTGTTCATCATGTTCAGAGTGTGTTCATCATGTTCAGGAGTGTGTTCGACATGTTCAGAGTGTGTTCATCATGTTCAGAGTGTGTTCATCATGTTCAGGAGTGTGTTCATCATGTTCAGGAGTGTGTTCATCATGTTCAGGAGTGTGTTCATCATGTTCAGGAGTGTGTTCATCATGTTCAGGAGTGTGTTCATCATGTTCAGAGTGTGTTCATCATGTTCAGAGTGTGTTCATGTTCAGGAGTGTGTTCATCATGTTCAGAGTGTGTTCATCATGTTCAGAGTGTGTTCATCATGTTCAGGAGTGTGTTCATCATGTTCAGGAGTGTGTTCATCATGTTCAGAGTGTGTTCATCATGTTCAGGAGTGTGTTCATCATGTTCAGGAGTGTGTTCATCATGTTCAGGAGTGTGTTGTGTTCATCATGTTCAGGAGTGTGTTCATCATGTTCAGGAGTGTGTTCATCATGTTCAGGAGTGTGTTCATCATGTTCAGAGTGTGTTCATCATGTTCAGGAGTGTGTTGTGTTCATCATGTTCAGGAGTGTGTTCATCATGTTCAGGAGTGTGTTCATCATGTTCAGGAGTGTGTTCATCATGTTCAGAGTGTGTTCATCATGTTCAGAGTGTGTTCATCATGTTCAGGAGTGTGTTCATCATGTTCAGAGTGTGTTCATCATGTTCAGGAGTGTGTTCATCATGTTCAGAGTGTGTTCATCATGTTCAGAGTGTGTTCATCATGTTCAGGAGTGTGTTCATCATGTTCAGAGTGTGTTCATCATGTTCAGGAGTGTGTTCATCATGTTCAGGAGTGTGTTCATCATGTTCAGGAGTGTGTTCATCATGTTCAGAGTGTGTTCATCATGTTCAGAGTGTGTTCATCATGTTCAGAGTGTGTTCATCATGTTCAGGAGTGTGTTCATCATGTTCAGGAGTGTGTTCATCATGTTCAGGAGTGTGTTCATCATGTTCAGAGTGTGTTCATCATGTTCAGAGTGTGTTCATCATGTTCAGGAGTGTGTTCATCATGTTCAGAGTGTGTTCATCATGTTCAGAGTGTGTTCATCATGTTCAGGAGTGTGTTCATCATGTTCAGAGTGTGTTCATCATGTTCAGAGTGTGTTCATCATGTTCAGAGTGTGTTCATCATGTTCAGAGTATGTTCATCATGTTCAGGAATGTGTTCATCATGTTCAGAGTGTGTTCATCATGTTCAGGAGTGTGTTCATCATGTTCAGGAGTGTGTTCATCATGTTCAGAGTGTGTTCATCATGTTCAGAGTGTGTTCATCATGTTCAGGAGTGTGTTCATCATGTTCAGAGTGTGTTCATCATGTTCAGAGTGTGTTCATCATGTTCAGGAGTGTGTTCATCATGTTCAGAGTGTGTTCATCATGTTCAGAGTGTGTTCATCATGTTCAGAGTGTGTTCATCATGTTCAGAGTGTGTTCATCATGTTCAGGAATGTGTTCATCATGTTCAGAGTGTGTTCATCATGTTCAGAGTGTGTTCATCATGTTCAGGAGTGTGTTCATCATGTTCAGAGTGTGTTCATCATGTTCAGGAGTGTGTTCATCATGTTCAGGAGTGTGTTCATCATGTTCAGGAGTGTGTTCATCATGTTCAGAGTGTGTTCATCATGTTCAGAGTGTGTTCATCATGTTCAGGAGTGTGTTCATCATGTTCAGGAGTGTGTTCATCATGTTCAGGAGTGTGTTCATCATGTTCAGAGTATGTTCATCATGTTCAGGAATGTGTTCATCATGTTCAGAGTGTGTTCATCATGTTCAGGAGTGTGTTCATCATGTTCAGGAGTGTGTTCATCATGTTCAGGAGTGTGTTCATCATGCTCAGGAGTGTGTTCATAATGTTCAGAGTGTGTTCATCATGTTCAGGAGTGTGTTCATCATGTTCAGGAGTGTGTTCATCATGTTCAGGAGTGTGTTCATCATGTTCAGAGTGTGTTCATCATGTTCAGAGTGTGTTCATCATGTTCAGGAGTGTGTTCATCATGTTCAGGAGTGTGTTCATCATGTTCAGAGTGTGTTCATCATGTTCAGGAGTGTGTTCATCATGTTCAGGAGTGTGTTCATCATGTTCAGGAGTGTGTTCATCATGTTCAGAGTGTGTTCATCATGTTCAGGAGTGTGTTCATCATGTTCAGAGTGTGTTCATCATGTTCAGGAGTGTGTTCATCATGTTCAGGAGTGTGTTCATCATGTTCAGGAGTGTGTTCATCATGTTCAGGAGTGTGTTCATCATGTTCAGAGTGTGTTCATCATGTTCAGGAGTGTGTTCATCATGTTCAGAGTGTGTTCATCATGTTCAGGAGTGTGTTCATCATGTTCAGGAGTGTGTTCATCATGTTCAGGAGTGTGTTGTGTTCATCATGTTCAGGAGTGTGTTCATCATGTTCAGGAGTGTGTTCATCATGTTCAGAGTGTGTTCATCATGTTCAGGAGTGTGTTCATCATGTTCAGAGTGTGTTCATCATGTTCAGGAGTGTGTTCATCATGTTCAGGAGTGTGTTGTGTTCATCATGTTCAGGAGTGTGTTCATCATGTTCAGGAGTGTGTTGTGTTCATCATGTTCAGAGTGTGTTCATCATGTTCAGAGTGTGTTCATCATGTTCAGGAGTGTGTTCATCATGTTCAGGAGTGTGTTCATCATGTTCAGAGTGTGTTCATCATGTTCAGGAGTGTGTTCATCATGTTCAGGAGTGTGTTCATCATGTTCAGGAGTGTGTTGTGTTCATCATGTTCAGGAGTGTGTTCATCATGTTCAGGAGTGTGTTCATCATGTTCAGGAGTGTGTTCATCATGTTCAGAGTGTGTTCATCATGTTCAGGAGTGTGTTCATCATGTTCAGAGTGTGTTCATCATGTTCAGGAGTGTGTTCATCATGTTCAGGAGTGTGTTCATCATGTTCAGAGTGTGTTCATCATGTTCAGAGTGTGTTCATCATGTTCAGGAGTGTGTTCATCATGTTCAGGAGTGTGTTAATCATGTTCAGGAGTGTGTTCATCATGTTCAGGAGTGTGTTCATCATGTTCAGGAGTGTGTTCATCATGTTCAGGAGTGTGTTCATCATGTTCAGAGTGTGTTCATCATGTTCAGAGTGTGTTCATTTTCAGGAGTGTGTTCATCATGTTCAGAGTGTGTTCATCATGTTCAGAGTGTGTTCATCATGTTCAGAGTGTGTTCATCATGTTCAGGAGTGTGTTCATCATGTTCAGGAGTGTGTTCATCATGTTCAGGAGTGTGTTGTGTTCATCATGTTCAGGAGTGTGTTCATCATGTTCAGGAGTGTGTTCATCATGTTCAGGAGTGTGTTCATCATGTTCAGAGTGTGTTCATCATGTTCAGGAGTGTGTTCATCATGTTCAGGAGTGTGTTCATCATGTTCAGGAGTGTGTTGTGTTCATCATGTTCAGGAGTGTGTTCATCATGTTCAGGAGTGTGTTCATCATGTTCAGGAGTGTGTTCATCATGTTCAGAGTGTGTTCATCATGTTCAGAGTGTGTTCATCATGTTCAGGAGTGTGTTCATCATGTTCAGCGTGTGTTCATCATGTTCAGGAGTGTGTTCATCATGTTCAGAGTGTGTTCATCATGTTCAGGAGTGTGTTCATCATGTTCAGGAGTGTGTTCATCATGTTCAGGAGTGTGTTCATCATGTTCAGAGTGTGTTCATCATGTTCAGAGTGTGTTCATCATGTTCAGAGTGTGTTCATCATGTTCAGGAGTGTGTTCATCATGTTCAGAGTGTGTTCATCATGTTCAGGAGTGTGTTCATCATGTTCAGGAGTGTGTTCATCATGTTCAGGAGTGTGTTCATCATGTTCAGGAGTGTGTTCATCATGTTCAGAGTGTGTTCATCATGTTCAGAGTGTGTTCATCATGTTCAGAGTGTGTTCATCATGTTCAGAGTGTGTTCATCATGTTCAGGAGTGTGTTCATCATGTTCAGAGTGTGTTCATCATGTTCAGGAGTGTGTTCATCATGTTCAGGATTGTGTTCATCATGTTCAGGAGTGTGTTCATCATGTTCAGGAGTGTGTTCATCACGTTCAGAGTGTGTTCATCATGTTCAGAGTGTGTTCATCATGTTCAGAGTGTGTTCATCATGTTCAGGAGTGTGTTCATCATGTTCAGAGTGTGTTCATCATGTTCAGAGTGTGTTCATCATGTTCAGGAGTGTGTTCATCATGTTCAGGAGTGTGTTGTGTTCATCATGTTCAGGAGTGTGTTCATCATGTTCAGGAGTGTGTTCATCATGTTCAGAGTGTGTTCATCATGTTCAGGAGTGTGTTCATCATGTTCAGAGTGTGTTCATCATGTTCAGGAGTGTGTTCATCATGTTCAGGAGTGTGTTGTGTTCATCATGTTCAGGAGTGTGTTCATCATGTTCAGGAGTGTGTTGTGTTCATCATGTTCAGAGTGTGTTCATCATGTTCAGAGTGTGTTCATCATGTTCAGGAGTGTGTTCATCATGTTCAGGAGTGTGTTCATCATGTTCAGAGTGTGTTCATCATGTTCAGGAGTGTGTTCATCATGTTCAGGAGTGTGTTCATCATGTTCAGGAGTCTGTTGTGTTCATCATGTTCAGGAGTGTGTTCATCATGTTCAGGAGTGTGTTCATCATGTTCAGGAGTGTGTTCATCATGTTCAGAGTGTGTTCATCATGTTCAGGAGTGTGTTCATCATGTTCAGAGTGTGTTCATCATGTTCAGGAGTGTGTTCATCATGTTCAGGAGTGTGTTCATCATGTTCAGAGTGTGTTCATCATGTTCAGAGTGTGTTCATCATGTTCAGGAGTGTGTTCATCATGTTCAGGAGTGTGTTAATCATGTTCAGGAGTGTGTTCATCATGTTCAGGAGTGTGTTCATCATGTTCAGGAGTGTGTTCATCATGTTCAGGAGTGTGTTCATCATGTTCAGAGTGTGTTCATCATGTTCAGAGTGTGTTCATGTTCAGGAGTGTGTTCATCATGTTCAGGAGTGTGTTCATCATGTTCAGGAGTGTGTTCATCATGTTCAGGAGTGTGTTGTGTTCATCATGTTCAGGAGTGTGTTCATCATGTTCAGGAGTGTGTTCATCATGTTCAGGAGTGTGTTCATCATGTTCAGAGTGTGTTCATCATGTTCAGGAGTGTGTTCATCATGTTCAGGAGTGTGTTCATCATGTTCAGGAGTGTGTTGTGTTCATCATGTTCAGGAGTGTGTTCATCATGTTCAGGAGTGTGTTCATCATGTTCAGGAGTGTGTTCATCATGTTCAGAGTGTGTTCATCATGTTCAGAGTGTGTTCATCATGTTCAGGAGTGTGTTCATCATGTTCAGCGTGTGTTCATCATGTTCAGGAGTGTGTTCATCATGTTCAGAGTGTGTTCATCATGTTCAGGAGTGTGTTCATCATGTTCAGGAGTGTGTTCATCATGTTCAGGAGTGTGTTCATCATGTTCAGAGTGTGTTCATCATGTTCAGAGTGTGTTCATCATGTTCAGAGTGTGTTCATGTTCAGGAGTGTGTTCATCATGTTCAGGAGTGTGTTCATCATGTTCAGAGTGTGTTCATGTTCAGGAGTGTGTTCATCATGTTCAGGAGTGTGTTCATCATGTTCAGAGTGTGTTCATCATGTTCAGAGTGTGTTCATCATGTTCAGAGTGTGTTCATGTTCAGCGTGTGTTCATCATGTTCAGGAGTGTGTTCATCATGTTCAGGAGTGTGTTCATCATGTTCAGGAGTGTGTTCATCATGTTCAGGAGTGTGTTCATCATGTTCAGGAGTGTGTTCATCATGTTCAGAGTGTGTTCATCATGTTCAGAGTGTGTTCATCATGTTCAGAGTGTGTTCATCATGTTCAGGAGTGTGTTCATCATGTTCAGAGTGTGTTCATCATGTTCAGGAGTGTGTTCATCATGTTCAGGAGTGTGTTCATCATGTTCAGGAGTGTGTTCATCATGTTCAGGAGTGTGTTCATCACGTTCAGAGTGTGTTCATCATGTTCAGAGTGTGTTCATCATGTTCAGAGTGTGTTCATCATGTTCAGGAGTGTGTTCATCATGTTCAGAGTGTGTTCATCATGTTCAGGAGTGTGTTCATCATGTTCAGGAGTGTGTTGTGTTCATCATGTTCAGGAGTGTGTTCATCATGTTCAGGAGTGTGTTGTGTTCATCATGTTCAGAGTGTGTTCATCATGTTCAGAGTGTGTTCATCATGTTCAGGAGTGTGTTCATCATGTTCAGGAGTGTGTTCATCATGTTCAGGAGTGTGTTCATCATGTTCAGAGTGTGTTCATCATGTTCAGAGTGTGTTCATCATGTTCAGGAGTGTGTTCATCATGTTCAGAGTGTGTTCATCATGTTCAGAGTGTGTTCATCATGTTCAGGAGTGTGTTCATCATGTTCAGAGTGTGTTCATCATGTTCAGAGTGTGTTCATCATGTTCAGAGTGTGTTCATCATGTTCAGAGTATGTTCATCATGTTCAGGAATGTGTTCATCATGTTCAGAGTGTGTTCATCATGTTCAGGAGTGTGTTCATCATGTTCAGGAGTGTGTTCATCATGTTCAGGAGTGTGTTCATCATGTTCAGAGTGTGTTCATCATGTTCAGAGTGTGTTCATCATGTTCAGGAGTGTGTTCATCATGTTCAGAGTGTGTTCATCATGCTCAGAGTGTGTTCATCATGTTCAGGAGTGTGTTCATCATGTTCAGAGTGTGTTCATCATGTTCAGAGTGTGTTCATCATGTTCAGAGTGTGTTCATCATGTTCAGAGTATGTTCATCATGTTCAGGAATGTGTTCATCATGTTCAGAGTGTGTTCATCATGTTCAGAGTGTGTTCATCATGTTCAGGAGTGTGTTCATCATGTTCAGAGTGTGTTCATCATGTTCAGGAGTGTGTTCATCATGTTCAGGAGTGTGTTCATCATGTTCAGGAGTGTGTTCATCATGTTCAGAGTGTGTTCATCATGTTCAGGAGTGTGTTCATCATGTTCAGGAGTGTGTTCATCATGTTCAGAGTGTGTTCATCATGTTCAGAGTGTGTTCATCATGTTCAGGAGTGTGTTCATCATGTTCAGAGTGTGTTCATCATGTTCAGAGTGTGTTCATCATGTTCAGGAGTGTGTTCATCATGTTCAGAGTGTGTTCATCATGTTCAGAGTGTGTTCATCATGTTCAGAGTGTGTTCATCATGTTCAGAGTGTGTTCATCATGTTCAGGAGTGTGTTCATCATGTTCAGAGTGTGTTCATCATGTTCAGAGTGTGTTCATCATGTTCAGGAGTGTGTTCATCATGTTCAGAGTGTGTTCATCATGTTCAGGAGTGTGTTCATCATGTTCAGAGTGTGTTCATCATGTTCAGAGTGTGTTCATCATGTTCAGAGTGTGTTCATCATGTTCAGAGTGTGTTCATCATGTTCAGGAATGTGTTCATCATGTTCAGAGTGTGTTCATCATGTTCAGAGTGTGTTCATCATGTTCAGGAGTGTGTTCATCATGTTCAGGAGTGTGTTCATCATGTTCAGGAGTGTGTTCATCATGTTCAGAGTGTGTTCATCATGTTCAGAGTGTGTTCATCATGTTCAGGAGTGTGTTCATCATGTTCAGAGTGTGTTCATCATGTTCAGAGTGTGTTCATCATGTTCAGGAGTGTGTTCATCATGTTCAGAGTGTGTTCATCATGTTCAGAGTGTGTTCATCATGTTCAGAGTGTGTTCATCATGTTCAGAGTATGTTCATCATGTTCAGGAATGTGTTCATCATGTTCAGAGTGTGTTCATCATGTTCAGGAGTGTGTTCATCATGTTCAGGAGTGTGTTCATCATGTTCAGGAGTGTGTTCATCATGTTCAGAGTGTGTTCATCATGTTCAGAGTGTGTTCATCATGTTCAGAGTGTGTTCATCATGTTCAGAGTGTGTTCATCATGTTCAGGAGTGTGTTCATCATGTTCAGGAGTGTGTTCATCATGTTCAGAGTGTGTTCATCATGTTCAGGAGTGTGTTCATCATGTTCAGGAGTGTGTTCATCATGTTCAGGAGTGTGTTCATCATGTTCAGAGTGTGTTCATCATGTTCAGAGTGTGTTCATCATGTTCAGAGTGTGTTCATCATGTTCAGAGTGTGTTCATCATGTTCAGAGTGTGTTGGAGCCATATTCAGAATTTTCTGCACTACCAGAACTATAATTGAGTAAAGATTAAATTTGTTTTATTTATTATGTATTACAAAATATTATGCTTTAAATGTACAAGGGAGTTCTGTTTAATGTTTAATACTTGTACTAACCTGGGGCTCGTTCTTCGTACGTTGCTTAAAACATCCGAGATCAAATGAGACATCCAAGATGATATCATCGTGCTAATCATGATCCGGCTAATTGGGTTCTTCGAACACACCTGTTGTTTATGATTAGTATCGCTGGATTGAGTTATCTGAGATAATTGCGCGATCATGCGCTGGGTTAAAAGGGGATATGTATCGATAGTAGAAACAATGATCAGCAACGCTGCTATTGGCTGTTCAGCATGGCCAAAGAACGCGCCCAGTTTTTCTCCCAAGGAGAACAAGAGCTTTTAATGGAAGGTTATGCCGAATTTGAATCTTTAATTAAAACGACAGGGAACACCTCGAAGTCTGCAAAATGGGCTGGCAAAAAGTAGCAGACAAATTAAATGCGTAAGTGCTGTCCATGGTAGATGTTTCTATCACTTTCTACAGTATGTATTTTTGCATTTTAATAATTTCATATTTATTTTGTTCTTTTATGTCAGAGCCTCCGCGGGACCCACTAGAACATGGGGACAAGTAAAAGTGAAGTACAAGAATATTCTACAAAATGGTAGCCTTTAATTCTTATACTGTCTTTATTTTAAAAAGCCACTTTTTTCCTCTTTTTAAAAGCCACTGTTAAATAATGCGTTTGTCTGTTTATAACAGCCACCAAGAAAAAGGCTGAAAAAAAAAAAAAAAAACAGGTGGTGGTCCTGCACCACCACAATATACCCCAGCAGAGGAGCTGGCCCTTGGGTTAAATGAAAACCGACCCATTGTGGAGGGCATCCCTGGGGGCAGCTCTTCCTCAGACCCAAAGCCAGGGACCAGTAGCAGCAACACCTTTATTACTGGTAGGCTAAATGAGTTTTCAATTCTCTTAGTACACTGTAAATATAAATGAAGTATAATCCAAATGGCTTGTACAGTAATTTAAACCGTTTGTGAAAGTGAAAACTTCTAAACTTTTAGTTAATATAAAATATATTGCCATGAGTTATTGATCACATTATATTTTTTACAGTGTAGTTAATTGTAATGACAATTTTTTTTGTTCCCCTCTTTTGTGCAGTTTTACATAATACACCAACACTTTTACCTGTTCCCAAGCAAGTGGTGGCTGAAGCATATGCAGTAAGTTGTGTACTTTTTCTAACTTGCATAAAGGGAAGAAAGTGCAACACTTTGTAATACCCATTTATTTCCATTGCACAGGACAGTGAAGAAACCCTCTCAGATGACTGTCCTTTGGAGGAAGAACCTGTAAGTGCATAAATAACTTTACACTAATTTGTATATACTTCTGTACCTATTCTTTCTGTCTGCAATATGAGTTGCAGGAGTCCACACCTACAGAAAGGCCTACAGAAGAGTCTGCACAAAGAACTGATACAGAGGTGGACAGTGTTGTACTTCTACTTTTTACTTTTGTTGCATGAGGCATGTTTTGACCCTTTTTCTTTCACAAAATGACACAGGGTGACATCCGTTCCCTATATAAACGGCGTCTTCAACAAAAAATCGAGTATTTTGACCTGAAAAAACCCAAATTAAGAGGAGAAATTGAACTTGACAACTTGAAAAAGAGAGAAATTGCACTAGAGATAGAGTTGCTTCAAAAGGACCTTCAGAGTAAGTGCTAATACATCATTTGACACATAGTAGTATTGCTGACTTTACATAACTATCTCTTATTGCAGGCAAAGGATGACTTGCTGGCTTTTCTTTATAAAGAATTGTTTAAATAAAACTCCAGGAACTAAGCATTTTTGTCTTGTCTTTTATTACACATTCAAAAATGGTGTTCCACAATTCTGTCCCGTGCAGCTCTGCCACTAGGTTGGTCCAAGTGCACTGGCTGGAGGTCATCATCAGGCTGCACCCCCACCACAGGGGTCCTCTCCTTTCTGATAGTGGCAATGTTATGCAATATGGCACATGCAACAATTATGTCACAGGCCCTGTCAGGTGCAACCCTCAGACCCTTCAGACACTGAAATCTTTCCTTTAGTTGCCCAAAGGTCATTTCAATGCGTGCCCTTGTCCTGGCTAGAGCTGCGTTGTAACGGGTTTGTGGTCCAGGGTTTGGGTCAGGGAATGGCGTCATGAAGTACTGCCTGCAGGCATAGCCCCGGTCACCAAGCAGGACCCCGTCAAAATTCCCTGTATAATGGAAAAATGCAGTTTTGTTAGGCTCAGCATAAGTGTGTGTAATACTGTGAGCTTGACATTTATAAGTTCCCTTACCACGTTCAAATAATGTGCATAAATGTGACTCTCTGAAAATTCTTGAGTCATGCACTGATCCTGGCCATTTTACTTCCACATTTGTTATATGGAACATAGAGTCACACACCATCTAAGAGATTTTAGTCAGTCAACTGCATACTTTTTGATTACATTCATTTTTTTATGTAATATATTACTAATTAATCTGGAATATTATAAATTGTAATAGTAACTTGCCTGCACATTTACACTGTAAACCCCCTTTCGGTTCACAAAATCCCCTTCATTGGGCCCTGGTGGGGCCTTGATGGGGACGTGTGTGCAGTCTATGGCACCAATCACGTTAGGGAAGCCTGAAGGACACATACTGTTAGTCATACTTTTTGGCATGGTCATGATTGCATGTCATTAACAATTATAAATGTACCTGCAATAGCAAAAAAATTCTGCTTTACAACCTGGGGTCTTAAGTGGCTTGGAAATACCACAAAACCCCCTAAAAACTGCTTGAGTGCCAAGTAAACTTTGCGAATGGCACGACAGACAGCACTTTTCACTAAGTTCTCTGCATCTCCAATAGTGTAAAGGAACGTGCCACTCGCAAAGAATCTCAGGGCAATGCACACAGTCTGTGCAGTTGTCAAAGCCCGACTCCTCCGTGTTGAACATTTAATGTGTGGTTCCAGCAAATTAATGATGTAAATAACACCCTCACGAGAAAAACGATATCTCTCAAAAATTACACTGTCGCGCTGCGCTAAAGGATCCAGTCTATCCTGCAATACGCGATTAATTCGAAAAGGTCTGCGAATTATCCTCGCACCTTCCGCAACAGGTTGCTGTCGTAAAAATGGACAAGACATGGCTACGACAGACTTCCCGTATCACCTCCGCTTATAAAGCCGCAATCTAATCCTGTTTACATGAAATAAGCCTGCTCGCGAGCAGGTTCAAGCTGGCGCACCTGTTGCTATGACAGCAAGTCCAGGATGAGCTTCGAAGAACCAAACGATCCAAGATCATGCCAAATCGCCAACAATCAAATCCAGCTAACTGAGTTAGCGACGTACGAAGAACGAGCCCCAGTTTCTTCAATCGCATGAAATGCATGTTACTGATAGTGTTTTCTTGGATGTCAATTTTTGTTTTTTGTTTGGAAAGTAAACCAGAGATTGCGATCAATAAATACGGCCTTTTGTTATGACCGCTTCTCCGTGCGTGCTTAATGGACATGTAGATAAGAAGATACTCCTACTCCTACTTCTAACCTCGAGAGGCTAAAATAATTAAGACATTAGGTATTAGCCTCTACAATTATTGAAGAAACTCGCACTTAAGATCGATCGACAAGACACAAAGGATTGTACAATGAACTTTCTTCTCAAAGGATTGGAAACTCCGCTGTTCACGGCCAGGAAAAGAGCGCAATTCTATGAATGAACTACGCATCAGCCGTGAGTACGGGAAATGCAAATAATACAACTGATCATTGATGCGAGATTGAACGAATGCTTGAATAAGCATACACAAACAGACTAAATAATTGTCAGAGTTTGGAAATGTGTGTTTAAACGCTAAAGAAAACTACTAGTTAATTGTGGCTTGTATAAAATGACGGACGAAGAGATGCACACGGCCGCGGAGGCTGAAAGGCTTTTAAATTCACGCATCGCAACGCGCAGAGGTAAATTAGGAGTATGCACGAGAAAAATGAATGAAATTAAAGCTCTACTTGCTAAAGGTGGAAGTGTTGAACTAGTGGATGATTGCATGGCGATTTTACTGTTTTTCATTCATGATTTCAAAAATGTGCATAATGCAGTACAAGACCTTTTAGAGGAGGAAGAGAAGAAAAATGATCATGAAGACTGGTTTGAACCTAAAATGATGGATTTCGATTACTTTATTAAAGAAGTTGAAATGTGGCAGAAAGAACAATCAGATCAACTTACAACAGTCGAACCAAAAGATAGTATATCAAACATCAGCAGTGTGTCTGCAAGATCAACCTCATCTAAGGCCTCGTCTGCAGCTAAAATAGCTGCTGCTGAAAAGGCGGCTTTAGAGGCACGTGCCAAAACTCTGCCAGATATACAAGCTTTACAGATGGAAGAAGCCATTATAAAATCAAAGATTGAAAGGGCAGAACTGCAAACACAAATAGCAGCAGCAGATGCAAAAATCAAAGTGCTGACAATTGATGTTGAATCACGAGCTAATGTTATGAATGACTATTATGATGCAAACAAAGAAGATAATGTCGAACCTACTTTTACAGATACCTCTGCATTAGAATTCGTTCCTATGACCACAATACCTAAGACTCCACTCCAGAGAGCTGTCAGTCACGTGCAAAGAGACTCTCAAGTAGCCACAAGTTCAAGTCCACAGATGGAGGCTAGTGATGGCTCGCACAAAGGCTTAAGCTTAATTGTGCAAAGGCAAAAGGAAATGACTGATCTTATGATTATGCAGCAGAATCATTCTCTACTGCCTAAGAGAGAAGTACCAGTTTTTGATGGAGATCCATTGTCCTACCAGTCTTTTATTCATGCTTTTAAATTCCTGATTGAAGACAAGACGAGCAACAGTCAGGACAGGCTCTACTTTCTTGAACAGTTCACTACGGGCCTGGCCAGAGCTCTAGTTTGTAGCTGTCTGCACATGGAAGCTCGCAGAGGATATACAGAAGCTCAGCAGCTTTTGAAGAAACATTTCGGCAATGAGATGAAGATTGCGAATGCTTATATAGAAAAGGCATTGAACTGGACAACAATTAAAGTTGATGATGGAAAATCACTTCATGCATTTGCTCTATACCTTAGGGAATGTTGCAATGTGATGCAAAACCTACAATACATGGATGAACTGGACGTTGTATCAAATTTGAAATTGATTGTATCCAAACTCCCATACAAGCTCCGAGAAAGGTGGCGGACAGTAACTTTTGAGTCATTCCAAAGAACTAATACTCGTATTAGATTTCGAAATCTTGTAGAATTCCTGGAAACTCAGGCTGAGATTTTACTTCATCCTGTCTTTGGAGATATCAAAGATCCTTCTCCTGTTAAAGGCACAGTTCTAAAACCCAGAACCATCAGCTCGACGACAGCTAAAAGGGGCAGCAGCTTTGTTACTACGGTGACAAGACCTGATGAGCAGACATGCAAACAAACATCTAAAGCGCAGCTGCAAGCTAATACTCATGCTGCTATTCTGACCTCATGTTGTTACTGCCAAGGTAAACATGCATTAAATGACTGCATAAAATAAAAATCAGTGTCCCAAGATGAAAAGGTTGAATATCTCAAAAGGAATGGTCACTGTTTCGGATGCTTGAAAAAAGGTCACATGAGCAAAGACTGCAATAAGAAAATGGTTTGTCAGATATGTCAACGAAAACATCCTACACTGCTCCACATCAACAATTCAAAGAAACAGATTTTGCCTAAAATGAGTTTCTCAGAACCGAAAGAAGAAATGCCGGTCAATAGCGCACTAGTGTCAGCTGATCATGCAACAGGGGCCAGTAAGGAATGTGCACTAGCAATCGTGCCAGTCCAAGTTAAAGTTGCGAAAGGCAATAAAACCATTGAAACCTATGCCTTTCTTGACCCAGGCAGTTCGGCGACGTTCTGCACTGAGAACCTTATGAATCAACTGAATGCCAAAGGACGCAGAACTGAAATTCTTCTGCGTACGATGGGGCAGGAGAGACCTGTTAAGAGCTATGAGCTCACAGATCTAGAAGTGAGCAGTATAGATGGAGATTTATATATAGACCTTCCAAAAGTATATACCCAACCAAAGATTCCTGTGTCAAAAGAAAACCTACTCACTCACCATGATCTTGAAAAATGGCCTTATCTGAAAGAAGTCAAACTGAAAAGAATCAACGCTAACATTGAGATTTTGATTGGAATTAACGTTCCAAAGGCAATGGAACCGTGGAAAATAGTGAACAGTCAAGGAAATGGGCCATATGCGATCAAGACTGTGCTAGGATGGGTAGTTAACGGTCCACTTCATTCCTTTTCTTCAAAGGATGAAACTGGATTAATGTCAGTGTTGGCCAATCGCATCTCTTTGGAGAATCTTAAAGATCTGATTATCAGCCAATATCATCATGACTTTCCTGAAAAGGATTATGAGGAAAATAGAGAAATGTCAGCCGAAGACAAAAGGTTCATGAACATAGTAACGACTTCAGTAGAACTTAAAAATGGCCATTACCACCTACCTCTGCCTTTTCGTGATAAAGATGTAACTTTGCCTAACAACTATGATCTGACAGCACAGCGTACACTAAACCTTGCTAAAAGATTCAAGAAGGATTCTGCTTATGCAAATGAGTACAGTGTGTTCATGGAGGACGTGCTAAGAAAAGGATATGCAGAAAAGGTGCCACAAGAACAACTCCAAAGGAATGATGGTCAGGTATGGTACATACCACATCATGGGGTGTACCACAAGAAGAAGGGGAAACTTCGAGTTGTTTTTGATTGTTCATCTTCATTCAAGGGCCATTCTCTTAATTCCAAACTTCTTCAAGGTCCTGATCTGATCAACCCTCTACTGGGTGTCTTGCTTAGATTCAGAAATGAAAAAATTTCAATAATGGCTGACATTGAAGCAATGTACTATCAGGTACGAGTTCAAAATCATCATCATGACTTTCTTCATTTCCTGTGGTGGCCACAAGGGGATGTTGACCAGCCACTAGAAGTCTACAGGATGAATGTTCATCTTTTTGGTGCGGTGTCATCTCCAAGCATTGCAAATTTTGCCTTAAAGCAAACAGGAATCGATAATTCTGAATGGTACAGCTCACAAGTAATTGACACAATTAATCATAGTTTTTACGTCGATGATTGTCTCAAGTCTGTGGCTTCTGAGAAAGAAGCTATCAAGCTCATTGAAGACCTCAGGGAAGCATGCACCCTAGGAGGATTTACTTTACGTAAATGGGTAAGCAATAGCTCTGAAGTCCTTGAGACCATTCCAGAAAGTTACAGAGCCCCTCTTGTGAAACAGCTGGACTTGGACAGAGAAAAATCTCCTCTTGAGAGGGCACTCGGAATCCAGTGGAATATCCAAAAGGACGTCTTTACCTTCCGGGTAACCATTAAGAACAGAACTCCCACTAGACGAACGATCCTTTCTATAGTCAATTCTATATACGACCCACTAGGTTTCATTTCCCCTTTTGTTCTCAAGGCTAAGCAAATTCTGCAAAGACTCTGCCATGAGAAATATGGGTGGGATGAAATAATTCCAGATGGAATTATGAGGCCATGGCAAAGATGGCTCACAGAGTTAGACCAGCTGAGCAGATTTGAAGTGGACAGGTGCATGAAGCCCGAGAACTTTGGTGTTGTAAAAACTGCTGAACTACACCATTTTTGTGACGCAAGCGAGCTAGGATATGGGACAGTAAGTTACCTCAAACTTACAAATAGTGTCAAAAATGTTCATGTCACATTTGTACTGGGAAAAGCCAGAGTAGTCCCACTCAAACGGATAATGATTCCGAGACTTGAGCTTGCAGCCGCAACCCTTGCCGTGAAGGTGGACCGAATGTTGCAAAAGGAACTTCATATGGAACTGGAAGATTCCACCTTTTGGACCGACAGTACGGTGGTACTGAAGTACATCCATAATCAGACAAAACGATTTCACACTTACGTCGCAAATAGAATTGCAGTGATACATAACCTCTTGCAAGTACACCAGTGGAGGTATGTATGTTCTGGAGACAACCCGGCAGATGACAGCTCACGTGGCTTAGCCATAGAATCCCTCCTGAATTCCACACGATGGCTGAACGGTCCTCAATTCCTGTCAAAGGAGAAATCTGAATGGCCTGAAGTGCCAGAAGATCTCAGATACTCATCAAACGATACGGAAGTAAAAAGAGAACTCTCTACTAACTACCTGAACCTGCAAAACAACGCGGTTACTAGAATAATTGAGTATTATTCTTCATGGAGGAAACTATTGAGAGCTATTGCATGGTGGCTAAGGCTCAAAGGACTCTTGATGCTTCAGAAAGACAAAGGTCTTACCATAGATTCACAATGTAAAATGAAGCAAAAAGGATTAACTCCAGAAGATTTGGACGAAGCTGAGAAGTCTGTCATTTGCTATGAACAACAGCGCTACTTCGACTCAGAGATAACACTCTTGAGAAAAGACAAACTCATCAAATCAAATAGCTCCATGTACAAACTGGATCCAATCATTGATGAGGGCATTTTGAGGATCGGAGGAAGACTAAGTAAAGCAGCCATGCCGGTAAGTCTAAAGAACCCAATTATCCTACCCAAAGACTCACATATATCCAAACTGATCCTGCGTGATATACATGAAAAAGTTGGACACTCAGGGAGAAATCACATGCTTTCAAGACTGGGTCAGAGGTTCTGGATACCATCTGCAAACTCCTCTGCAAGAAAGGTAATAAAGTCTTGTGTCTTTTGCAGACGAATGCAAGCTAAAGTTGGAGAACAAAAAATGGCTGACCTACCCGATGAACGTGTCGCTCCTGATCTTCCAACTTTCTCACATGTGGGTATTGACTATTTTGGACCAATTGAAGTCAAACGAGGTCATTCTCATGTAAAAAGATGGGGGGTGATATTTACCTGCCTGGCAAGCCGAGCAATACATCTTGAAGTAGCAAGCACGCTAGACACGAACTCTTGCATCAATGCTATTCGACGGTTTTTATGTCGGAGGGGACCAGTACTGACCATCAGGACTGATCGTGGCACCAATTTTGTGTGTGCCCAGAAGGAATTAGAGACCACCTTGAACCAGATGGACCATCACAAAATTCAAGAGACTTTGCTGAGCAATCATGTCAAGTGGACCTTCAATCCACCATTTGCAGCCCACTTCGGAGGAGTGTGGGAGAGATTAATCAAACTAGTTAAGAAAATACTGCTCTCTGTCCTGAAACAACAGACACTGGACGATGATCTGTTACAAACAGCTTTGTGTGAAGTTGAGTGTATTCTCAATGACAGGCCCATCACAACTGTATCAGGTGACCCAAATGATCTTGAACCCCTAACACCAAATCACCTTCTGCAGTTGAAATCCAAACCCCTCTTGCCACCTGGACTCTTTAATAGGGATGACTTGTATGCTAGAAAGCGATGGAAACAGGTGCAATACCTTGCAGACCTTTTCTGGCAACGATGGACAACTGAATATCTTTCATTGATGCAGCAACGACAAAAGTGGACCAATCCAAAGAGAAACTTCCAGGTGGATGACATAGTAGTCATAGTAGACCACACAGCACCAAGGAACTCGTGGCCCTTAGGTCGTGTGATGAAGACCCTGCCGGGGCCCAAAGGTCTTGTCCGCAGTGTCTTGGTGAAGACTAAAACCTCTGTTCTACAAAGACCCATCACCAAACTCTGTTTGCTTCTGGAAGCTGACAAGTCCGCTTCAGAGATCCTGACAAAGCAACGTCAGCCTTCTACAGTCTTATGTGCACACTTTCATTTATCCTGACAAACCTACATATATCATTATGTGCTCACACACCAGTACATATCTTTACATACATGGACTTTTCAAATTCGCACCACATATACACTCAATCTGCACATACATGGACTTCTCATCATTCGCACCACATTTACACCCATTGGACTTTTGTATCCTTCCCTATGGAGTGTGCTTTAGACACATCTATGGTATGGACTTTCGGGGTGATTCATGGGAATTGATAGATGAAGTTATCACAATCATCAGTTATCACAAGATATTACAATGTATTAACATTGATGAATCAAATGCAATATGATTAATTTGATAAATGCTATGTAAATTGACATTTGTTTTGGTATACTGTACATATGGCAATACTGTATCTAGTCATATGAGTCCTGACTCCATTAGATATTTTATATTTGGTAATTGTTCTGCTCTGGCATTAACAATTAGGGGCCAGGATGTTGGAGCCATATTCAGAATTTTCTGCACTACCAGAACTATAATTGAGTAAAGATTAAATTTGTTTTATTTATTATGTATTACAAAATATTATGCTTTAAATGTACAAGGGAGTTCTGTTTAATGTTTAATACTTGTACTAACCTGGTCAAAGACATTTATTGACTCCTCCCCTTTTGCCGCATCACTACGATGCGTGAGTGCAGGTGTTGATACTGAGGTAGGATTGTTTGGCACAGTCAGGTTAGTGTTTGGAGAGCAACAGTTTCTTCAATCGCATGAAATGCATGTTACTGATAGTGTTTTCTTGGATGTCAATTTTTGTTTTTTGTTTGGAAAGTAAACCAGAGATTGCGATCAATAAATACGGCCTTTTGTTATGACCGCTTCTCCGTGCGTGCTTAATGGACATGTAGATAAGAAGATACTCCTCATCTAACCTCGAGAGGCTAAAATAATTAAGACATTAGGTATTAGCCTCTACAGAGTGTGTTCATCATGTTCAGGAGTGTGTTCATCATGTTCAGAGTGTGTTCATGTTCAGGAGTGTGTTCATCATGTTCAGAGTGTGTTCATCATGTTCAGGAGTGTGTTCATCATGTTCAGAGTGTGTTCATGTTCAGGAGTGTGTTCATCATGTTCAGAGTGTGTTCATCATGTTCAGAGTGTGTTCATCATGTTCAGAGTGTGTTCATCATGTTCAGGAGTGTGTTCATCATGTTCAGAGTGTGTTCATCATGTTCAGAGTGTGTTCATCATGTTCAGGAGTGTGTTAATCATGTTCAGAGTGTGTTCATCATGTTCAGGAGTGTGTTCATCATGTTCAGAGTGTGTTCATCATGTTCAGGAGTGTGTTCATCATGTTCAGAGTGTGTTCATCATGTTCAGGAGTGTGTTCATCATGTTCAGGAGTGTGTTCATCATGTTCAGAGTGTGTTCATCATGTTCAGGAGTGTGTTCATCATGTTCAGAGTGTGTTCATCATGTTCAGGAGTGTGTTCATCATGTTGAGAGTGTGTCCATCATGTTCAGAGTGTGTTCATCATGTTCAGGAGTGTGTTCATGTTCAGGAGTGTGTTCATCATGTTCAGGAGTGTGTTCATCATGTTCAGGAGTGTGTTCATGTTCAGGAGTGTGTTCATCATGTTCAGGAGTGTGTTCATCATGTTCAGAGTGTGTTCATCATGTTCAGGAGTGTGTTCATCATGTTCAGAGTGTGTTCATCATGTTCAGAGTGTGTTCATCATGTTCAGGAGTGTGTTCATCATGTTCAGAGTTTGTTCATCATGTTCAGGAGTGTGTTCATCATGTTCAGAGTGTGTTCATCATGTTCAGAGTGTGTTCATCATGTTCAGAGTGTGTTCATCATGATGAGAGTGTGTTCATCATGTTCAGAGTGTGTTCATCATGTTCAGAGTGTGTTCATCATGTTCAGGAGTGTGTTCATCATGTTCAGGAGTGTGTTCATCATGTTCAGAGTGTGTTCATCATGTTCAGGAGTGTGTTCATCATGTTCAGAGTGTGTTCATCATGTTCAGGAGTGTGTTCATCATGTTCAGAGTGTGTTCATCATGTTTAGAGTGTGTTCATCATGTTCAGGAGTGTGTTCATCATGTTCAGAGTGTGTTCATCATGTTTAGAGTGTGTTCATCATGTTCAGGAGTGTGTTCATCATGTTCAGAGTGTGTTCGTCATGTTCAGAGTGTGTTCGTCATGTTCAGAGTGTGTTCATCATGTTCAGAGTGTGTTCATCATGTTCAGGAGTGTGTTCATCATGTTCAGAGTGTGTTCATCATGTTCAGGAGTGTGTTCATCATGTTCAGAGTGTGTTCATCATGTTCAGGAGTGTGTTCATCATGTTCAGAGTGTGTTCATCATGTTCAGAGTGTGTTCATCATGTTCAGAGTGTGTTCATCATGTTCAGGAGTGTGTTCATCATGTTCAGGAGTGTGTTCATCATGTTCAGTGTGTTCATCATGTTCAGGAGTGTGTTAATCATGTTCAGAGTGTGTTCATCATGTTCAGAGTGTGTTCATCATGTTCAGGAGTGTGTTCATCATGTTCAGGAGTGTGTTCATCATGTTCAGGAGTGTGTTCATCATGTTCAGGAGTGTGTTCATCATGTTCAGAGTGTGTTCATCATGTTCAGGAGTGTGTTCATCATGTTCAGGAGTGTGTTCATCATGTTCAGAGTGTGTTCATCATGTTCAGGAGTGTGTTGATCATGTTCAGAGTGTGTTCATCATGTTCAGAGTGTGTTCATCATGTTCAGAGTGTGTTCATCATGTTCAGAGTGTGTTCATCATGTTCAGAGTGTGTTCATCATGTTCAGGAGTGTGTTCATCATGTTCAGAGTGTGTTCATCATGTTCAGAGTGTGTTCATCATGTTTAGAGTGTGTTCATCATGTTCAGAGTGTGTTCATCATGTTCAGAGTGTGTTCATCATGTTCAGAGTGTGTTCATCATGTTCAGGAGTGTGTTCATCATGTTCAGAGTGTGTTCATCATGTTCAGAGTGTGTTCATCATGTTCAGAGTGTGTTCATCATGTTCAGGAGTGTGTTCATCATGTTCAGGAGTGTGTTCATCATGTTCAGGAGTGTGTTCATCATGTTCAGAGTGTGTTCATCATGTTCAGAGTGTGTTCATCATGTTCAGAGTGTGTTCATCATGTTCAGAGTGTGTTCATGTTCAGGAGTGTGTTCATCATGTTCAGAGTGTGTTCATCATGTTCAGAGTGTGTTCATCATGTTCAGAGTGTGTTCATCATGTTCAGGAGTGTGTTCATCATGTTCAGAGTTTGTTCATCATGTTCAGGAGTGTGTTCATCATGTTCAGAGTGTGTTCATCATGTTCAGAGTGTGTTCATGTTCAGGAGTGTGTTCATCATGTTCAGAGTGTGTTCATCATGTTCAGGAGTGTGTTCATCATGTTCAGAGTGTGTTCATCATGTTCAGAGTGTGTTCATCATGTTCAGAGTGTGTTCATGTTCAGAGTGTGTTCATCATGTTCAGAGTGTGTTCATCATGTTCAGGAGTGTGTTCATCATGTTCAGGAGTGTGTTCATCATGTTCAGAGTGTGTTCATGTTCAGGAGTGTGTTCATCATGTTCAGAGTGTGTTCATCATGTTCAGGAGTGTGTTCATCATGTTCAGGAGTGTGTTCATCATGTTCAGGAGTGTGTTCATCATGTTCAGAGTGTGTTCATCATGTTCAGGAGTGTGTTCATCATGTTCAGAGTGTGTTCATCATGTTCAGAGTGTGTTCATGTTCAGGAGTGTGTTCATCATGTTCAGGAGTGTGTTCATCATGTTCAGGAGTGTGTTCATCATGTTCAGGAGTGTGTTCATCATGTTCAGAGTGTGTTCATCATGTTCAGGAGTGTGTTCATCATGTTCAGAGTGTGTTCATGTTCAGGAGTGTGTTCATCATGTTCAGAGTATGTTCATCATGTTCAGAGTGTGTTCATCATGTTCAGGAGTGTGTTCATCATGTTCAGAGTGTGTTCATCATGTTCAGGAGTGTGTTCATCATGTTCAGAGTGTGTTCATCATGTTCAGGAGTGTGTTCATCATGTTCAGAGTGTGTTCATCATGTTCAGAGTGTGTTCATCATGTTCAGGAGTGTGTTCATCATGTTCAGGAGTGTGTTCATCATGTTCAGAGTGTGTTCATCATGTTCAGGAGTGTGTTCATCATGTTCAGGAGTGTGTTCATCATGTTCAGAGTGTGTTCATCATGTTCAGAGTGTGTTCATCATGTTCAGGAGTGTGTTCATCATGTTCAGGAGTGTGTTCATCATGTTCAGAGTGTGTTCATCATGTTCAGGAGTGTGTTCATCATGTTCAGGAGTGTGTTCATCATGTTCAGAGTGTGTTCATCATGTTCAGGAGTGTGTTCATCATGTTCAGAGTGTGTTCATCATGTTCAGAGTGTGTTCATCATGTTCAGAGTGTGTTCATCATGTTCAGGAGTGTGTTCATCATGTTCAGGACTGTGTTCATCATGTTCAGAGTGTGTTCATCATGTTCAGAGTGTGTTCATCGTGTTCATCATGTTCAGAGTGCGTTCATCATGTTCAGAGTGTGTTCATCATGTTCAGGAGTGTGTTCATCATGTTCAGAGTGTGTTCATCATGTTCAGGAGTGTGTTCATCATGTTCAGAGTGTGTTCATCATGTTCAGAGTGTGTTCATCATGTTCAGGAGTGTGTTCATCATGTTCAGGAGTGTGTTCATCATGTTCAGGAGTGTGTTCATCATGTTCAGAGTGTGTTCATCATGTTCAGGAGTGTGTTCATCATGTTCAGAGTGTGTTCATCATGTTCAGAGTGTGTTCATCATGTTCAGGAGTGTGTTCATCATGTTCAGGAGTGTGTTCATCATGTTCAGGAGTGTGTTCATCATGTTCAGAGTGTGTTCATCATGTTCAGGAGTGTGTTCATCATGTTCAGGAGTGTGTTCATCATGTTCAGGAGTGTGTTCATCATGTTCAGAGTGTGTTCATCATGTTCAGGAGTGTGTTCATCATGTTCAGGAGTGTGTTCATCATGTTCAGAGTGTGTTCATCATGTTCAGAGTGTGTTCATCATGTTCAGGAGTGTGTTCATCATGTTCAGGAGTGTGTTCATCATGTTCAGAGTGTGTTCATCATGTTCAGGAGTGTGTTCATCATGTTCAGGAGTGTGTTCATCATGTTCAGAGTGTGTTCATCATGTTCAGGAGTGTGTTCATCATGTTCAGAGTGTGTTCATCATGTTCAGAGTGTGTTCATCATGTTCAGAGTGTGTTCATCATGTTCAGGACTGTGTTCATCATGTTCAGAGTGTGTTCATCATGTTCAGAGTGTGTTCATCGTGTTCATCATGTTCAGAGTGCGTTCATCATGTTCAGAGTGTGTTCATCATGTTCAGGAGTGTGTTCATCATGTTCAGAGTGTGTTCATCATGTTCAGGAGTGTGTTCATCATGTTCAGAGTGTGTCCATCATGTTCAGGAGTGTGTTCATCATGTTCAGAGTGTGTTCATCATGTTCAGGAGTGTGTTCATCAAGTTCAGAGTGTGTTCATCATGTTCAGGAGTGTGTTCATCATGTTCAGGAGTGTGTTCATCATGTTCAGGAGTGTGTTCATCATGTTCAGAGTGTGTTCATCATGTTCAGGAGTGTGTTCATCATGTTCAGAGTGTGTCCATCATGTTCAGGAGTGTGTTCATGTTCAGGAGTGTGTTCATCATGTTCAGGAGTGTGTTCATCATGTTCAGGAGTGTGTTCATCATGTTCAGGAGTGTGTTCATCATGTTCAGGAGTGTGTTCATCATGTTCAGGAGTGTGTTCATCATGTTCAGAGTGTGTTCATCATGTTCAGGAGTGTGTTCATGTTCAGGAGTGTGTTCATCATGTTCAGGAGTGTGTTCATCATTTTCAGGAGTGTGTTCATGTTCAGGAGTGTTTTCATCATGTTCAGGAGTGTGTTCATCATGTTCAGGAGTGTGTTCATCATGTTCAGGAGTGTTTTCATCATGTTCAGGAGTGTGTTCATCATGTTCAGGAGTGTTTTCATCATGTTCAGGAGTGTTTTCATCACGTTCAGAGTGTGTTCATCACGTTCAGGAGTGTGTTCATCATGTTCAGGAGTGTGTTCATCATGTTCAGAGTGTGTTCATCATGTTCAGGAGTGTGTTCATCATGTTCAGAGTGTGTTCATCATGTTCAGGAGTGTGTTCATCATGTTCAGGAGTGTGTTCATCATGTTCAGAGTGTGTTCATCATGTTCAGAGTGTGTTCATCATGTTCAGGAGTGTGTTCATCATGTTCAGGAGTGTGTTCATCATGTTCAGGAGTGTGTTCATCATATTCAGGAGTGTGTTCATCATGTTCAGAGTGTGTTCATCATGTTCAGGTGTGTGTTCATCATGTTCAGAGTGTGTTCATCATGTTCAGAGTGTGTTCATCATGTTCAGGAGTGTGTTCATCATGTTCAGAGTGTGTTCATCATGTTCAGGAGTGTGTTCATCATGTTCAGGAGTGTGTTCATCATGTTCAGAGTGTGTTCATCATGTTCAGGAGTGTGTTCATCATGTTCAGAGTGTGTTCATCATGTTCAGGAGTGTGTTCATCATGTTCAGAGTGTGTTCATCATGTTCAGAGTGTGTTCATCATGTTTAGAGTGTGTTCATCATGTTCAGGAGTGTGTTCATCATGTTCAGAGTGTGTTCATCATGTTCAGGAGTGTGTTCATCATGTTCAGAGTGTGTTCATCATGTTCAGAGTGTGTTCATCATGTTCAGAGTGTGTTCATCATGTTCAGGAGTGTGTTCATCATGTTCAGGAGTGTGTTCATCATTTTCAGAGTGTGTTCATCATGTTCAGGAGTGTGTTCATCATGTTCAGAGTGTGTTCATCATGTTCAGAGTGTGTTCATCATGTTCAGGAGTGTGTTCATCATGTTCAGGAGTGTGTTCATCATGTTCAGGAGTGTGTTCATCATGTTCAGAGTGTGTTCATCATGTTCAGGAGTGTGTTCATCATGTTCAGAGTGTGTTCATCATGTTCAGGAGTGTGTTCATCATGTTCAGAGTGTGTTCATCATGTTCAGAGTGTGTTCATCATGTTCAGGAGTGTGTTCATCATGTTCAGAGTGTGTTCATGTTCAGGAGTGTGTTCATCATGTTCAGAGTGTGTTCATCATGTTCAGAGTGTGTTCATCATGTTCAGAGTGTGTTCATCATGTTCAGGAGTGTGTTCATCATGTTCAGAGTGTGTTCATGTTCAGGAGTGTGTTCATCATGTTCAGAGTGTGTTCATCATGTTCAGAGTGTGTTCATGTTCAGGAGTGTGTTCATCATGTTCAGAGTGTGTTCATCATGTTCAGGAGTGTGTTCATCATGTTCAGAGTGTGTTCATCATGTTCAGGAGTGTGTTCATCATGTTCAGAGTGTGTTCATCATGTTCAGAGTGTGTTCATCATGTTCAGGAGTGTGTTCATCATGTTCAGGAGTGTGTTCATCATGTTCAGGAGTGTGTTCATCATGTTCAGAGTGTGTTCATCATGTTCAGGAGTGTGTTCATCATGTTCAGGAGTGTGTTGTTCAGGAGTGTGTTCATCATGTTCAGGAGTGTGTTCATCATGTTCAGGAGTGTGTTCATCATGTTCAGAGTGTGTTCATCATGTTCAGAGTGTGTTCATGTTCAGGAGTGTGTTCATCATGTTCAGGAGTGTGTTCATCATGTTCAGAGTGTGTTCATGTTCAGGAGTGTGTTCATCATGTTCAGAGTATGTTCATCATGTTCAGAGTGTGTTCATCATTTTCAGGAGTGTGTTCATCATGTTCAGAGTGTGTTCATCATGTTCAGGAGTGTGTTCATCATGTTCAGAGTGTGTTCATCATTTTCAGGAGTGTGTTCATCATGTTCAGAGTGTGTTCATCATGTTCAGGAGTGTGTTCATCATGTTCAGGATTGTGTTCATCATGTTTAGAGTGTGTTCATCATGTTCAGGAGTGTGTTCATCATGTTCAGAGTGTGTTCATCATGTTCAGAGTGTGTTCATCATGTTCAGGAGTGTGTTCATCATGTTCAGAGTGTGTTCATCATGTTCAGGAGTGTGTTCATCATGTTCAGGAGTGTGTTCATCATGTTCAGAGTGTGTTCATCATGTTCAGAGTGTGTTCATCGTGTTCATCATGTTCAGAGTGCGTTCATCATGTTCAGAGTGTGTTCATCATGTTCAGGAGTGTGTTCATCATGTTCAGAGTGTGTTCATCATGTTCAGGAGTGTGTTCATCATGTTCAGAGTGTGTTCATCATGTTCAGAGTGTGTTCATCATGTTCAGGAGTGTGTTCATCATGTTCAGGAGTGTGTTCATCATGTTCAGGAGTGTGTTCATCATGTTCAGAGTGTGTTCATCATGTTCAGGAGTGTGTTCATCATGTTCAGAGTGTGTTCATCATGTTCAGAGTGTGTTCATCATGTTCAGGAGTGTGTTCATCATGTTCAGGAGTGTGTTCATCATGTTCAGGAGTGTGTTCATCATGTTCAGAGTGTGTTCATCATGTTCAGGAGTGTGTTCATCATGTTCAGGAGTGTGTTCATCATGTTCAGGAGTGTGTTCATCATGTTCAGAGTGTGTTCATCATGTTCAGGAGTGTGTTCATCATGTTCAGGAGTGTGTTCATCATGTTCAGAGTGTGTTCATCATGTTCAGAGTGTGTTCATCATGTTCAGGAGTGTGTTCATCATGTTCAGGAGTGTGTTCATCATGTTCAGAGTGTGTTCATCATGTTCAGGAGTGTGTTCATCATGTTCAGGAGTGTGTTCATCATGTTCAGAGTGTGTTCATCATGTTCAGGAGTGTGTTCATCATGTTCAGAGTGTGTTCATCATGTTCAGAGTGTGTTCATCATGTTCAGAGTGTGTTCATCATGTTCAGGACTGTGTTCATCATGTTCAGAGTGTGTTCATCATGTTCAGAGTGTGTTCATCGTGTTCATCATGTTCAGAGTGCGTTCATCATGTTCAGAGTGTGTTCATCATGTTCAGGAGTGTGTTCATCATGTTCAGAGTGTGTTCATCATGTTCAGGAGTGTGTTCATCATGTTCAGAGTGTGTCCATCATGTTCAGGAGTGTGTTCATCATGTTCAGAGTGTGTTCATCATGTTCAGGAGTGTGTTCATCAAGTTCAGAGTGTGTTCATCATGTTCAGGAGTGTGTTCATCATGTTCAGGAGTGTGTTCATCATGTTCAGGAGTGTGTTCATCATGTTCAGAGTGTGTTCATCATGTTCAGGAGTGTGTTCATCATGTTCAGAGTGTGTCCATCATGTTCAGGAGTGTGTTCATGTTCAGGAGTGTGTTCATCATGTTCAGGAGTGTGTTCATCATGTTCAGGAGTGTGTTCATCATGTTCAGGAGTGTGTTCATCATGTTCAGGAGTGTGTTCATCATGTTCAGGAGTGTGTTCATCATGTTCAGAGTGTGTTCATCATGTTCAGGAGTGTGTTCATGTTCAGGAGTGTGTTCATCATGTTCAGGAGTGTGTTCATCATTTTCAGGAGTGTGTTCATGTTCAGGAGTGTTTTCATCATGTTCAGGAGTGTGTTCATCATGTTCAGGAGTGTGTTCATCATGTTCAGGAGTGTTTTCATCATGTTCAGGAGTGTGTTCATCATGTTCAGGAGTGTTTTCATCATGTTCAGGAGTGTTTTCATCACGTTCAGAGTGTGTTCATCACGTTCAGGAGTGTGTTCATCATGTTCAGGAGTGTGTTCATCATGTTCAGAGTGTGTTCATCATGTTCAGGAGTGTGTTCATCATGTTCAGAGTGTGTTCATCATGTTCAGGAGTGTGTTCATCATGTTCAGGAGTGTGTTCATCATGTTCAGAGTGTGTTCATCATGTTCAGAGTGTGTTCATCATGTTCAGGAGTGTGTTCATCATGTTCAGGAGTGTGTTCATCATGTTCAGGAGTGTGTTCATCATATTCAGGAGTGTGTTCATCATGTTCAGAGTGTGTTCATCATGTTCAGGTGTGTGTTCATCATGTTCAGAGTGTGTTCATCATGTTCAGAGTGTGTTCATCATGTTCAGGAGTGTGTTCATCATGTTCAGAGTGTGTTCATCATGTTCAGGAGTGTGTTCATCATGTTCAGGAGTGTGTTCATCATGTTCAGAGTGTGTTCATCATGTTCAGGAGTGTGTTCATCATGTTCAGAGTGTGTTCATCATGTTCAGGAGTGTGTTCATCATGTTCAGAGTGTGTTCATCATGTTCAGAGTGTGTTCATCATGTTTAGAGTGTGTTCATCATGTTCAGGAGTGTGTTCATCATGTTCAGAGTGTGTTCATCATGTTCAGGAGTGTGTTCATCATGTTCAGAGTGTGTTCATCATGTTCAGAGTGTGTTCATCATGTTCAGAGTGTGTTCATCATGTTCAGGAGTGTGTTCATCATGTTCAGGAGTGTGTTCATCATTTTCAGAGTGTGTTCATCATGTTCAGGAGTGTGTTCATCATGTTCAGAGTGTGTTCATCATGTTCAGAGTGTGTTCATCATGTTCAGGAGTGTGTTCATCATGTTCAGGAGTGTGTTCATCATGTTCAGGAGTGTGTTCATCATGTTCAGAGTGTGTTAATCATGTTCAGGAGTGTGTTCATCATGTTCAGGAGTGTGTTCATCATGTTCAGGAGTGTGTTCATCATGTTCAGAGTGTGTTCATCATGTTCAGAGTGTGTTCATCATGTTCAGAGTGTGTTCATCATGTTCAGAGTGTGTTCATCATGTTCAGAGTGTGTTCATCATGTTCAGGAGTGTGTTCATCATGTTCAGAGTGTGTTCATCATGTTCAGAGTGTGTTCATCATGTTTAGAGTTTGTTCATCATGTTCAGGAGTGTGTTCATCATGTTCAGGAGTGTGTTCATCATGTTCAGAGTGTGTTCATCATGTTCAGAGTGTGTTCATCATGTTCAGAGTGTGTTCATCATGTTCAGGAGTGTGTTCATCATGTTCAGAGTGTGTTCATGTTCAGGAGTGTGTTCATCATGTTCAGAGTGTGTTCATCATGTTCAGAGTGTGTTCATCATGTTCAGAGTGTGTTCATCATGTTCAGGAGTGTGTTCATCATGTTCAGAGTGTGTTCATGTTCAGGAGTGTGTTCATCATGTTCAGAGTGTGTTCATCATGTTCAGAGTGTGTTCATGTTCAGGAGTGTGTTCATCATGTTCAGAGTGTGTTCATCATGTTCAGGAGTGTGTTCATCATGTTCAGAGTGTGTTCATCATGTTCAGGAGTGTGTTCATCATGTTCAGAGTGTGTTCATCATGTTCAGAGTGTGTTCATCATGTTCAGGAGTGTGTTCATCATGTTCAGGAGTGTGTTCATCATGTTCAGGAGTGTGTTCATCATGTTCAGAGTGTGTTCATCATGTTCAGGAGTGTGTTCATCATGTTCAGGAGTGTGTTGTTCAGGAGTGTGTTCATCATGTTCAGGAGTGTGTTCATCATGTTCAGGAGTGTGTTCATCATGTTCAGAGTGTGTTCATCATGTTCAGAGTGTGTTCATGTTCAGGAGTGTGTTCATCATGTTCAGGAGTGTGTTCATCATGTTCAGAGTGTGTTCATGTTCAGGAGTGTGTTCATCATGTTCAGAGTATGTTCATCATGTTCAGAGTGTGTTCATCATTTTCAGGAGTGTGTTCATCATGTTCAGAGTGTGTTCATCATGTTCAGGAGTGTGTTCATCATGTTCAGAGTGTGTTCATCATTTTCAGGAGTGTGTTCATCATGTTCAGAGTGTGTTCATCATGTTCAGGAGTGTGTTCATCATGTTCAGGATTGTGTTCATCATGTTTAGAGTGTGTTCATCATGTTCAGGAGTGTGTTCATCATGTTCAGAGTGTGTTCATCATGTTCAGAGTGTGTTCATCATGTTCAGAGTGTGTTCATCATGTTCAGGAGTGTGTTCATCATGTTCAGGAGTGTGTTCATCATGTTCAGAGTGTGTTCATCATGTTCAGAGTGTGTTCATCATGTTCAGGAGTGTGTTCATCATGTTCAGGAGTGTGTTCATCATGTTCAGGAGTGTGTTCATCATGTTCAGAGTGTGTTCATCATGTTCAGGAGTGTGTTCATCATGTTCAGAGTGTGTTCATCATGTTCAGAGTGTGTTCATCATGTTCAGAGTGTGTTCATCATGTTCAGGAGTGTGTTCATCATGTTCATCATGTTCAGGAGTGTGTTCATCATGTTCAGGAGTGTGTTCATCATGTTCAGAGTGTGTTCATCATGTTCAGGAGTGTGTTCATCATGTTCAGAGTGTGTTCATCATGTTCAGAGTGTGTTCATCATGTTCAGAGTGTGTTCTTCATGTTCAGGAGTGTGTTCATCATGTTCATCATGTTCAGAGTGTGTTCATCATGTTCAGGAGTGTGTTCATCATGTTCAGAGTGTGTTCATCATGTTCAGAGTGTGTTCATCATGTTCAGGAGTGTGTTCATCATGTTCAGAGTGTGTTCATCATGTTCAGAGTGTGTTCATCATGTTCAGGAGTGTGTTCATCATGTTCAGAGTGTGTTCATCATGTTCAGAGTGTGTTCATCATGTTCAGAGTGTGTTCATCATGTTCAGAGTGTGTTCATCATGTTCAGGAGTGTGTTCATCATGTTCAGGAGTGTGTTCATCATGTTCAGGAGTGTGTTCATCATGTTCAGAGTGTGTTCATCATGTTCAGGAGTGTGTTCATCATGTTCAGGAGTGTGTTCATCATGTTCAGAGTGTGTTCATCATGTTCAGGAGTGTGTTCATCATGTTCAGGAGTGTGTTCATCATGTTCAGAGTGTGTTCATCATGTTCAGAGTGTGTTCATCATGTTCAGAGTGTGTTCATCATGTTCAGAGTGTGTTCATCATGTTCAGGAGTGTGTACATCATGTTCACGAGTGTGTTCATCATGTTCAGAGTGTGTTCATCATGTTCAGGAGTGTGTTCATCATGTTCAGAGTGTGTTCATCATGTTCAGGAGTGTGTTCATCATGTTCAGGAGTGTGTTCATCATGTTCAGGAGTGTGTTCATCATGTTCAGAGTGTGTTCATCATGTTCAGGAGTGTGTTCATCATGTTCAGAGTGTGTTCATCATGTTCAGGAGTGTGTTCATCATGTTCAGAGTGTGTTCATCATGTTCAGGAGTGTGTTCATCATGTTCAGGAGTGTGTTCATCATGTTCAGGAGTGTGTTCATGTTCAGGAGTGTGTTCATCATGTTCAGGAGTGTGTTCATCATGTTCAGGAGTGTGTTCATCATGTTCAGGAGTGTGTTCATCATGTTCAGGAGTGTGTTCATCATGTTCAGAGTGTGTTCATCATGTTCAGGAGTGTGTTCATCATGTTCAGGAGTGTTTTCATCACGTTCAGAGTGTGTTCATCATGTTCAGGAGTGTGTTCATCATGTTCAGAGTGTGATCATCATGTTCAGGAGTGTGTTCATCATGTTCAGGAGTGTGTTCATCATGTTCAGAGTGTGTTCATCATGTTCAGGAGTGTGTTCATCATGTTCAGAGTGTGTTCATCATGTTCAGGAGTGTGTTCATCATGTTCAGGAGTGTGTTCATCATGTTCAGGAGTGTGTTCATCATGTTCAGAGTGTGTTCATCATGTTCAGGAGTGTGTTCATCATGTTCAGGAGTGTGTTCCTCATGTTCAGGAGTGTTTTCATCATGTTCAGAGTGTGTTCATCATGTTCAGGAGTGTGTTCATCATGTTCAGGAGTGTGTTCATCATGTTCAGAGTGTGTTCATCATGTTCAGGAGTGTGTTCATCATGTTCAGAGTGTGTTCATCATGTTCAGGAGTGTGTTCATCATGTTCAGGAGTGTGTTCATCATGTTCAGGAGTGTGTTCATCATGTTCAGGAGTGTGTTCATCATGTTCAGGAGTGTGTTCATCATGTTCAGAGTGTGTTCATCATGTTCAGAGTGTGTTCATCATGTTCAGGAGTGTGTTCATCATGTTCAGGAGTGTGTTCATCATGTTCAGGAGTGTGTTCATCATGTTCAGGAGTGTGTTCATCATGTTCAGGAGTGTGTTCATCATGTTCAGAGTGTGTTGATCATGTTCAGAGTGTGTTCATCATGTTCAGAGTGTGTTCATCATGTTCAGAGTGTGTTCATCATGTTCAGGAGTGTGTTCATCATGTTCAGGAGTGTGTTCATCATGTTCAGAGTGTGTTCATCATGTTCAGGAGTGTGTTCATCATGTTCAGGAGTGTGTTCATCATGTTCAGGAGTGTGTTCATCATGTTCAGAGTGTGTTCATCATGTTCAGGAGTGTGTTCATCATGTTCAGAGTGTGTTCATCATGTTCAGGAGTGTGTTCATCATGTTCAGAGTGTGTTCATCATGTTCAGGAGTGTGTTCATCATGTTCAGGAGTGTGTTCATCATGTTCAGGAGTGTGTTCATCATGTTCAGAGTGTGTTCATCATGTTCAGGAGTGTGTTCATCATGTTCAGGAGTGTGTTCCTCATGTTCAGGAGTGTTTTCATCATGTTCAGAGTGTGTTCATCATGTTCAGGAGTGTGTTCATCATGTTCAGGAGTGTGTTCATCATGTTCAGAGTGTGTTCATCATGTTCAGGAGTGTGTTCATCATGTTCAGAGTGTGTTCATCATGTTCAGGAGTGTGTTCATCATGTTCAGGAGTGTGTTCATCATGTTCAGGAGTGTGTTCATCATGTTCAGGAGTGTGTTCATCATGTTCAGGAGTGTGTTCATCATGTTCAGAGTGTGTTCATCATGTTCAGAGTGTGTTCATCATGTTCAGGAGTGTGGTCATCATGTTCAGGAGTGTGTTCATCATGTTCAGGAGTGTGTTCATCATGTTCAGGAGTGTGTTCATCATGTTCAGAGTGTGTTCATCATGTTCAGAGTGTGTTCATCATGTTCAGGAGTGTGTTCATCATGTTCAGAGTGTGTTCATCATGTTCAGAGTGTGTTCATCATGTTCAGAGTGTTTTCATCATGTTCAGGAGTGTGTTCATCATGTTCAGAGTGTGTTCATCATGTTCAGAGTGTGTTCATCATGTTCAGAGTGTGTTCATCATGTTCAGAGTGTGTTCATCATGTTCAGAGTGTGTTCATCATGTTCAGAGTGTGTTCATCATGTTCAGAGTGTGTTCATCATGTTCAGGAGTGTGTTCATCATGTTCAGGAGTGTGTTCATCATGTTCAGGAGTGTGTTCATCATGTTCAGGAGTGTGTTCATCATGTTCAGGAGTGTGTTCATCATGTTCAGAGTGTGTTCATCATGTTCAGAGTGTGTTCATCATGTTCAGGAGTGTGTTCATCATGTTCAGAGTGTGTTCATCATGTTCAGGAGTGTGTTCATCATGTTCAGGAGTGTTTTCATCATGTTCAGAGTGTGTTCATCATGTTCAGAGTGTGTTCATCATGTTCAGGAGTGTGTTCATCATGTTCAGGAGTGTGTTCATCATGTTCAGGAGTGTTTTCATCATGTTCAGGAGTGTGTTCATCATGTTCAGGAGTGTTTTCATCATGTTCAGAGTGTGTTCATCATGTTCAGGAGTGTGTTCATCATGTTCAGGAGTGTGTTCATCATGTTCAGAGTGTGTTCATCATGTTCAGGAGTGTGTTCATCATGTTCAGAGTGTGTTCATCATGTTCAGGAGTGTGTTCATCATGTTCAGGAGTGTGTTCATCATGTTCAGGAGTGTGTTCATCATGTTCAGGAGTGTGTTCATCATGTTCAGGAGTGTGTGTGTTCATCATGTTCAGAGTGTGTTCATCATGTTCAGGAGTGTGTTCATCATGTTCAGGAGTGTGTTCATCATGTTCAGGAGTGTGTTCATCATGTTCAGGAGTGTGTTCATCATGTTCAGGAGTGTGTTCATCATGTTCAGGAGTGTTTTCATCATGTTCAGAGTGTGTTCATCATGTTCAGGAGTGTGTTCATCATGTTCAGGAGTGTTTTCATCATGTTCAGAGTGTGTTCATCATGTTCAGAGTGTGTTCATCATGTTCAGAGTGTGTTCATCATGTTCAGGAGTGTGTTCATCATGTTCAGAGTGTGTTCATCATGTTCAGGAGTGTGTTCATCATGTTCAGGAGTGTGTTCATCATGTTCAGGAGTGTTTTCATCATGTTCAGAGTGTGTTCATCATGTTCAGGAGTGTGTTCATCATGTTCAGGAGTGTGTTCATCATGTTCAGAGTGTGTTCATCATGTTCAGGAGTGTGTTCATCATGTTCAGAGTGTGTTCATCATGTTCAGGAGTGTGTTCATCATGTTCAGGAGTGTGTTCATCATGTTCAGGAGTGTGTTCATCATGTTCAGGAGTGTGTGTGTTCATCATGTTCAGAGTGTGTTCATCATGTTCAGGAGTGTGTTCATCATGTTCAGGAGTGTGTTCATCATGTTCAGGAGTGTGTTCATCATGTTCAGGAGTGTGTTCATCATGTTCAGGAGTGTGTTCATCATGTTCAGGAGTGTTTTCATCATGTTCAGAGTGTGTTCATCATGTTCAGGAGTGTGTCCATCATGTTCAGGAGTGTTTTCATCATGTTCAGAGTGTGTTCATCATGTTCATGAGTGTTTTCATCATGTTCAGAGTGTGTTCATCATGTTCAGTAGTGTGTTCATCATGTTCAGAGTGTGTTCATCATGTTCAGGATTGTGTTCATCATGTTCAGAGTGTGTTCATCATGTTCAGAGTGTGTTCATCATGTTCAGAGTGTGTTCATCATGTTCAGAGTGTGTTCATCATGTTCAGGAGTGTTTTCATCATGTTCAGAGTGTGTTCATCATGTTCATGAGTGTTTTCATCATGTTCAGAGTGTGTTCATCATGTTCAGTAGTGTGTTCATCATGTTCAGAGTGTGTTCATCATGTTCAGTAGTGTGTTCATCATGTTCAGAGTGTGTTCATCATGTTCAGGAGTGTGTTCATCATGTTCAGAGTGTGTTCATCATGTTCAGAGTGTGTTCATCATGTTCAGAGTGTGTTCATCATGTTCATCATGTTCAGGAGTGTGTTCATCATGTTCAGGAGTGTGTTCATCATGTTCAGAGTGTGTTCATCATGTTCAGGAGTGTGTTCATCATGTTCAGGAGTGTGTTCATCATGTTCAGAGTGTGTTCATCATGTTCAGGAGTGTGTTCATCATGTTCATCATGTTCAGGAGTGTGTTCATCATGTTCAGGAGTGTGTTCATCATGTTCAGAGTGTGTTCATCATGTTCAGAGTGTGTTCATCATGTTCAGGAGTGTGTTCATCATGTTCAGAGTGTGTTCATCATGTTCAGAGTGTTCATCATGTTCAGAGTGTGTTCATCATGTTCAGAGTGTGTTCATCATGTTCAGAGTGTGTTCATCATGTTCAGGAGTGTGTTCATCATGTTCAGAGTGTGTTCATCATGTTCAGAGTGTTCATCATGTTCAGAGTGTGTTCATCATGTTCAGAGTGTGTTCATCATGTTCAGAGTGTGTTCATCATGTTCAGGAGTGTGTTCATCATGTTCAGGAGTGTGTTCATCATGTTCAGGAGTGTGTTCATCATGTTCAGGAGTGTGTTCATCATGTTCAGAGTGTGTTCATCATGTTCAGGATTGTGTTCATCATGTTCAGAGTGTGTTCATCATGTTCAGGAGTGTGTTCATCATGTTCAGAGTGTGTTCATCATGTTCAGGAGTGTGTTCATCATGTTCAGGAGTGTGTTCATCATGTTCAGGAGTGTGTTCATCATGTTCAGAGTGTGTTCATCATGTTCAGGAGTGTGTTCATCATGTTCAGGAGTGTGTTCATCATGTTCAGAGTGTGTTCATCATGTTCAGGAGTGTGTTCATCATGTTCAGGAGTGTGTTCATCATGTTCAGAGTGTGTTCATCATGTTCAGAGTGTGTTCATCATGTTCAGAGTGTGTTCATCATGTTCAGAGTGTGTTCATCATGTTCAGAGTGTGTTCATCATGTTCAGGAGTGTGTACATCATGTTCACGAGTGTGTTCATCATGTTCAGAGTGTGTTCATCATGTTCAGGAGTGTGTTCATCATGTTCAGAGTGTGTTCATCATGTTCAGGAGTGTGTTCATCATGTTCAGGAGTGTGTTCATCATGTTCAGGAGTGTGTTCATCATGTTCAGAGTGTGTTCATCATGTTCAGGAGTGTGTTCATCATGTTCAGAGTGTGTTCATCATGTTCAGGAGTGTGTTCATCATGTTCAGAGTGTGTTCATCATGTTCAGGAGTGTGTTCATCATGTTCAGGAGTGTGTTCATCATGTTCAGGAGTGTGTTCATGTTCAGGAGTGTGTTCATCATGTTCAGGAGTGTGTTCATCATGTTCAGGAGTGTGTTCATCATGTTCAGAGTGTGTTCATCATGTTCAGGAGTGTGTTCATCATGTTCAGGAGTGTTTTCATCACGTTCAGAGTGTGTTCATCATGTTCAGGAGTGTGTTCATCATGTTCAGGAGTGTGTTCATCATGTTCAGAGTGTGTTCATCATGTTCAGGAGTGTGTTCATCATGTTCAGAGTGTGTTCATCATGTTCAGGAGTGTGTTCATCATGTTCAGGAGTGTGTTCATCATGTTCAGGAGTGTGTTCATCATGTTCAGAGTGTGTTCATCATGTTCAGGAGTGTGTTCATCATGTTCAGGAGTGTGTTCCTCATGTTCAGGAGTGTTTTCATCATGTTCAGGAGTGTGTTCATCATGTTCAGGAGTGTGTTCATCATGTTCAGAGTGTGTTCATCATGTTCAGGAGTGTGTTCATCATGTTCAGGAGTGTGTTCATCATGTTCAGAGTGTGTTCATCATGTTCAGAGTGTGTTCATCATGTTCATCATGTTCAGGAGTGTGTTCATCATGTTCAGGAGTGTGTTCATCATGTTCAGGAGTGTGTTCATCATGTTCAGGAGTGTGTTCATCATGTTCAGAGTGTGTTCATCATGTTCAGGAGTGTGTTCATCATGTTCAGAGTGTGTTCATCATGTTCAGGAGTGTGTTCATCATGTTCAGGAGTGTTTTCATCATGTTCAGAGTGTGTTCATCATGTTCAGGAGTGTGTTCATCATGTTCAGAGTGTGTTCATCATGTTCAGAGTGTGTTCATCATGTTCAGGAGTGTGTTCATCATGTTCAGAGTGTGTTCATCATGTTCAGGAGTGTGTTCATCATGTTCAGGAGTGTGTTCATCATGTTCAGGAGTGTTTTCATCATGTTCAGAGTGTGTTCATCATGTTCAGGAGTGTGTTCATCATGTTCAGGAGTGTGTTCATCATGTTCAGAGTGTGTTCATCATGTTCAGGAGTGTGTTCATCATGTTCAGAGTGTGTTCATCATGTTCAGGAGTGTGTTCATCATGTTCAGGAGTGTGTTCATCATGTTCAGGAGTGTGTTCATCATGTTCAGGAGTGTGTGTGTTCATCATGTTCAGAGTGTGTTCATCATGTTCAGAGTGTGTTCATCATGTTCAGGAGTGTGTTCATCATGTTCAGGAGTGTGTTCATCATGTTCAGGAGTGTGTTCATCATGTTCAGGAGTGTGTTCATCATGTTCAGGAGTGTGTTCATCATGTTCAGGAGTGTTTTCATCATGTTCAGAGTGTGTTCATCATGTTCAGGAGTGTGTTCATCATGTTCAGGAGTGTTTTCATCATGTTCAGAGTGTGTTCATCATGTTCATGAGTGTTTTCATCATGTTCAGAGTGTGTTCATCATGTTCAGTAGTGTGTTCATCATGTTCAGAGTGTGTTCATCATGTTCAGGATTGTGTTCATCATGTTCAGAGTGTGTTCATCATGTTCAGAGTGTGTTCATCATGTTCAGGAGTGTGTTCATCATGTTCAGGATTGTGTTCATCATGTTCAGAGTGTGTTCATCATGTTCAGAGTGTGTTCATCATGTTCAGAGTGTGTTCATCATGTTCAGAGTGTGTTCATCATGTTCAGGAGTGTTTTCATCATGTTCAGAGTGTGTTCATCATGTTCATGAGTGTTTTCATCATGTTCAGAGTGTGTTCATCATGTTCAGTAGTGTGTTCATCATGTTCAGAGTGTGTTCATCATGTTCAGGAGTGTGTTCATCATGTTCAGAGTGTGTTCATCATGTTCAGAGTGTGTTCATCATGTTCAGAGTGTGTTCATCATGTTCAGGAGTGTGTTCATCATGTTCATCATGTTCAGGAGTGTGTTCATCAGTTCAGGAGTGTGTTCATCATGTTCAGGAGTGTGTTCATCATGTTCAGAGTGTGTTCATCATGTTCAGGAGTGTGTTCATCATGTTCAGGAGTGTGTTCATCATGTTCAGAGTGTGTTCATCATGTTCAGAGTGTGTTCATCATGTTCAGGAGTGTGTTCATCATGTTCATCATGTTCAGGAGTGTGTTCATCATGTTCAGGAGTGTGTTCATCATGTTCAGAGTGTGTTCATCATGTTCAGAGTGTGTTCATCATGTTCAGGAGTGTGTTCATCATGTTCAGAGTGTGTTCATCATGTTCAGAGTGTTCATCATGTTCAGAGTGTGTTCATCATGTTCAGAGTGTGTTCATCATGTTCAGAGTGTGTTCATCATGTTCAGGAGTGTGTTCATCATGTTCAGAGTGTGTTCATCATGTTCAGAGTGTTCATCATGTTCAGAGTGTGTTCATCATGTTCAGAGTGTGTTCATCATGTTCAGAGTGTGTTCATCATGTTCAGGAGTGTGTTCACCATGTTCAGAGTGTGTTCATCATGTTCAGGAGTGTGTTCATCATGTTCAGAGTGTGTTCATCATGTTCAGGAGTATGTTCATCATGTTCAGAGTGTGTTCATCATGTTCAGGAGTGTGTTCATCATGTTCAGAGTGTGTTCATCATGTTCAGGAGTGTGTTCATCATGTTCAGGAGTGTGTTCATCATGTTCAGAGTGTGTTCATCATGTTCAGAGTGTGTTCATCATGTTCATCATGTTCAGGAGTGTGTTCATCATGTTCAGGAGTGTGTTCATCATGTTCAGGAGTGTGTTCATCATGTTCAGGAGTGTGTTCATCATGTTCAGAGTGTGTTCATCATGTTCAGGAGTGTGTTCATCATGTTCAGAGTGTGTTCATCATGTTCAGGAGTGTGTTCATCATGTTCAGGAGTGTTTTCATCATGTTCAGAGTGTGTTCATCATGTTCAGGAGTGTGTTCATCATGTTCAGAGTGTGTTCATCATGTTCAGAGTGTGTTCATCATGTTCAGGAGTGTGTTCATCATGTTCAGAGTGTGTTCATCATGTTCAGGAGTGTGTTCATCATGTTCAGGAGTGTGTTCATCATGTTCAGGAGTGTTTTCATCATGTTCAGAGTGTGTTCATCATGTTCAGGAGTGTGTTCATCATGTTCAGGAGTGTGTTCATCATGTTCAGAGTGTGTTCATCATGTTCAGGAGTGTGTTCATCATGTTCAGAGTGTGTTCATCATGTTCAGGAGTGTGTTCATCATGTTCAGGAGTGTGTTCATCATGTTCAGGAGTGTGTTCATCATGTTCAGGAGTGTGTTCATCATGTTCAGGAGTGTGTGTGTTCATCATGTTCAGAGTGTGTTCATCATGTTCAGAGTGTGTTCATCATGTTCAGGAGTGTGTTCATCATGTTCAGGAGTGTGTTCATCATGTTCAGGAGTGTGTTCATCATGTTCAGGAGTGTGTTCATCATGTTCAGGAGTGTGTTCATCATGTTCAGGAGTGTTTTCATCATGTTCAGAGTGTGTTCATCATGTTCAGGAGTGTGTTCATCATGTTCAGGAGTGTTTTCATCATGTTCAGAGTGTGTTCATCATGTTCATGAGTGTTTTCATCATGTTCAGAGTGTGTTCATCATGTTCAGTAGTGTGTTCATCATGTTCAGAGTGTGTTCATCATGTTCAGGATTGTGTTCATCATGTTCAGAGTGTGTTCATCATGTTCAGAGTGTGTTCATCATGTTCAGGAGTGTGTTCATCATGTTCAGGATTGTGTTCATCATGTTCAGAGTGTGTTCATCATGTTCAGAGTGTGTTCATCATGTTCAGAGTGTGTTCATCATGTTCAGAGTGTGTTCATCATGTTCAGGAGTGTTTTCATCATGTTCAGAGTGTGTTCATCATGTTCATGAGTGTTTTCATCATGTTCAGAGTGTGTTCATCATGTTCAGTAGTGTGTTCATCATGTTCAGAGTGTGTTCATCATGTTCAGGAGTGTGTTCATCATGTTCAGAGTGTGTTCATCATGTTCAGAGTGTGTTCATCATGTTCAGAGTGTGTTCATCATGTTCAGGAGTGTGTTCATCATGTTCATCATGTTCAGGAGTGTGTTCATCATGTTCAGGAGTGTGTTCATCATGTTCAGAGTGTGTTCATCATGTTCAGGAGTGTGTTCATCATGTTCAGGAGTGTGTTCATCATGTTCAGAGTGTGTTCATCATGTTCAGAGTGTGTTCATCATGTTCAGGAGTGTGTTCATCATGTTCATCATGTTCAGGAGTGTGTTCATCATGTTCAGGAGTGTGTTCATCATGTTCAGAGTGTGTTCATCATGTTCAGAGTGTGTTCATCATGTTCAGGAGTGTGTTCATCATGTTCAGAGTGTGTTCATCATGTTCAGAGTGTTCATCATGTTCAGAGTGTGTTCATCATGTTCAGAGTGTGTTCATCATGTTCAGAGTGTGTTCATCATGTTCAGGAGTGTGTTCATCATGTTCAGAGTGTGTTCATCATGTTCAGAGTGTTCATCATGTTCAGAGTGTGTTCATCATGTTCAGAGTGTGTTCATCATGTTCAGAGTGTGTTCATCATGTTCAGGAGTGTGTTCACCATGTTCAGAGTGTGTTCATCATGTTCAGGAGTGTGTTCATCATGTTCAGAGTGTGTTCATCATGTTCAGGAGTATGTTCATCATGTTCAGAGTGTGTTCATCATGTTCAGGAGTGTGTTCATCATGTTCAGAGTGTGTTCATCATGTTCAGGAGTGTGTTCATCATGTTCAGGAGTGTGTTCATCATGTTCAGGAGTGTGTTCATCATGTTCAGAGTGTGTTCATCATGTTCAGGAGTGTGTTCATCATGTTCAGGAGTGTGTTCATCATGTTCAGAGTGTGTTCATCATGTTCAGGAGTGTGTTCATCATGTTCAGGAGTGTGTTCATCATGTTCAGAGTGTGTTCATCATGTTCAGAGTGTGTTCATCATGTTCAGAGTGTGTTCATCATGTTCAGAGTGTGTTCATCATGTTCAGAGTGTGTTCATCATGTTCAGGAGTGTGTACATCATGTTCACGAGTGTGTTCATCATGTTCAGAGTGTGTTCATCATGTTCAGGAGTGTGTTCATCATGTTCAGAGTGTGTTCATCATGTTCAGGAGTGTGTTCATCATGTTCAGGAGTGTGTTCATCATGTTCAGGAGTGTGTTCATCATGTTCAGAGTGTGTTCATCATGTTCAGGAGTGTGTTCATCATGTTCAGAGTGTGTTCATCATGTTCAGGAGTGTGTTCATCATGTTCAGAGTGTGTTCATCATGTTCAGGAGTGTGTTCATCATGTTCAGGAGTGTGTTCATCATGTTCAGGAGTGTGTTCATGTTCAGGAGTGTGTTCATCATGTTCAGGAGTGTGTTCATCATGTTCAGGAGTGTGTTCATCATGTTCAGGAGTGTGTTCATCATGTTCAGAGTGTGTTCATCATGTTCAGGAGTGTGTTCATCATGTTCAGGAGTGTTTTCATCACGTTCAGAGTGTGTTCATCATGTTCAGGAGTGTGTTCATCATGTTCAGGAGTGTGTTCATCATGTTCAGAGTGTGTTCATCATGTTCAGGAGTGTGTTCATCATGTTCAGAGTGTGTTCATCATGTTCAGGAGTGTGTTCATCATGTTCAGGAGTGTGTTCATTATGTTCAGGAGTGTGTTCATCATGTTCAGAGTGTGTTCATCATGTTCAGGAGTGTGTTCATCATGTTCAGGAGTGTGTTCCTCATGTTCAGGAGTGTTTTCATCATGTTCAGGAGTGTGTTCATCATGTTCAGGAGTGTTTTCATCATGTTCAGAGTGTGTTCATCATGTTCAGGAGTGTGTTCATCATGTTCAGGAGTGTGTTCATCATGTTCAGAGTGTGTTCATCATGTTCAGAGTGTGTTCATCATGTTCAGGAGTGTGTTCATCATGTTCATCATGTTCAGGAGTGTGTTCATCATGTTCAGGAGTGTGTTCATCATGTTCAGAGTGTGTTCATCATGTTCAGGAGTGTGTTCATCATGTTCAGGAGTGTGTTCATCATGTTCAGAGTGTGTTCATCATGTTCAGAGTGTGTTCATCATGTTCAGGAGTGTGTTCATCATGTTCATCATGTTCAGGAGTGTGTTCATCATGTTCAGGAGTGTGTTCATCATGTTCAGGAGTATGTTCATCATGTTCAGGAGTGTGTTCATCATGTTCAGGAGTGTGTTCATCATGTTCAGAGTGTGTTCATCATGTTCAGGAGTGTGTTCATCATGTTCAGAGTGTGTTCATCATGTTCAGGAGTGTGTTCATCATGTTCAGAGTGTGTTCATCATGTTTAGAGTGTGTTCATCATGTTCAGGAGTGTGTTCATCATGTTCAGAGTGTGTTCATCATGTTTAGAGTGTGTTCATCATGTTCAGGAGTGTGTTCATCATGTTCAGAGTGTGTTCGTCATGTTCAGAGTGTGTTCGTCATGTTCAGAGTGTGTTCATCATGTTCAGAGTGTGTTCATCATGTTCAGGAGTGTGTTCATCATGTTCAGAGTGTGTTCATCATGTTCAGGAGTGTGTTCATCATGTTCAGAGTGTGTTCATCATGTTCAGGAGTGTGTTCATCATGTTCAGAGTGTGTTCATCATGTTCAGAGTGTGTTCATCATGTTCAGAGTGTGTTCATCATGTTCAGGAGTGTGTTCATCATGTTCAGGAGTGTGTTCATCATGTTCAGTGTGTTCATCATGTTCAGGAGTGTGTTAATCATGTTCAGAGTGTGTTCATCATGTTCAGAGTGTGTTCATCATGTTCAGGAGTGTGTTCATCATGTTCAGGAGTGTGTTCATCATGTTCAGGAGTGTGTTCATCATGTTCAGGAGTGTGTTCATCATGTTCAGAGTGTGTTCATCATGTTCAGGAGTGTGTTCATCATGTTCAGGAGTGTGTTCATCATGTTCAGAGTGTGTTCATCATGTTCAGGAGTGTGTTCATCATGTTCAGAGTGTGTTCATCATGTTCAGAGTGTGTTCATCATGTTCAGAGTGTGTTCATCATGTTCAGAGTGTGTTCATCATGTTCAGAGTGTGTTCATCATGTTCAGGAGTGTGTTCATCATGTTCAGAGTGTGTTCATCATGTTCAGAGTGTGTTCATCATGTTTAGAGTGTGTTCATCATGTTCAGAGTGTGTTCATCATGTTCAGAGTGTGTTCATCATGTTCAGAGTGTGTTCATCATGTTCAGGAGTGTGTTCATCATGTTCAGAGTGTGTTCATCATGTTCAGAGTGTGTTCATCATGTTCAGAGTGTGTTCATCATGTTCAGGAGTGTGTTCATCATGTTCAGGAGTGTGTTCATCATGTTCAGGAGTGTGTTCATCATGTTCAGAGTGTGTTCATCATGTTCAGAGTGTGTTCATCATGTTCAGAGTGTGTTCATCATGTTCAGAGTGTGTTCATGTTCAGGAGTGTGTTCATCATGTTCAGAGTGTGTTCATCATGTTCAGAGTGTGTTCATCATGTTCAGAGTGTGTTCATCATGTTCAGGAGTGTGTTCATCATGTTCAGAGTGTGTTCATCATGTTCAGGAGTGTGTTCATCATGTTCAGAGTGTGTTCATCATGTTCAGAGTGTGTTCATGTTCAGGAGTGTGTTCATCATGTTCAGAGTGTGTTCATCATGTTCAGGAGTGTGTTCATCATGTTCAGAGTGTGTTCATCATGTTCAGAGTGTGTTCATGTTCAGAGTGTGTTCATCATGTTCAGAGTGTGTTCATCATGTTCAGGAGTGTGTTCATCATGTTCAGGAGTGTGTTCATCATGTTCAGAGTGTGTTCATGTTCAGGAGTGTGTTCATCATGTTCAGAGTGTGTTCATCATGTTCAGGAGTGTGTTCATCATGTTCAGGAGTGTGTTCATCATGTTCAGGAGTGTGTTCATCATGTTCAGAGTGTGTTCATCATGTTCAGGAGTGTGTTCATCATGTTCAGAGTGTGTTCATCATGTTCAGAGTGTGTTCATGTTCAGGAGTGTGTTCATCATGTTCAGGAGTGTGTTCATCATGTTCAGGAGTGTGTTCATCATGTTCAGGAGTGTGTTCATCATGTTCAGAGTGTGTTCATCATGTTCTGGAGTGTGTTCATCATGTTCAGAGTGTGTTCATGTTCAGGAGTGTGTTCATCATGTTCAGAGTATGTTCATCATGTTCAGAGTGTGTTCATCATGTTCAGGAGTGTGTTCATCATGTTCAGAGTGTGTTCATCATGTTCAGGAGTGTGTTCATCATGTTCAGAGTGTGTTCATCATGTTCAGGAGTGTGTTCATCATGTTCAGAGTGTGTTCATCATGTTCAGAGTGTGTTCATCATGTTCAGGAGTGTGTTCATCATGTTCAGGAGTGTGTTCATCATGTTCAGAGTGTGTTCATCATGTTCAGGAGTGTGTTCATCATGTTCAGGAGTGTGTTCATCATGTTCAGAGTGTGTTCATCATGTTCAGAGTGTGTTCATCATGTTCAGGAGTGTGTTCATCATGTTCAGGAGTGTGTTCATCATGTTCAGAGTGTGTTCATCATGTTCAGGAGTGTGTTCATCATGTTCAGGAGTGTGTTCATCATGTTCAGAGTGTGTTCATCATGTTCAGGAGTGTGTTCATCATGTTCAGAGTGTGTTCATCATGTTCAGAGTGTGTTCATCATGTTCAGAGTGTGTTCATCATGTTCAGGAGTGTGTTCATCATGTTCAGGACTGTGTTCATCATGTTCAGAGTGTGTTCATCATGTTCAGAGTGTGTTCATCGTGTTCATCATGTTCAGAGTGCGTTCATCATGTTCAGAGTGTGTTCATCATGTTCAGGAGTGTGTTCATCATGTTCAGAGTGTGTTCATCATGTTCAGGAGTGTGTTCATCATGTTCAGAGTGTGTTCATCATGTTCAGAGTGTGTTCATCATGTTCAGGAGTGTGTTCATCATGTTCAGGAGTGTGTTCATCATGTTCAGGAGTGTGTTCATCATGTTCAGAGTGTGTTCATCATGTTCAGGAGTGTGTTCATCATGTTCAGAGTGTGTTCATCATGTTCAGGAGTGTGTTCATCATGTTCAGAGTGTGTTCATCATGTTCAGGAGTGTGTTCATCATGTTCAGAGTGTGTTCATCATGTTCAGGAGTGTGTTCATCATGTTCAGGAGTGTGTTCATCATGTTCAGGAGTGTGTTCATCATGTTCAGAGTGTGTTCATCATGTTCAGGAGTGTGTTCATCATGTTCAGGAGTGTGTTCATCATGTTCAGAGTGTGTTCATCATGTTCAGAGTGTGTTCATCATGTTCAGGAGTGTGTTCATCATGTTCAGGAGTGTGTTCATCATGTTCAGAGTGTGTTCATCATGTTCAGGAGTGTGTTCATCATGTTCAGAGTGTGTTCATCATGTTCAGAGTGTGTTCATCATGTTCAGGAGTGTGTTCATCATGTTCAGAGTGTGTTCATCATGTTCAGAGTGTGTTCATCATGTTCAGAGTGTGTTCATCATGTTCAGGAGTGTGTTCATCATGTTCAGGACTGTGTTCATCATGTTCAGAGTGTGTTCATCATGTTCAGAGTGTGTTCATCGTGTTCATCATGTTCAGAGTGCGTTCATCATGTTCAGAGTGTGTTCATCATGTTCAGGAGTGTGTTCATCATGTTCAGAGTGTGTTCATCATGTTCAGGAGTGTGTTCATCATGTTCAGAGTGTGTCCATCATGTTCAGGAGTGTGTTCATCATGTTCAGAGTGTGTTCATCATGTTCAGGAGTGTGTTCATCAAGTTCAGAGTGTGTTCATCATGTTCAGGAGTGTGTTCATCATGTTCAGGAGTGTGTTCATCATGTTCAGGAGTGTGTTCATCATGTTCAGAGTGTGTTCATCATGTTCAGGAGTGTGTTCATCATGTTCAGAGTGTGTCCATCATGTTCAGGAGTGTGTTCATGTTCAGGAGTGTGTTCATCATGTTCAGGAGTGTGTTCATCATGTTCAGGAGTGTGTTCATCATGTTCAGGAGTGTGTTCATCATGTTCAGGAGTGTGTTCATCATGTTCAGGAGTGTGTTCATCATGTTCAGGAGTGTGTTCATGTTCAGGAGTGTGTTCATCATGTTCAGGAGTGTGTTCATCATTTTCAGGAGTGTGTTCATGTTCAGGAGTGTTTTCATCATGTTCAGGAGTGTGTTCATCATGTTCAGGAGTGTGTTCATCATGTTCAGGAGTGTTTTCATCATGTTCAGGAGTGTGTTCATCATGTTCAGGAGTGTTTTCATCATGTTCAGGAGTGTGTTCATCATGTTCAGGAGTGTTTTCATCATGTTCAGGAGTGTTTTCATCACGTTCAGAGTGTGTTCATCACGTTCAGGAGTGTGTTCATCATGTTCAGGAGTGTGTTCATCATGTTCAGAGTGTGTTCATCATGTTCAGGAGTGTGTTCATCATGTTCAGAGTGTGTTCATCATGTTCAGGAGTGTGTTCATCATGTTCAGGAGTGTGTTCATCATGTTCAGAGTGTGTTCATCATGTTCAGAGTGTGTTCATCATGTTCAGGAGTGTGTTCATCATGTTCAGGAGTGTGTTCATCATGTTCAGGAGTGTGTTCATCATATTCAGGAGTGTGTTCATCATGTTCAGAGTGTGTTCATCATGTTCAGGTGTGTGTTCATCATGTTCAGAGTGTGTTCATCATGTTCAGAGTGTGTTCATCATGTTCAGGAGTGTGTTCATCATGTTCAGAGTGTGTTCATCATGTTCAGGAGTGTGTTCATCATGTTCAGGAGTGTGTTCATCATGTTCAGAGTGTGTTCATCATGTTCAGGAGTGTGTTCATCATGTTCAGAGTGTGTTCATCATGTTCAGGAGTGTGTTCATCATGTTCAGAGTGTGTTCATCATGTTCAGAGTGTGTTCATCATGTTTAGAGTGTGTTCATCATGTTCAGGAGTGTGTTCATCATGTTCAGAGTGTGTTCATCATGTTCAGGAGTGTGTTCATCATGTTCAGAGTGTGTTCATCATGTTCAGAGTGTGTTCATCATGTTCAGAGTGTGTTCATCATGTTCAGAGTGTGTTCATCATGTTCAGGAGTGTGTTCATCATGTTCAGAGTGTGTTCATCATGTTCAGGAGTGTGTTCATCATGTTCAGAGTGTGTTCATCATGTTCAGGAGTGTGTTCATCATGTTCAGGAGTGTGTTCATCATGTTCAGAGTGTGTTCATCATGTTCAGAGTGTGTTCATCATGTTCAGAGTGTGTTCATCATGTTCAGGAGTGTGTTCATCATGTTCAGAGTGTGTTCATCATGTTCAGGAGTGTGTTCATCATGTTCAGAGTGTGTTCATCATGTTCAGGAGTGTGTTCATCATGTTCAGGAGTGTGTTCATCATGTTCAGAGTGTGTTCATCATGTTCAGGAGTGTGTTCATCATGTTCAGAGTGTGTTCATCATGTTCAGAGTGTGTTCATCATGTTCAGGAGTGTGTTCATCATGTTCAGGAGTGTGTTCATCATGTTCAGGAGTGTGTTCATCATGTTCAGAGTGTGTTAATCATGTTCAGGAGTGTGTTCATCATGTTCAGGAGTGTGTTCATCATGTTCAGAGTGTGTTCATCATGTTCAGGAGTGTGTTCATCATGTTCAGAGTGTGTTCATCATGTTCAGAGTGTGTTCATCATGTTCAGAGTGTGTTCATCATGTTCAGAGTGTGTTCATCATGTTCAGGAGTGTGTTCATCATGTTCAGAGTGTGTTCATCATGTTCAGAGTGTGTTCATCATGTTTAGAGTTTGTTCATCATGTTCAGGAGTGTGTTCATCATGTTCAGGAGTGTGTTCATCATGTTCAGAGTGTGTTCATCATGTTCAGAGTGTGTTCATCATGTTCAGAGTGTGTTCATCATGTTCAGGAGTGTGTTCATCATGTTCAGAGTGTGTTCATGTTCAGGAGTGTGTTCATCATGTTCAGAGTGTGTTCATCATGTTCAGAGTGTGTTCATCATGTTCAGAGTGTGTTCATCATGTTCAGGAGTGTGTTCATCATGTTCAGAGTGTGTTCATGTTCAGGAGTGTGTTCATCATGTTCAGAGTGTGTTCATCATGTTCAGAGTGTGTTCATGTTCAGGAGTGTGTTCATCATGTTCAGAGTGTGTTCATCATGTTCAGGAGTGTGTTCATCATGTTCAGAGTGTGTTCATCATGTTCAGGAGTGTGTTCATCATGTTCAGAGTGTGTTCATCATGTTCAGAGTGTGTTCATCATGTTCAGGAGTGTGTTCATCATGTTCAGGAGTGTGTTCATCATGTTCAGGAGTGTGTTCATCATGTTCAGAGTGTGTTCATCATGTTCAGGAGTGTGTTCATCATGTTCAGGAGTGTGTTGTTCAGGAGTGTGTTCATCATGTTCAGGAGTGTGTTCATCATGTTCAGGAGTGTGTTCATCATGTTCAGAGTGTGTTCATCATGTTCAGAGTGTGTTCATGTTCAGGAGTGTGTTCATCATGTTCAGGAGTGTGTTCATCATGTTCAGAGTGTGTTCATGTTCAGGAGTGTGTTCATCATGTTCAGAGTATGTTCATCATGTTCAGAGTGTGTTCATCATTTTCAGGAGTGTGTTCATCATGTTCAGAGTGTGTTCATCATGTTCAGGAGTGTGTTCATCATGTTCAGAGTGTGTTCATCATTTTCAGGAGTGTGTTCATCATGTTCAGAGTGTGTTCATCATGTTCAGGAGTGTGTTCATCATGTTCAGGATTGTGTTCATCATGTTTAGAGTGTGTTCATCATGTTCAGGAGTGTGTTCATCATGTTCAGAGTGTGTTCATCATGTTCAGAGTGTGTTCATCATGTTCAGAGTGTGTTCATCATGTTCAGGAGTGTGTTCATCATGTTCAGAGTGTGTTCATCATGTTCAGGAGTGTGTTCATCATGTTCAGAGTGTGTTCATCATGTTCAGGAGTGTGTTCATCATGTTCAGAGTGTCTTCATCATGTTCAGGAGTGTGTTCATCATGTTCAGAGTGTGTTCATCATGTTCAGAGTGTGTTCATCATGTTCAGGAGTGTGTTCATCATGTTCAGGAGTGTGTTCATCATGTTCAGGAGTGTGTTCATCATGTTCAGAGTGTGTTCATCATGTTCAGGAGTGTGTTCATCATGTTCAGAGTGTGTTCATCATGTTCAGAGTGTGTTCATCATGTTCAGAGTGTGTTCATCATGTTCAGGAGTGTGTTCATCATGTTCATCATGTTCAGGAGTGTGTTCATCATGTTCAGGAGTGTGTTCATCATGTTCAGAGTGTGTTCATCATGTTCAGGAGTGTGTTCATCATGTTCAGAGTGTGTTCATCATGTTCAGAGTGTGTTCATCATGTTCAGAGTGTGTTCTTCATGTTCAGGAGTGTGTTCATCATGTTCATCATGTTCAGAGTGTGTTCATCATGTTCAGGAGTGTGTTCATCATGTTCAGAGTGTGTTCATCATGTTCAGAGTGTGTTCATCATGTTCAGGAGTGTGTTCATCATGTTCAGAGTGTGTTCATCATGTTCAGAGTGTGTTCATCATGTTCAGGAGTGTGTTCATCATGTTCAGAGTGTGTTCATCATGTTCAGAGTGTGTTCATCATGTTCAGAGTGTGTTCATCATGTTCAGAGTGTGTTCATCATGTTCAGGAGTGTGTTCATCATGTTCAGGAGTGTGTTCATCATGTTCAGGAGTGTGTTCATCATGTTCAGAGTGTGTTCATCATGTTCAGGAGTGTGTTCATCATGTTCAGGAGTGTGTTCATCATGTTCAGAGTGTGTTCATCATGTTCAGGAGTGTGTTCATCATGTTCAGGAGTGTGTTCATCATGTTCAGAGTGTATTCATCATGTTCAGAGTGTGTTCATCATGTTCAGAGTGTGTTCATCATGTTCAGAGTGTGTTCATCATGTTCAGGAGTGTGTACATCATGTTCACGAGTGTGTTCATCATGTTCAGAGTGTGTTCATCATGTTCAGGAGTGTGTTCATCATGTTCAGAGTGTGTTCATCATGTTCAGGAGTGTGTTCATCATGTTCAGGAGTGTGTTCATCATGTTCAGGAGTGTGTTCATCATGTTCAGAGTGTGTTCATCATGTTCAGGAGTGTGTTCATCATGTTCAGAGTGTGTTCATCATGTTCAGGAGTGTGTTCATCATGTTCAGAGTGTGTTCATCATGTTCAGGAGTGTGTTCATCATGTTCAGGAGTGTGTTCATCATGTTCAGGAGTGTGTTCATGTTCAGGAGTGTGTTCATCATGTTCAGGAGTGTGTTCATCATGTTCAGGAGTGTGTTCATCATGTTCAGGAGTGTGTTCATCATGTTCAGAGTGTGTTCATCATGTTCAGGAGTGTGTTCATCATGTTCAGGAGTGTTTTCATCACGTTCAGAGTGTGTTCATCATGTTCAGGAGTGTGTTCATCATGTTCAGAGTGTGTTCATCATGTTCAGAGTGTGTTCATCATGTTCAGGAGTGTGTTCATCATGTTCAGAGTGTGATCATCATGTTCAGGAGTGTGTTCATCATGTTCAGGAGTGTGTTCATCATGTTCAGGAGTGTGTTCATCATGTTCAGAGTGTGTTCATCATGTTCAGGAGTGTGTTCATCATGTTCAGAGTGTGTTCATCATGTTCAGGAGTGTGTTCATCATGTTCAGGAGTGTGTTCATCATGTTCAGGAGTGTGTTCATCATGTTCAGAGTGTGTTCATCATGTTCAGGAGTGTGTTCATCATGTTCAGGAGTGTGTTCCTCATGTTCAGGAGTGTTTTCATCATGTTCAGAGTGTGTTCATCATGTTCAGGAGTGTGTTCATCATGTTCAGGAGTGTGTTCATCATGTTCAGAGTGTGTTCATCATGTTCAGGAGTGTGTTCATCATGTTCAGAGTGTGTTCATCATGTTCAGGAGTGTGTTCATCATGTTCAGGAGTGTGTTCATCATGTTCAGGAGTGTGTTCATCATGTTCAGGAGTGTGTTCATCATGTTCAGGAGTGTGTTCATCATGTTCAGAGTGTGTTCATCATGTTCAGAGTGTGTTCATCATGTTCAGGAGTGTGTTCATCATGTTCAGGAGTGTGTTCATCATGTTCAGGAGTGTGTTCATCATGTTCAGGAGTGTGTTCATCATGTTCAGAGTGTGTTCATCATGTTCAGAGTGTGTTCATCATGTTCAGGAGTGTGTTCATCATGTTCAGAGTGTGTTCATCATGTTCAGAGTGTGTTCATCATGTTCAGAGTGTTTTCATCATGTTCAGGAGTGTGTTCATCATGTTCAGAGTGTGTTCATCATGTTCAGAGTGTGTTCATCATGTTCAGAGTGTGTTCATCATGTTCAGAGTGTGTTCATCATGTTCAGAGTGTGTTAATCATGTTCAGGAGTGTGTTCATCATGTTCAGGAGTGTGTTCATCGTGTTCATCATGTTCAGGAGTGTGTTCATCATGTTCAGGAGTGTGTTCATCATGTTCAGGAGTGTGTTCATCATGTTCAGGAGTGTGTTCATCATGTTCAGAGTGTGTTCATCATGTTCAGAGTGTGTTCATCATGTTCAGGAGTGTGTTCATCATGTTCAGAGTGTGTTCATCATGTTCAGGAGTGTGTTCATCATGTTCAGGAGTGTTTTCATCATGTTCAGAGTGTGTTCATCATGTTCAGAGTGTGTTCATCATGTTCAGGAGTGTGTTCATCATGTTCAGAGTGTGTTCATCATGTTCAGGAGTGTGTTCATCATGTTCAGGAGTGTGTTCATCATGTTCAGGAGTGTTTTCATCATGTTCAGAGTGTGTTCATCATGTTCAGGAGTGTGTTCATCATGTTCAGGAGTGTGTTCATCATGTTCAGAGTGTGTTCATCATGTTCAGGAGTGTGTTCATCATGTTCAGAGTGTGTTCATCATGTTCAGGAGTGTGTTCATCATGTTCAGGAGTGTGTTCATCATGTTCAGGAGTGTGTTCATCATGTTCAGGAGTGTGTGTGTTCATCATGTTCAGGAGTGTGTGTGTTCATCATGTTCAGAGTGTGTTCATCATGTTCAGGAGTGTGTTCATCATGTTCAGGAGTGTGTTCATCATGTTCAGGAGTGTGTTCATCATGTTCAGGAGTGTTTTCATCATGTTCAGAGTGTGTTCATCATGTTCAGGAGTGTGTTCATCATGTTCAGGAGTGTTTTCATCATGTTCAGAGTGTGTTCATCATGTTCATGAGTGTTTTCATCATGTTCAGAGTGTGTTCATCATGTTCAGAGTGTGTTCATCATGTTCAGGAGTGTGTTCATCATGTTCAGAGTGTGTTCATCATGTTCAGGATTGTGTTCATCATGTTCAGAGTGTGTTCATCATGTTCAGAGTGTGTTCATCATGTTCAGAGTGTGTTCATCATGTTCAGGATTGTGTTCATCATGTTCAGAGTGTGTTCATCATGTTCAGGAGTGTTTTCATCATGTTCAGAGTGTGTTCATCATGTTCATGAGTGTTTTCATCATGTTCAGTAGTGTGTTCATCATGTTCAGAGTGTGTTCATCATGTTCAGGAGTGTGTTCATCATGTTCAGAGTGTGTTCATCATGTTCAGGAGTGTGTTCATCATGTTCATCATGTTCAGGAGTGTGTTCATCATGTTCAGGAGTGTGTTCATCATGTTCAGAGTGTGTTCATCATGTTCAGGAGTGTGTTCATCATGTTCAGGAGTGTGTTCATCATGTTCAGAGTGTGTTCATCATGTTCAGAGTGTGTTCATCATGTTCAGAGTGTGTTCATCATGTTCAGGAGTGTTTTCATCATGTTCATCATGTTCAGGAGTGTGTTCATCATGTTCAGGAGTGTGTTCATCATGTTCAGAGTGTGTTCATCATGTTCAGAGTGTGTTCATCATGTTCAGGAGTGTGTTCATCATGTTCAGAGTGTGTTCATCATGTTCAGAGTGTTCATCATGTTCAGAGTGTGTTCATCATGTTCAGAGTGTGTTCATCATGTTCAGAGTGTGTTCATCATGTTCAGGAGTGTGTTCATCATGTTCAGAGTGTGTTCATCATGTTCAGAGTGTTCATCATGTTCAGGAGTGTGTTCATCATGTTCAGGAGTGTGTTCATCATGTTCAGGAGTGTGTTCATCATGTTCAGGAGTGTTTTCATCATGTTCAGAGTGTGTTCATCATGTTCAGGAGTGTGTTCATCATGTTCAGGAGTGTGTTCATCATGTTCAGGAGTGTGTTCATCATGTTCAGAGTGTGTTCATCATGTTCAGAGTGTGTTCATCATGTTCAGGAGTGTGTTCATCATGTTCAGAGTGTGTTCATCATGTTCAGGAGTGTGTTCATCATGTTCAGGAGTGTTTTCATCATGTTCAGAGTGTGTTCATCATGTTCAGAGTGTGTTCATCATGTTCAGGAGTGTGTTCATCATGTTCAGAGTGTGTTCATCATGTTCAGGAGTGTGTTCATCATGTTCAGGAGTGTGTTCATCATGTTCAGGAGTGTTTTCATCATGTTCAGAGTGTGTTCATCATGTTCAGGAGTGTGTTCATCATGTTCAGGAGTGTGTTCATCATGTTCAGAGTGTGTTCATCATGTTCAGGAGTGTGTTCATCATGTTCAGAGTGTGTTCATCATGTTCAGGAGTGTGTTCATCATGTTCAGGAGTGTGTTCATCATGTTCAGGAGTGTGTTCATCATGTTCAGGAGTGTGTTCATCATGTTCAGGAGTGTGTGTGTTCATCATGTTCAGAGTGTGTTCATCATGTTCAGAGTGTGTTCATCATGTTCAGGAGTGTGTTCATCATGTTCAGGAGTGTGTTCATCATGTTCAGGAGTGTGTTCATCATGTTCAGGAGTGTGTTCATCATGTTCAGGAGTGTGTTCATCATGTTCAGGAGTGTTTTCATCATGTTCAGAGTGTGTTCATCATGTTCAGGAGTGTGTTCATCATGTTCAGGAGTGTTTTCATCATGTTCAGAGTGTGTTCATCATGTTCATGAGTGTTTTCATCATGTTCAGAGTGTGTTCATCATGTTCAGTAGTGTGTTCATCATGTTCAGAGTGTGTTCATCATGTTCAGGATTGTGTTCATCATGTTCAGAGTGTGTTCATCATGTTCAGAGTGTGTTCATCATGTTCAGGAGTGTGTTCATCATGTTCAGGAGTGTGTTCATCATGTTCAGGATTGTGTTCATCATGTTCAGAGTGTGTTCATCATGTTCAGAGTGTGTTCATCATGTTCAGAGTGTGTTCATCATGTTCAGAGTGTGTTCATCATGTTCAGGAGTGTTTTCATCATGTTCAGAGTGTGTTCATCATGTTCATGAGTGTTTTCATCATGTTCAGAGTGTGTTCATCATGTTCAGTAGTGTGTTCATCATGTTCAGAGTGTGTTCATCATGTTCAGGAGTGTGTTCATCATGTTCAGAGTGTGTTCATCATGTTCAGAGTGTGTTCATCATGTTCAGAGTGTGTTCATCATGTTCAGGAGTGTGTTCATCATGTTCATCATGTTCAGGAGTGTGTTCATCATGTTCAGGAGTGTGTTCATCATGTTCAGAGTGTGTTAATCATGTTCAGGAGTGTGTTCATCATGTTCAGGAGTGTGTTCATCATGTTCAGAGTGTGTTCATCATGTTCAGAGTGTGTTCATCATGTTCAGGAGTGTGTTCATCATGTTCATCATGTTCAGGAGTGTGTTCATCATGTTCAGGAGTGTGTTCATCATGTTCAGAGTGTGTTCATCATGTTCAGAGTGTGTTCATCATGTTCAGGAGTGTGTTCATCATGTTCAGAGTGTGTTCATCATGTTCAGAGTGTTCATCATGTTCAGAGTGTGTTCATCATGTTCAGAGTGTGTTCATCATGTTCAGAGTGTGTTCATCATGTTCAGGAGTGTGTTCATCATGTTCAGAGTGTGTTCATCATGTTCAGAGTGTTCATCATGTTCAGAGTGTGTTCATCATGTTCAGAGTGTGTTCATCATGTTCAGAGTGTGTTCATCATGTTCAGGAGTGTGTTCACCATGTTCAGAGTGTGTTCATCATGTTCAGGAGTGTGTTCATCATGTTCAGAGTGTGTTCATCATGTTCAGGAGTATGTTCATCATGTTCAGAGTGTGTTCATCATGTTCAGGAGTGTGTTCATCATGTTCAGAGTGTGTTCATCATGTTCAGGAGTGTGTTCATCATGTTCAGGAGTGTGTTCATCATGTTCAGGAGTGTGTTCATCATGTTCAGAGTGTGTTCATCATGTTCAGGAGTGTGTTCATCATGTTCAGGAGTGTGTTCATCATGTTCAGAGTGTGTTCATCATGTTCAGGAGTGTGTTAATCATGTTCAGGAGTGTGTTCATCATGTTCAGAGTGTGTTCATCATGTTCAGAGTGTGTTCATCATGTTCAGAGTGTGTTCATCATGTTCAGAGTGTGTTCATCATGTTCAGAGTGTGTTCATCATGTTCAGGAGTGTGTACATCATGTTCACGAGTGTGTTCATCATGTTCAGAGTGTGTTCATCATGTTCAGGAGTGTGTTCATCATGTTCAGAGTGTGTTCATCATGTTCAGGAGTGTGTTCATCATGTTCAGGAGTGTGTTCATCATGTTCAGGAGTGTGTTCATCATGTTCAGAGTGTGTTCATCATGTTCAGGAGTGTGTTCATCATGTTCAGAGTGTGTTCATCATGTTCAGGAGTGTGTTCATCATGTTCAGAGTGTGTTCATCATGTTCAGGAGTGTGTTCATCATGTTCAGGAGTGTGTTCATCATGTTCAGGAGTGTGTTCATGTTCAGGAGTGTGTTCATCATGTTCAGGAGTGTGTTCATCATGTTCAGGAGTGTGTTCATCATGTTCAGGAGTGTGTTCATCATGTTCAGAGTGTGTTCATCATGTTCAGGAGTGTGTTCATCATGTTCAGGAGTGTTTTCATCACGTTCAGAGTGTGTTCATCATGTTCAGGAGTGTGTTCATCATGTTCAGGAGTGTGTTCATCATGTTCAGAGTGTGTTCATCATGTTCAGGAGTGTGTTCATCATGTTCAGAGTGTGTTCATCATGTTCAGGAGTGTGTTCATCATGTTCAGGAGTGTGTTCATCATGTTCAGGAGTGTGTTCATCATGTTCAGAGTGTGTTCATCATGTTCAGGAGTGTGTTCATCATGTTCAGGAGTGTGTTCCTCATGTTCAGGAGTGTTTTCATCATGTTCAGGAGTGTGTTCATCATGTTCAGGAGTGTGTTCATCATGTTCAGAGTGTGTTCATCATGTTCAGGAGTGTGTTCATCATGTTCAGGAGTGTGTTCATCATGTTCAGAGTGTGTTCATCATGTTCAGAGTGTGTTCATCATGTTCAGGAGTGTGTTCATCATGTTCATCATGTTCAGGAGTGTGTTCATCATGTTCAGGAGTGTGTTCATCATGTTCAGAGTGTGTTCATCATGTTCAGGAGTGTGTTCATCATGTTCAGGAGTGTGTTCATCATGTTCAGAGTGTGTTCATCATGTTCAGAGTGTGTTCATCATGTTCAGGAGTGTGTTCATCATGTTCAGAGTGTGTTCATCATGTTCAGGAGTGTGTTCATCATGTTCATCATGTTCAGGAGTGTGTTCATCATGTTCAGGAGTGTGTTCATCATGTTCAGAGTGTGTTCATCATGTTCAGAGTGTGTTCATCATGTTCAGGAGTGTGTTCATCATGTTCAGAGTGTGTTCATCATGTTCAGAGTGTTCATCATGTTCAGAGTGTGTTCATCATGTTCAGAGTGTGTTCATCATGTTCAGAGTGTGTTCATCATGTTCAGGAGTGTGTTCATCATGTTCAGAGTGTGTTCATCATGTTCAGAGTGTTCATCATGTTCAGAGTGTGTTCATCATGTTCAGAGTGTGTTCATCATGTTCAGAGTGTGTTCATCATGTTCAGGAGTGTGTTCACCATGTTCAGAGTGTGTTCATCATGTTCAGGAGTGTGTTCATCATGTTCAGAGTGTGTTCATCATGTTCAGGAGTATGTTCATCATGTTCAGAGTGTGTTCATCATGTTCAGGAGTGTGTTCATCATGTTCAGAGTGTGTTCATCATGTTCAGGAGTGTGTTCATCATGTTCAGGAGTGTGTTCATCATGTTCAGGAGTGTGTTCATCATGTTCAGAGTGTGTTCATCATGTTCAGGAGTGTGTTCATCATGTTCAGGAGTGTGTTCATCATGTTCAGAGTGTGTTCATCATGTTCAGGAGTGTGTTCATCATGTTCAGGAGTGTGTTCATCATGTTCAGAGTGTGTTCATCATGTTCAGAGTGTGTTCATCATGTTCAGAGTGTGTTCATCATGTTCAGAGTGTGTTCATCATGTTCAGGAGTGTGTACATCATGTTCACGAGTGTGTTCATCATGTTCAGAGTGTGTTCATCATGTTCAGGAGTGTGTTCATCATGTTCAGAGTGTGTTCATCATGTTCAGGAGTGTGTTCATCATGTTCAGGAGTGTGTTCATCATGTTCAGGAGTGTGTTCATCATGTTCAGAGTGTGTTCATCATGTTCAGGAGTGTGTTCATCATGTTCAGAGTGTGTTCATCATGTTCAGGAGTGTGTTCATCATGTTCAGAGTGTGTTCATCATGTTCAGGAGTGTGTTCATCATGTTCAGGAGTGTGTTCATCATGTTCAGGAGTGTGTTCATGTTCAGGAGTGTGTTCATCATGTTCAGGAGTGTGTTCATCATGTTCAGGAGTGTGTTCATGTTCAGGAGTGTGTTCATCATGTTCAGGAGTGTGTTCATCATGTTCAGGAGTGTGTTCATCATGTTCAGGAGTGTGTTCATGTTCAGGAGTGTGTTCATCATGTTCAGGAGTGTGTTCATCATGTTCAGGAGTGTGTTCATGTTCAGGAGTGTGTTCATCATGTTCAGGAGTGTGTTCATCATGTTCAGGAGTGTGTTCATCATGTTCAGAGTGTGTTCATCATGTTCAGGAGTGTGTTCATCATGTTCAGGAGTGTTTTCATCACGTTCAGAGTGTGTTCATCATGTTCAGGAGTGTGTTCATCATGTTCAGGAGTGTGTTCATCATGTTCAGAGTGTGTTCATCATGTTCAGGAGTGTGTTCATCATGTTCAGAGTGTGTTCATCATGTTCAGGAGTGTGTTCATCATGTTCAGGAGTGTGTTCATCATGTTCAGGAGTGTGTTCATCATGTTCAGAGTGTGTTCATCATGTTCAGGAGTGTGTTCATCATGTTCAGGAGTGTGTTCCTCATGTTCAGGAGTGTTTTCATCATGTTCAGGAGTGTGTTCATCATGTTCAGGAGTGTGTTCATCATGTTCAGAGTGTGTTCATCATGTTCAGGAGTGTGTTCATCATGTTCAGGAGTGTGTTCATCATGTTCAGAGTGTGTTCATCATGTTCAGAGTGTGTTCATCATGTTCAGGAGTGTGTTCATCATGTTCATCATGTTCAGGAGTGTGTTCATCATGTTCAGGAGTGTGTTCATCATGTTCAGAGTGTGTTCATCATGTTCAGGAGTGTGTTCATCATGTTCAGGAGTGTGTTCATCATGTTCAGAGTGTGTTCATCATGTTCAGAGTGTGTTCATCATGTTCAGGAGTGTGTTCATCATGTTCATCATGTTCAGGAGTGTGTTCATCATGTTCAGGAGTGTGTTCATCATGTTCAGAGTGTGTTCATCATGTTCAGAGTGTGTTCATCATGTTCAGGAGTGTGTTCATCATGTTCAGAGTGTGTTCATCATGTTCAGAGTGTTCATCATGTTCAGAGTGTGTTCATCATGTTCAGAGTGTGTTCATCATGTTCAGAGTGTGTTCATCATGTTCAGGAGTGTGTTCATCATGTTCAGAGTGTGTTCATCATGTTCAGAGTGTTCATCATGTTCAGAGTGTGTTCATCATGTTCAGAGTGTGTTCATCATGTTCAGAGTGTGTTCATCATGTTCAGGAGTGTGTTCACCATGTTCAGAGTGTGTTCATCATGTTCAGGAGTGTGTTCATCATGTTCAGAGTGTGTTCATCATGTTCAGGAGTATGTTCATCATGTTCAGAGTGTGTTCATCATGTTCAGGAGTGTGTTCATCATGTTCAGAGTGTGTTCATCATGTTCAGGAGTGTGTTCATCATGTTCAGGAGTGTGTTCATCATGTTCAGGAGTGTGTTCATCATGTTCAGAGTGTGTTCATCATGTTCAGGAGTGTGTTCATCATGTTCAGGAGTGTGTTCATCATGTTCAGAGTGTGTTCATCATGTTCAGGAGTGTGTTCATCATGTTCAGGAGTGTGTTCATCATGTTCAGAGTGTGTTCATCATGTTCAGAGTGTGTTCATCATGTTCAGAGTGTGTTCATCATGTTCAGAGTGTGTTCATCATGTTCAGAGTGTGTTCATCATGTTCAGGAGTGTGTACATCATGTTCACGAGTGTGTTCATCATGTTCAGAGTGTGTTCATCATGTTCAGGAGTGTGTTCATCATGTTCAGAGTGTGTTCATCATGTTCAGGAGTGTGTTCATCATGTTCAGGAGTGTGTTCATCATGTTCAGGAGTGTGTTCATCATGTTCAGAGTGTGTTCATCATGTTCAGGAGTGTGTTCATCATGTTCAGAGTGTGTTCATCATGTTCAGGAGTGTGTTCATCATGTTCAGAGTGTGTTCATCATGTTCAGGAGTGTGTTCATCATGTTCAGGAGTGTGTTCATCATGTTCAGGAGTGTGTTCATGTTCAGGAGTGTGTTCATCATGTTCAGGAGTGTGTTCATCATGTTCAGGAGTGTGTTCATCATGTTCAGGAGTGTGTTCATCATGTTCAGAGTGTGTTCATCATGTTCAGGAGTGTGTTCATCATGTTCAGGAGTGTGTTCATCATGTTCAGGAGTGTGTTCATCATGTTCAGAGTGTGTTCATCATGTTCAGGAGTGTGTTCATCATGTTCAGGAGTGTTTTCATCACGTTCAGAGTGTGTTCATCATGTTCAGGAGTGTGTTCATCATGTTCAGGAGTGTGTTCATCATGTTCAGAGTGTGTTCATCATGTTCAGGAGTGTGTTCATCATGTTCAGAGTGTGTTCATCATGTTCAGGAGTGTGTTCATCATGTTCAGGAGTGTGTTCATCATGTTCAGGAGTGTGTTCATCATGTTCAGAGTGTGTTCATCATGTTCAGGAGTGTGTTCATCATGTTCAGGAGTGTGTTCCTCATGTTCAGGAGTGTTTTCATCATGTTCAGAGTGTGTTCATCATGTTCAGGAGTGTGTTCATCATGTTCAGAGTGTGTTCATCATGTTCAGGAGTGTGTTCATCATGTTCAGAGTGTGTTCATCATGTTCAGGAGTGTGTTCATCATGTTCAGGAGTGTGTTCATCATGTTCAGGAGTGTGTTCATCATGTTCAGGAGTGTGTTCATCATGTTCAGGAGTGTGTGTGTTCATCATGTTCAGAGTGTGTTCATCATGTTCAGAGTGTGTTCATCATGTTCAGGAGTGTGTTCATCATGTTCAGGAGTGTGTTCATCATGTTCAGGAGTGTGTTCATCATGTTCAGGAGTGTGTTCATCATGTTCAGGAGTGTGTTCATCATGTTCAGGAGTGTTTTCATCATGTTCAGAGTGTGTTCATCATGTTCAGGAGTGTGTTCATCATGTTCAGGAGTGTTTTCATCATGTTCAGAGTGTGTTCATCATGTTCATGAGTGTTTTCATCATGTTCAGAGTGTGTTCATCATGTTCAGTAGTGTGTTCATCATGTTCAGTAGTGTGTTCATCATGTTCAGAGTGTGTTCATCATGTTCAGGATTGTGTTCATCATGTTCAGAGTGTGTTCATCATGTTCAGAGTGTGTTCATCATGTTCAGGAGTGTGTTCATCATGTTCAGGATTGTGTTCATCATGTTCAGAGTGTGTTCATCATGTTCAGAGTGTGTTCATCATGTTCAGAGTGTGTTCATCATGTTCAGAGTGTGTTCATCATGTTCAGGAGTGTTTTCATCATGTTCAGAGTGTGTTCATCATGTTCATGAGTGTTTTCATCATGTTCAGAGTGTGTTCATCATGTTCAGTAGTGTGTTCATCATGTTCAGAGTGTGTTCATCATGTTCAGGAGTGTGTTCATCATGTTCAGAGTGTGTTCATCATGTTCAGAGTGTGTTCATCATGTTCAGAGTGTGTTCATCATGTTCAGGAGTGTGTTCATCATGTTCATCATGTTCAGGAGTGTGTTCATCATGTTCAGGAGTGTGTTCATCATGTTCAGAGTGTGTTAATCATGTTCAGGAGTGTGTTCATCATGTTCAGGAGTGTGTTCATCATGTTCAGAGTGTGTTCATCATGTTCAGAGTGTGTTCATCATGTTCAGGAGTGTGTTCATCATGTTCATCATGTTCAGGAGTGTGTTCATCATGTTCAGGAGTGTGTTCATCATGTTCAGAGTGTGTTCATCATGTTCAGAGTGTGTTCATCATGTTCAGGAGTGTGTTCATCATGTTCAGAGTGTGTTCATCATGTTCAGAGTGTTCATCATGTTCAGAGTGTGTTCATCATGTTCAGAGTGTGTTCATCATGTTCAGAGTGTGTTCATCATGTTCAGGAGTGTGTTCACCATGTTCAGAGTGTGTTCATCATGTTCAGGAGTGTGTTCATCATGTTCAGAGTGTGTTCATCATGTTCAGGAGTATGTTCATCATGTTCAGAGTGTGTTCATCATGTTCAGGAGTGTGTTCATCATGTTCAGAGTGTGTTCATCATGTTCAGGAGTGTGTTCATCATGTTCAGGAGTGTGTTCATCATGTTCAGGAGTGTGTTCATCATGTTCAGAGTGTGTTCATCATGTTCAGGAGTGTGTTCATCATGTTCAGGAGTGTGTTCATCATGTTCAGAGTGTGTTCATCATGTTCAGGAGTGTGTTCATCATGTTCAGGAGTGTGTTCATCATGTTCAGAGTGTGTTCATCATGTTCAGAGTGTGTTCATCATGTTCAGAGTGTGTTCATCATGTTCAGAGTGTGTTCATCATGTTCAGAGTGTGTTCATCATGTTCAGGAGTGTGTACATCATGTTCACGAGTGTGTTCATCATGTTCAGAGTGTGTTCATCATGTTCAGGAGTGTGTTCATCATGTTCAGAGTGTGTTCATCATGTTCAGGAGTGTGTTCATCATGTTCAGGAGTGTGTTCATCATGTTCAGGAGTGTGTTCATCATGTTCAGAGTGTGTTCATCATGTTAAGGAGTGTGTTCATCATGTTCAGAGTGTGTTCATCATGTTCAGGAGTGTGTTCATCATGTTCAGAGTGTGTTCATCATGTTCAGGAGTGTGTTCATCATGTTCAGGAGTGTGTTCATCATGTTCAGGAGTGTGTTCATGTTCAGGAGTGTGTTCATCATGTTCAGGAGTGTGTTCATCATGTTCAGGAGTGTGTTCATCATGTTCAGGAGTGTGTTCATCATGTTCAGAGTGTGTTCATCATGTTCAGGAGTGTGTTCATCATGTTCAGGAGTGTTTTCATCACGTTCAGAGTGTGTTCATCATGTTCAGGAGTGTGTTCATCATGTTCAGGAGTGTGTTCATCATGTTCAGAGTGTGTTCATCATGTTCAGGAGTGTGTTCATCATGTTCAGAGTGTGTTCATCATGTTCAGGAGTGTGTTCATCATGTTCAGGAGTGTGTTCATCATGTTTAGGAGTGTGTTCATCATGTTCAGAGTGTGTTCATCATGTTCAGGAGTGTGTTCATCATGTTCAGGAGTGTGTTCCTCATGTTCAGGAGTGTTTTCATCATGTTCAGGAGTGTGTTCATCATGTTCAGGAGTGTGTTCATCATGTTCAGAGTGTGTTCATCATGTTCAGGAGTGTGTTCATCATGTTCAGGAGTGTGTTCATCATGTTCAGAGTGTGTTCATCATGTTCAGAGTGTGTTCATCATGTTCAGGAGTGTGTTCATCATGTTCATCATGTTCAGGAGTGTGTTCATCATGTTCAGGAGTGTGTTCATCATGTTCAGGAGTGTGTTCATCATGTTCAGGAGTGTGTTCATCATGTTCAGAGTGTGTTCATCATGTTCAGAGTGTGTTCATCATGTTCAGGAGTGTGTTCATCATGTTCAGAGTGTGTTCATCATGTTCAGGAGTGTGTTCATCATGTTCATCATGTTCAGGAGTGTGTTCATCATGTTCAGGAGTGTGTTCATCATGTTCAGAGTGTGTTCATCATGTTCAGAGTGTGTTCATCATGTTCAGGAGTGTGTTCATCATGTTCAGAGTGTGTTCATCATGTTCAGAGTGTTCATCATGTTCAGAGTGTGTTCATCATGTTCAGAGTGTGTTCATCATGTTCAGAGTGTGTTCATCATGTTCAGGAGTGTGTTCATCATGTTCAGAGTGTGTTCATCATGTTCAGAGTGTTCATCATGTTCAGAGTGTGTTCATCATGTTCAGAGTGTGTTCATCATGTTCAGAGTGTGTTCATCATGTTCAGGAGTGTGTTCACCATGTTCAGAGTGTGTTCATCATGTTCAGGAGTGTGTTCATCATGTTCAGAGTGTGTTCATCATGTTCAGGAGTATGTTCATCATGTTCAGAGTGTGTTCATCATGTTCAGGAGTGTGTTCATCATGTTCAGAGTGTGTTCATCATGTTCAGGAGTGTGTTCATCATGTTCAGGAGTGTGTTCATCATGTTCAGGAGTGTGTTCATCATGTTCAGAGTGTGTTCATCATGTTCAGGAGTGTGTTCATCATGTTCAGGAGTGTGTTCATCATGTTCAGAGTGTGTTCATCATGTTCAGGAGTGTGTTCATCATGTTCAGGAGTGTGTTCATCATGTTCAGAGTGTGTTCATCATGTTCAGAGTGTGTTCATCATGTTCAGAGTGTGTTCATCATTTTCAGAGTGTGTTCATCATGTTCAGGAGTGTGTACATCATGTTCACGAGTGTGTTCATCATGTTCAGAGTGTGTTCATCATGTTCAGGAGTGTGTTCATCATGTTCAGAGTGTGTTCATCATGTTCAGGAGTGTGTTCATCATGTTCAGGAGTGTGTTCATCATGTTCAGGAGTGTGTTCATCATGTTCAGAGTGTGTTCATCATGTTCAGGAGTGTGTTCATCATGTTCAGAGTGTGTTCATCATGTTCAGGAGTGTGTTCATCATGTTCAGAGTGTGTTCATCATGTTCAGGAGTGTGTTCATCATGTTCAGGAGTGTGTTCATCATGTTCAGGAGTGTGTTCATGTTCAGGAGTGTGTTCATCATGTTCAGGAGTGTGTTCATCATGTTCAGGAGTGTGTTCATCATGTTCAGGAGTGTGTTCATCATGTTCAGAGTGTGTTCATCATGTTCAGGAGTGTGTTCATCATGTTCAGGAGTGTTTTCATCACGTTCAGAGTGTGTTCATCATGTTCAGGAGTGTGTTCATCATGTTCAGGAGTGTGTTCATCATGTTCAGAGTGTGTTCATCATGTTCAGGAGTGTGTTCATCATGTTCAGAGTGTGTTCATCATGTTCAGGAGTGTGTTCATCATGTTCAGAGTGTGTTCATCATGTTCAGGAGTGTGTTCATCATGTTCAGAGTGTGTTCATCATGTTCAGGAGTGTGTTCATCATGTTCAGGAGTGTGTTCATCATGTTCAGGAGTGTGTTCATCATGTTCAGAGTGTGTTCATCATGTTCAGGAGTGTGTTCATCATGTTCAGGAGTGTGTTCCTCATGTTCAGGAGTGTTTTCATCATGTTCAGGAGTGTGTTCATCATGTTCAGGAGTGTGTTCATCATGTTCAGAGTGTGTTCATCATGTTCAGGAGTGTGTTCATCATGTTCAGGAGTGTGTTCATCATGTTCAGAGTGTGTTCATCATGTTCAGAGTGTGTTCATCATGTTCAGGAGTGTGTTCATCATGTTCATCATGTTCAGGAGTGTGTTCATCATGTTCAGGAGTGTGTTCATCATGTTCAGAGTGTGTTCATCATGTTCAGGAGTGTGTTCATCATGTTCAGGAGTGTGTTCATCATGTTCAGAGTGTGTTCATCATGTTCAGAGTGTGTTCATCATGTTCAGGAGTGTGTTCATCATGTTCATCATGTTCAGGAGTGTGTTCATCATGTTCAGGAGTGTGTTCATCATGTTCAGAGTGTGTTCATCATGTTCAGAGTGTGTTCATCATGTTCAGGAGTGTGTTCATCATGTTCAGAGTGTGTTCATCATGTTCAGAGTGTTCATCATGTTCAGAGTGTGTTCATCATGTTCAGAGTGTGTTCATCATGTTCAGAGTGTGTTCATCATGTTCAGGAGTGTGTTCATCATGTTCAGAGTGTGTTCATCATGTTCAGAGTGTTCATCATGTTCAGAGTGTGTTCATCATGTTCAGAGTGTGTTCATCATGTTCAGAGTGTGTTCATCATGTTCAGGAGTGTGTTCACCATGTTCAGAGTGTGTTCATCATGTTCAGGAGTGTGTTCATCATGTTCAGAGTGTGTTCATCATGTTCAGGAGTATGTTCATCATGTTCAGAGTGTGTTCATCATGTTCAGGAGTGTGTTCATCATGTTCAGAGTGTGTTCATCATGTTCAGGAGTGTGTTCATCATGTTCAGGAGTGTGTTCATCATGTTCAGGAGTGTGTTCATCATGTTCAGAGTGTGTTCATCATGTTCAGGAGTGTGTTCATCATGTTCAGGAGTGTGTTCATCATGTTCAGAGTGTGTTCATCATGTTCAGGAGTGTGTTCATCATGTTCAGGAGTGTGTTCATCATGTTCAGAGTGTGTTCATCATGTTCAGAGTGTGTTCATCATGTTCAGAGTGTGTTCATCATGTTCAGAGTGTGTTCATCATGTTCAGAGTGTGTTCATCATGTTCAGGAGTGTGTACATCATGTTCACGAGTGTGTTCATCATGTTCAGAGTGTGTTCATCATGTTCAGGAGTGTGTTCATCATGTTCAGAGTGTGTTCATCATGTTCAGGAGTGTGTTCATCATGTTCAGGAGTGTGTTCATCATGTTCAGGAGTGTGTTCATCATGTTCAGAGTGTGTTCATCATGTTCAGGAGTGTGTTCATCATGTTCAGAGTGTGTTCATCATGTTCAGGAGTGTGTTCATCATGTTCAGAGTGTGTTCATCATGTTCAGGAGTGTGTTCATCATGTTCAGGAGTGTGTTCATCATGTTCAGGAGTGTGTTCATGTTCAGGAGTGTGTTCATCATGTTCAGGAGTGTGTTCATCATGTTCAGGAGTGTGTTCATGTTCAGGAGTGTGTTCATCATGTTCAGGAGTGTGTTCATCATGTTCAGGAGTGTGTTCATCATGTTCAGGAGTGTGTTCATCATGTTCAGAGTGTGTTCATCATGTTCAGGAGTGTGTTCATCATGTTCAGGAGTGTGTTCATCATGTTCAGAGTGTGTTCATCATGTTCAGGAGTGTGTTCATCATGTTCAGGAGTGTTTTCATCACGTTCAGAGTGTGTTCATCATGTTCAGGAGTGTGTTCATCATGTTCAGGAGTGTGTTCATCATGTTCAGAGTGTGTTCATCATGTTCAGGAGTGTGTTCATCATGTTCAGAGTGTGTTCATCATGTTCAGGAGTGTGTTCATCATGTTCAGGAGTGTGTTCATCATGTTCAGGAGTGTGTTCATCATGTTCAGAGTGTGTTCATCATGTTCAGGAGTGTGTTCATCATGTTCAGGAGTGTGTTCCTCATGTTCAGGAGTGTTTTCATCATGTTCAGAGTGTGTTCATCATGTTCAGGAGTGTGTTCATCATGTTCAGGAGTGTGTTCATCATGTTCAGAGTGTGTTCATCATGTTCAGGAGTGTGTTCATCATGTTCAGAGTGTGTTCATCATGTTCAGGAGTGTGTTCATCATGTTCAGGAGTGTGTTCATCATGTTCAGGAGTGTGTTCATCATGTTCAGGAGTGTGTTCATCATGTTCAGAGTGTGTTCATCATGTTCAGAGTGTGTTCATCATGTTCAGGAGTGTGTTCATCATGTTCAGGAGTGTGTTCATCATGTTCAGGAGTGTGTTCATCATGTTCAGGAGTGTGTTCATCATGTTCAGAGTGTGTTCATCATGTTCAGAGTGTGTTCATCATGTTCAGGAGTGTGTTCATCATGTTCAGAGTGTGTTCATCATGTTCAGAGTGTGTTCATCATGTTCAGAGTGTTTTCATCATGTTCAGGAGTGTGTTCATCATGTTCAGAGTGTGTTCATCATGTTCAGAGTGTGTTCATCATGTTCAGAGTGTGTTCATCATGTTCAGAGTGTGTTCATCATGTTCAGAGTGTGTTCATCATGTTCAGAGTGTGTTCATCATGTTCAGGAGTGTGTTCATCATGTTCAGGAGTGTGTTCATCATGTTCAGGAGTGTGTTCATCATGTTCAGGAGTGTGTTCATCATGTTCAGGAGTGTGTTCATCATGTTCAGAGTGTGTTCATCATGTTCAGAGTGTGTTCATCATGTTCAGGAGTGTGTTCATCATGTTCAGAGTGTGTTCATCGTGTTCAGGAGTGTGTTCATCATGTTCAGGAGTGTTTTCATCATGTTCAGAGTGTGTTCATCATGTTCAGAGTGTGTTCATCATGTTCAGGAGTGTGTTCATCATGTTCAGAGTGTGTTCATCATGTTCAGGAGTGTGTTCATCATGTTCAGGAGTGTGTTCATCATGTTCAGGAGTGTTTTCATCATGTTCAGAGTGTGTTCATCATGTTCAGGAGTGTGTTCATCATGTTCAGGAGTGTGTTCATCATGTTCAGAGTGTGTTCATCATGTTCAGGAGTGTGTTCATCATGTTCAGAGTGTGTTCATCATGTTCAGGAGTGTGTTCATCATGTTCAGGAGTGTGTTCATCATGTTCAGGAGTGTGTTCATCATGTTCAGGAGTGTGTGTGTTCATCATGTTCAGGAGTGTGTTCATCATGTTCAGGAGTGTGTGTGTTCATCATGTTCAGAGTGTGTTCATCATGTTCAGAGTGTGTTCATCATGTTCAGGAGTGTGTTCATCATGTTCAGGAGTGTGTTCATCATGTTCAGGAGTGTGTTCATCATGTTCAGGAGTGTGTTGTGTTCATCATGTTCAGGAGTGTGTTCATCATGTTCAGGAGTGTTTTCATCATGTTCAGAGTGTGTTCATCATGTTCAGGAGTGTGTTCATCATGTTCAGGAGTGTTTTCATCATGTTCAGAGTGTGTTCATCATGTTCAGTAGTGTGTTCATCATGTTCAGAGTGTGTTCATCATGTTCAGGATTGTGTTCATCATGTTCAGAGTGTGTTCATCATGTTCAGGAGTGTGTTCATCATGTTCAGAGTGTGTTCATCATGTTCAGAGTGTGTTCATCATGTTCAGGAGTGTGTTCATCATGTTCAGGAGTGTGTTCATCATGTTCAGGAGTGTTTTCATCATGTTCAGAGTGTGTTCATCATGTTCAGGAGTGTGTTCATCATGTTCAGGAGTGTGTTCATCATGTTCAGAGTGTGTTCATCATGTTCAGGAGTGTGTTCATCATGTTCAGAGTGTGTTCATCATGTTCAGGAGTGTGTTCATCATGTTCAGGAGTGTGTTCATCATGTTCAGGAGTGTGTTCATCATGTTCAGGAGTGTGTTCATCATGTTCAGGAGTGTGTTCATCATGTTCAGAGTGTGTTCATCATGTTCAGAGTGTGTTCATCATGTTCAGAGTGTGTTCATCATGTTCAGAGTGTGTTCATCATGTTCAGGAGTGTGTTCATCATGTTCAGGAGTGTGTTCATCATGTTCAGAGTGTGTTCATCATGTTCAGGAGTGTGTTCATCATGTTCAGAGTGTGTTCATCATGTTCAGAGTGTGTTCATCATGTTCAGAGTGTGTTCATCATGTTCAGGAGTGTGTTCATCATGTTCAGGAGTGTGTTCATCATGTTCAGGAGTGTGTTCATCATGTTCAGGAGTGTGTTCATCATGTTCAGGAGTGTGTTCATCATGTTCAGGAGTGTTTTCATCATGTTCAGAGTGTGTTCATCATGTTCAGGAGTGTGTTCATCATGTTCAGGAGTGTTTTCATCATGTTCAGAGTGTGTTCATCATGTTCATGAGTGTTTTCATCATGTTCAGAGTGTGTTCATCATGTTCAGGAGTGTGTTCATCATGTTCAGGAGTGTTTTCATCATGTTCAGAGTGTGTTCATCATGTTCAGAGTGTGTTCATCATGTTCAGGAGTGTGTTCATCATGTTCAGAGTGTGTTCATCATGTTCAGGAGTGTGTTCATCATGTTCAGGAGTGTGTTCATCATGTTCAGGAGTGTGTTCATCATGTTCAGAGTGTGTTCATCATGTTCAGAGTGTGTTCATCATGTTCAGGAGTGTGTTCATCATGTTCAGAGTGTGTTCATCATGTTCAGAGTGTGTTCATCATGTTCAGAGTGTGTTCATCATGTTCAGGAGTGTGTTCATCATGTTCAGGAGTGTGTTCATCATGTTCAGGAGTGTGTTCATCATGTTCAGGAGTGTGTTCATCATGTTCAGGAGTGTGTTCATCATGTTCAGGAGTGTTTTCATCATGTTCAGAGTGTGTTCATCATGTTCAGGAGTGTGTTCATCATGTTCAGGAGTGTTTTCATCATGTTCAGAGTGTGTTCATCATGTTCATGAGTGTTTTCATCATGTTCAGAGTGTGTTCATCATGTTCAGGAGTGTGTTCATCATGTTCAGGAGTGTTTTCATCATGTTCAGAGTGTGTTCATCATGTTCAGGAGTGTGTTCATCATGTTCAGGAGTGTGTTCATCATGTTCAGGAGTGTGTTCATCATGTTCAGGAGTGTGTTCATCATGTTCAGGAGTGTTTTCATCATGTTCAGAGTGTGTTCATCATGTTCAGAGTGTGTTCATCATGTTCAGGCGTGTGTTCATCATGAATATCATGCAATTACACTTACAACTCCCATTAGGATCCATATTGTAGTTATTTATCGCCCCCCAGGTCAATTGGGAAGCTTTGTTGAGGAGCTGGATGTGCTGCTGTCCTCGTTCCCTGAGGATGGCACCCCACTCGTAGTCTTTGGTGATTTCAACATTCATCTAGAAAAGGCGTATGCAACAGACTTCATCCCTCTTCTAGCCTCATTCGATCTCAAACAGCTCTTCACCACAGGTACTCACAAATCAGGCAATCAACTGGACCTGGTATACACACGCAACTGCATCCCAGACAACATTTTGGTGAAACCTCTCCATGTTTCAGATCATTTCCTCATAACTTTCAATCTACAGCTCACTACCCATGCTCCACCAACCCCCCTACCAGTTACTTTCAGACGTAACCTGCGCTCACTTTCTCCTTCCCATCTTTCCTCTGCTGTGTCATCTTCTCTTCCCTCACCCTCACAATTCTCATCTCTAGATGTGAATACCGCAACAGATACTTTATGCTACACTTTAACTTCTTCTTTAGACAATATCTGCCCTCTCTCCTCCAGGCCAGCACGCGCTACTCCCTCAAACCCCTGGTTATCTGAGGTTCTTCGTGAACACCGGACCAAACTCAGGGCAATAGAGAGAAAATGGCGCAAATCAAAAGACACGTCTGACCTAAGTATGTATCAATCTCTGCTCTCTTCCTTTTCTGCTGATGTTCATGCTGCAAAATCTTCATATTTCCACAGCAAGATCAACAGCACCTCTAACACACGAACACTTTTCAAGACATTCAACTCTCTCCTCTGTCCACCTCCACCATCACCCACCTCCTCTTTAACTGCTGATGACTTTGCTAACTTCTTCACCAACAAAACAACTACTATCAGCAGTCAGTTCTCAACTCCACACACACAGGAACCCAAACCATCCTCTCCCACTCCTGGAAACCTTCTCTTTACCTTCTCTCCGCTAACCGAGGAAGAAGTATCTAAACTTCTCCTCTCCAGTCATCCTACCACCTGCCCTCTAGATCCCATCCCCTCACACCTTCTACAAGCCATCTCTCCCACACTTCTACCAGCACTCACACACATCATCAACTCATCCCTCCACACTGGCATTTTCCCTTCAGCATTCAAGCAGGCTCGGGTAACTCCACTGCTTAAAAAAACAACATTAGACACATCACTATTAGAGAATTACAGACCTGTCTCTCTCCTACCATTCATTGCGAAATCACTTGAACGAGTTGCTTTCAACCAAGTGTCATCTTTCCTGTCTCTGACCAACCAGCTAGATGTCAACCAATCTGGCTTCAAGAGAGGCCATTCAACTGAGACTGCACTACTGTCGGTCACAGAAGCCCTGCGGATCGCAAAAGCTGCTTCCAAATCTTCAGTTCTCATTCTGCTGGATCTTTCTGCTGCCTTCGACACTGTGAATCATCAGATCCTTCTGTCCACCCTCTCATCACTGGGCATCAAAGGAACTTCCCTCCACTGTTTTGAGTCCTATCTCACAGGTAGGTCCTTCAGGGTTGCATGGAGAGGCGAGGTATCCAAAGCACATCAACTGAACACAGGGGTTCCCCAGGGTTCAGTGCTTGGACCGCTCCTCTTCTCCATCTACACCACATCATTGGGACCCATCATACAGGCACATGGTTTCTCTTATCATTGCTATGCTGACGACACACAGCTCCACCTCTCATTTCAACCAGATGATCCCACAATAGCTGCACGAATCTCAAACTGTCTGGCTGACATCTCGGCTTGGATGAAGGAACATCACCTGCAGCTCAACCTGGCAAAGACTGAACTTCTCGTTCTCCCTGCCAATCCGTCTCTACAGCACGACTTCACTATCCAGCTAGAGTCATCCTCAATCACCCCATCAAGGTCGGTCAGAAACCTTGGAGTAATATTTGATGACCAGCTGACCTTCGCAGACCACATTACAAAGACAGCTCGATCATGCAGGTTTGCAATGTATAACATCAGGAAGATCAGGCCTTTCCTAACTGAGCATGCAACACAACTTCTCGTCCAGGCCCTGGTTATCTCTAGGCTTGACTACTGCAATGCTCTTCTGGCTGGACTTCCGTCATGTGTTACTAAACCTCTACAAATGATCCAGAATGCTGCAGCCCGCCTTGTCTTCAACGAGCCCAAAAGGGCCCACGTCACTCCGCTGTTCACCTCCCTGCATTGGCTACCACTCGCTGCTCGCATCAAATTCAAAGCTTTGACGCTTGCTTACAGATCTACCACAGACTCAGCTCCGTCCTACTTTCACTCCCTACTACAAGTCTATGTCCCTACCAGAAGCCTACGATCGGCCAAGGAGCGACGGCTCGTGGTGCCATCACAGCGAGGCACTAAATCTCTCTCCAGAACATTCTCATTCACGGTTCCATGCTGGTGGAATGATCTCCCCACCCTCGTCCGGAATGCAGAATCCCTGACAGCATTCAAAAGACAACTGAAAACTCATCTCTTCCATGAGTACTTAACATAAAAAAAAAAAAAAAAATATATATATATATATATATATCTCCTTTAAACCTTTTAAATCTTCCCTTGTCTGGCTTTTGCTACTCTGAGCAATGCCTGAACTTTGTATTTTGAGCACTTCTTGCGTAGTTCTTCCCTCTTCACGATGACTCGCTTGCTTTAGTCCTCAGATGTAAGTCGCTTTGGATAAAAGCGTCTGCTAAATGACTAAATGTAAATGTTCAGAGTGTGTTCATCATGTTCAGGAGTGTGTTCATCATGTTCAGAGTGTGTTCATCATGTTCAGGAGTGTGTTCATCATGATGAGAGTGTGTTCATCATGTTCAGAGTGTGTTCATCATGTTCAGGAGTGTGTTCATCATGTTCAGGAGTGTGTTCATCATGTTCATGAGTGTGTTCATCATGTTCAGGAGTGTGTTCATCATGTTCAGGAGTGTGTTCATCATGGTCAGAGTGTGTTCATCATGTTCAGGAGTGTGTTCATCATGTTCAGGAGTGTGTTCATCATGTTCAGGAGTGTGTTCATCATGTTCAGGAGTGTGTTCATCATGTTCAGAGTGTGTTCATCATGTTCAGGAGTGTGTTCATCATGTTCAGGAGTGTGTTCATCATGTTCAGGAGTGTGTTCATCATGTTCAGGAGTGTGTTCATCATGTTCAGAGTGTGTTCATCATGTTCAGGAGTGTGTTCATCATGTTCAGGAGTGTGTTCATCATGTTCAGGAGTGTGTTCATCATGTTCAGAGTGTGTTCATCATGTTCAGGAGTGTGTTCATCATGTTCAGGAGTGTGTTCATCATGTTCAGGAGTGTGTTCATGTGCAGAAGTGTGTTCATCATGTTCAGGAGTGTTTTCATCATGTTCAGGAGTGTGTTCATCATGTTCAGAGTGTGTTCATCATGTTCAGGAGTGTGTTCATCATGTTCAGGAGTATGTTCATCATGTTCAGAGTGTGTTCATCATGTTCAGGAGTGTGTTCATCATGTTCAGAGTGTGTTAATCATGTTCAGGAGTGTGTTCATGTTCAGAGTGTGTTCATCATGTTCAGGAGTGTGTTCATCATGTTCAGGAGTGTGTTCATCATGTTCAGGAGTATGTTCATCATGTTCAGAGTGTGTTCATCATGTTCAGGAGTGTGTTCATCATGTTCAGAGTGTGTTCATCATGTTCAGGAGTGTGTTCATCATGTTCAGGAGTGTGTTCATCATGTTCAGGAGTGTTTTCATCATGTTCAGAGTGTGTTCATCATGTTCAGGAGTGTGTTCATCATGTTCAGAGTGTGTTCATCATGTTCAGGAGTGTATTCATCATGTTCAGGAGTGTGTTCATCATGTTCAGGAGTGTTCAGGAGTGTATTCATCATGTTCAGAGTGTGTTCATCATGTTCAGAGTGTGTTAATCATGTTCAGGAGTGTGTTCATGTTCAGAGTGTGTTCATCATGTTCAGGAGTGTGTTCATCATGTTCAGGAGTGTGTTCATCATGTTCAGGAGTATGTTCATCATGTTCAGAGTGTGTTCATCATGTTCAGGAGTGTGTTCATCATGTTCAGAGTGTGTTCATCATGTTCAGGAGTGTATTCATCATGTTCAGGAGTGTGTTCATCATGTTCAGGAGTGTTCAGGAGTGTATTCATCATGTTCAGGAGTGTGTTCATCATGTTCAGAGTGTGTTAATCATGTTCAGGAGTGTGTTCATGTTCAGAGTGTGTTCATCATGTTCAGGAGTGTGTTCATCATGTTCAGGAGTGTGTTCATCATGTTCAGGAGTATGTTCATCATGTTCAGAGTGTGTTCATCATGTTCAGGAGTGTGTTCATCATGTTCAGAGTGTGTTCATCATGTTCAGGAGTGTGTTCATCATGTTCAGGAGTGTGTTCATCATGTTCAGGAGTGTTTTCATCATGTTCAGAGTGTGTTCATCATGTTCAGGAGTGTGTTCATCATGTTCAGAGTGTGTTCATCATGTTCAGGAGTGTATTCATCATGTTCAGGAGTGTGTTCATCATGTTCAGGAGTGTTCAGGAGTGTATTCATCATGTTCAGAGTGTGTTCATCATGTTCAGGAGTGTGTTCATCATGTTCAGGAGTGTGTTCATCATGTTCAGAGTGTGTTCATCATGTTCAGGAGTGTGTTCAGAGTGTTCATCATGTTCAGAGTGTGTTCAGGAGTGTGTTCAGGAGTGTGTTCAGAGTGTTCATCATGTTCAGAGTGTGTTCAGAGTGTTCAGGAGTGTGTTCAGATTGTTCATCATGTTCAGGAGTATGTTCATCATGTTCAGAGTGTGTTCAGAGTGTGTTCAGGAGTGTTTTCATCATGTTCAGGAGTGTGTTCATCATGTTCAGAGTGTGTTCATCATGTTCAGGAGTGTGTTCATCATGTTCAGGAGTGTGTTCATCATGTTCAGGAGTGTGTTCATCATGTTCAGAGTGTGTTCATCATGTTCAGGAGTGTGTTCATCATGTTCAGGAGTGTGTTCCTCATGTTCAGGAGTGTTTTCATCATGTTCAGAGTGTGTTCATCATGTTCAGGAGTGTGTTCATCATGTTCAGGAGTGTGTTCATCATGTTCAGAGTGTGTTCATCATGTTCAGGAGTGTGTTCATCATGTTCAGAGTGTGTTCATCATGTTCAGGAGTGTGTTCATCATGTTCAGGAGTGTGTTCATCATGTTCAGGAGTGTGTTCATCATGTTCAGGAGTGTGTTCATCATGTTCAGAGTGTGTTCATCATGTTCAGAGTGTGTTCATCATGTTCAGGAGTGTGTTCATCATGTTCAGGAGTGTGTTCATCATGTTCAGGAGTGTGTTCATCATGTTCAGGAGTGTGTTCATCATGTTCAGAGTGTGTTCATCATGTTCAGAGTGTGTTCATCATGTTCAGGAGTGTGTTCATCATGTTCAGAGTGTGTTCATCATGTTCAGAGTGTGTTCATCATGTTCAGAGTGTTTTCATCATGTTCAGGAGTGTGTTCATCATGTTCAGAGTGTGTTCATCATGTTCAGAGTGTGTTCATCATGTTCAGAGTGTGTTCATCATGTTCAGAGTGTGTTCATCATGTTCAGAGTGTGTTCATCATGTTCAGAGTGTGTTCATCATGTTCAGGAGTGTGTTCATCATGTTCAGGAGTGTGTTCATCATGTTCAGGAGTGTGTTCATCATGTTCAGGAGTGTGTTCATCATGTTCAGGAGTGTGTTCATCATGTTCAGAGTGTGTTCATCATGTTCAGAGTGTGTTCATCATGTTCAGGAGTGTGTTCATCATGTTCAGAGTGTGTTCATCGTGTTCAGGAGTGTGTTCATCATGTTCAGGAGTGTTTTCATCATGTTCAGAGTGTGTTCATCATGTTCAGAGTGTGTTCATCATGTTCAGGAGTGTGTTCATCATGTTCAGAGTGTGTTCATCATGTTCAGGAGTGTGTTCATCATGTTCAGGAGTGTGTTCATCATGTTCAGGAGTGTTTTCATCATGTTCAGAGTGTGTTCATCATGTTCAGGAGTGTGTTCATCATGTTCAGGAGTGTGTTCATCATGTTCAGAGTGTGTTCATCATGTTCAGGAGTGTGTTCATCATGTTCAGAGTGTGTTCATCATGTTCAGGAGTGTGTTCATCATGTTCAGGAGTGTGTTCATCATGTTCAGGAGTGTGTTCATCATGTTCAGGAGTGTGTGTGTTCATCATGTTCAGGAGTGTGTTCATCATGTTCAGGAGTGTGTGTGTTCATCATGTTCAGAGTGTGTTCATCATGTTCAGAGTGTGTTCATCATGTTCAGGAGTGTGTTCATCATGTTCAGGAGTGTGTTCATCATGTTCAGGAGTGTGTTCATCATGTTCAGGAGTGTGTTCATCATGTTCAGGAGTGTGTTGTGTTCATCATGTTCAGGAGTGTGTTCATCATGTTCAGGAGTGTTTTCATCATGTTCAGAGTGTGTTCATCATGTTCAGGAGTGTGTTCATCATGTTCAGGAGTGTTTTCATCATGTTCAGAGTGTGTTCATCATGTTCAGTAGTGTGTTCATCATGTTCAGAGTGTGTTCATCATGTTCAGGATTGTGTTCATCATGTTCAGAGTGTGTTCATCATGTTCAGGAGTGTGTTCATCATGTTCAGAGTGTGTTCATCATGTTCAGAGTGTGTTCATCATGTTCAGGAGTGTGTTCATCATGTTCAGGAGTGTGTTCATCATGTTCAGGAGTGTTTTCATCATGTTCAGAGTGTGTTCATCATGTTCAGGAGTGTGTTCATCATGTTCAGGAGTGTGTTCATCATGTTCAGAGTGTGTTCATCATGTTCAGGAGTGTGTTCATCATGTTCAGAGTGTGTTCATCATGTTCAGGAGTGTGTTCATCATGTTCAGGAGTGTGTTCATCATGTTCAGGAGTGTGTTCATCATGTTCAGGAGTGTGTTCATCATGTTCAGGAGTGTGTTCATCATGTTCAGAGTGTGTTCATCATGTTCAGAGTGTGTTCATCATGTTCAGAGTGTGTTCATCATGTTCAGAGTGTGTTCATCATGTTCAGGAGTGTGTTCATCATGTTCAGGAGTGTGTTCATCATGTTCAGAGTGTGTTCATCATGTTCAGGAGTGTGTTCATCATGTTCAGAGTGTGTTCATCATGTTCAGAGTGTGTTCATCATGTTCAGAGTGTGTTCATCATGTTCAGGAGTGTGTTCATCATGTTCAGGAGTGTGTTCATCATGTTCAGGAGTGTGTTCATCATGTTCAGGAGTGTGTTCATCATGTTCAGGAGTGTGTTCATCATGTTCAGGAGTGTTTTCATCATGTTCAGAGTGTGTTCATCATGTTCAGGAGTGTGTTCATCATGTTCAGGAGTGTTTTCATCATGTTCAGAGTGTGTTCATCATGTTCATGAGTGTTTTCATCATGTTCAGAGTGTGTTCATCATGTTCAGGAGTGTGTTCATCATGTTCAGGAGTGTTTTCATCATGTTCAGAGTGTGTTCATCATGTTCAGAGTGTGTTCATCATGTTCAGGAGTGTGTTCATCATGTTCAGAGTGTGTTCATCATGTTCAGGAGTGTGTTCATCATGTTCAGGAGTGTGTTCATCATGTTCAGGAGTGTGTTCATCATGTTCAGAGTGTGTTCATCATGTTCAGAGTGTGTTCATCATGTTCAGGAGTGTGTTCATCATGTTCAGAGTGTGTTCATCATGTTCAGAGTGTGTTCATCATGTTCAGAGTGTGTTCATCATGTTCAGGAGTGTGTTCATCATGTTCAGGAGTGTGTTCATCATGTTCAGGAGTGTGTTCATCATGTTCAGGAGTGTGTTCATCATGTTCAGGAGTGTGTTCATCATGTTCAGGAGTGTTTTCATCATGTTCAGAGTGTGTTCATCATGTTCAGGAGTGTGTTCATCATGTTCAGGAGTGTTTTCATCATGTTCAGAGTGTGTTCATCATGTTCATGAGTGTTTTCATCATGTTCAGAGTGTGTTCATCATGTTCAGGAGTGTGTTCATCATGTTCAGGAGTGTTTTCATCATGTTCAGAGTGTGTTCATCATGTTCAGGAGTGTGTTCATCATGTTCAGGAGTGTGTTCATCATGTTCAGGAGTGTGTTCATCATGTTCAGGAGTGTGTTCATCATGTTCAGGAGTGTTTTCATCATGTTCAGAGTGTGTTCATCATGTTCAGAGTGTGTTCATCATGTTCAGGCGTGTGTTCATCATGAATATCATGCAATTACACTTACAACTCCCATTAGGATCCATATTGTAGTTATTTATCGCCCCCCAGGTCAATTGGGAAGCTTTGTTGAGGAGCTGGATGTGCTGCTGTCCTCGTTCCCTGAGGATGGCACCCCACTCGTAGTCTTTGGTGATTTCAACATTCATCTAGAAAAGGCGTATGCAACAGACTTCATCCCTCTTCTAGCCTCATTCGATCTCAAACAGCTCTTCACCACAGGTACTCACAAATCAGGCAATCAACTGGACCTGGTATACACACGCAACTGCATCCCAGACAACATTTTGGTGAAACCTCTCCATGTTTCAGATCATTTCCTCATAACTTTCAATCTACAGCTCACTACCCATGCTCCACCAACCCCCCTACCAGTTACTTTCAGACGTAACCTGCGCTCACTTTCTCCTTCCCATCTTTCCTCTGCTGTGTCATCTTCTCTTCCCTCACCCTCACAATTCTCATCTCTAGATGTGAATACCGCAACAGATACTTTATGCTACACTTTAACTTCTTCTTTAGACAATATCTGCCCTCTCTCCTCCAGGCCAGCACGCGCTACTCCCTCAAACCCCTGGTTATCTGAGGTTCTTCGTGAACACCGGACCAAACTCAGGGCAATAGAGAGAAAATGGCGCAAATCAAAAGACACGTCTGACCTAAGTATGTATCAATCTCTGCTCTCTTCCTTTTCTGCTGATGTTCATGCTGCAAAATCTTCATATTTCCACAGCAAGATCAACAGCACCTCTAACACACGAACACTTTTCAAGACATTCAACTCTCTCCTCTGTCCACCTCCACCATCACCCACCTCCTCTTTAACTGCTGATGACTTTGCTAACTTCTTCACCAACAAAACAACTACTATCAGCAGTCAGTTCTCAACTCCACACACACAGGAACCCAAACCATCCTCTCCCACTCCTGGAAACCTTCTCTTTACCTTCTCTCCGCTAACCGAGGAAGAAGTATCTAAACTTCTCCTCTCCAGTCATCCTACCACCTGCCCTCTAGATCCCATCCCCTCACACCTTCTACAAGCCATCTCTCCCACACTTCTACCAGCACTCACACACATCATCAACTCATCCCTCCACACTGGCATTTTCCCTTCAGCATTCAAGCAGGCTCGGGTAACTCCACTGCTTAAAAAAACAACATTAGACACATCACTATTAGAGAATTACAGACCTGTCTCTCTCCTACCATTCATTGCGAAATCACTTGAACGAGTTGCTTTCAACCAAGTGTCATCTTTCCTGTCTCTGACCAACCAGCTAGATGTCAACCAATCTGGCTTCAAGAGAGGCCATTCAACTGAGACTGCACTACTGTCGGTCACAGAAGCCCTGCGGATCGCAAAAGCTGCTTCCAAATCTTCAGTTCTCATTCTGCTGGATCTTTCTGCTGCCTTCGACACTGTGAATCATCAGATCCTTCTGTCCACCCTCTCATCACTGGGCATCAAAGGAACTTCCCTCCACTGTTTTGAGTCCTATCTCACAGGTAGGTCCTTCAGGGTTGCATGGAGAGGCGAGGTATCCAAAGCACATCAACTGAACACAGGGGTTCCCCAGGGTTCAGTGCTTGGACCGCTCCTCTTCTCCATCTACACCACATCATTGGGACCCATCATACAGGCACATGGTTTCTCTTATCATTGCTATGCTGACGACACACAGCTCCACCTCTCATTTCAACCAGATGATCCCACAATAGCTGCACGAATCTCAAACTGTCTGGCTGACATCTCGGCTTGGATGAAGGAACATCACCTGCAGCTCAACCTGGCAAAGACTGAACTTCTCGTTCTCCCTGCCAATCCGTCTCTACAGCACGACTTCACTATCCAGCTAGAGTCATCCTCAATCACCCCATCAAGGTCGGTCAGAAACCTTGGAGTAATATTTGATGACCAGCTGACCTTCGCAGACCACATTACAAAGACAGCTCGATCATGCAGGTTTGCAATGTATAACATCAGGAAGATCAGGCCTTTCCTAACTGAGCATGCAACACAACTTCTCGTCCAGGCCCTGGTTATCTCTAGGCTTGACTACTGCAATGCTCTTCTGGCTGGACTTCCGTCATGTGTTACTAAACCTCTACAAATGATCCAGAATGCTGCAGCCCGCCTTGTCTTCAACGAGCCCAAAAGGGCCCACGTCACTCCGCTGTTCACCTCCCTGCATTGGCTACCACTCGCTGCTCGCATCAAATTCAAAGCTTTGACGCTTGCTTACAGATCTACCACAGACTCAGCTCCGTCCTACTTTCACTCCCTACTACAAGTCTATGTCCCTACCAGAAGCCTACGATCGGCCAAGGAGCGACGGCTCGTGGTGCCATCACAGCGAGGCACTAAATCTCTCTCCAGAACATTCTCATTCACGGTTCCATGCTGGTGGAATGATCTCCCCACCCTCGTCCGGAATGCAGAATCCCTGACAGCATTCAAAAGACAACTGAAAACTCATCTCTTCCATGAGTACTTAACATAAAAAAAAAAAAAAAAATATATATATATATATATATATCTCCTTTAAACCTTTTAAATCTTCCCTTGTCTGGCTTTTGCTACTCTGAGCAATGCCTGAACTTTGTATTTTGAGCACTTCTTGCGTAGTTCTTCCCTCTTCACGATGACTCGCTTGCTTTAGTCCTCAGATGTAAGTCGCTTTGGATAAAAGCGTCTGCTAAATGACTAAATGTAAATGTTCAGAGTGTGTTCATCATGTTCAGGAGTGTGTTCATCATGTTCAGAGTGTGTTCATCATGTTCAGGAGTGTGTTCATCATGATGAGAGTGTGTTCATCATGTTCAGAGTGTGTTCATCATGTTCAGGAGTGTGTTCATCATGTTCAGGAGTGTGTTCATCATGTTCATGAGTGTGTTCATCATGTTCAGGAGTGTGTTCATCATGTTCAGGAGTGTGTTCATCATGGTCAGAGTGTGTTCATCATGTTCAGGAGTGTGTTCATCATGTTCAGGAGTGTGTTCATCATGTTCAGGAGTGTGTTCATCATGTTCAGGAGTGTGTTCATCATGTTCAGAGTGTGTTCATCATGTTCAGGAGTGTGTTCATCATGTTCAGGAGTGTGTTCATCATGTTCAGGAGTGTGTTCATCATGTTCAGGAGTGTGTTCATCATGTTCAGAGTGTGTTCATCATGTTCAGGAGTGTGTTCATCATGTTCAGGAGTGTGTTCATCATGTTCAGGAGTGTGTTCATCATGTTCAGAGTGTGTTCATCATGTTCAGGAGTGTGTTCATCATGTTCAGGATTGTGTTCATCATGTTCAGGAGTGTGTTCATCATGTTCAGGAGTGTGTTCATCATGTTCAGAGTGTGTTCATCATGTTCAGGAGTGTGTTCATCATGTTCAGGAGTGTGTTCATCATGTTCAGGAGTGTGTTCATCATGTTCAGGAGTGTGTTCATCATGTTCAGGAGTGTGTTCATCATGTTCAGGAGTGTGTTCATCATGTTCAGAGTGTGTTCATCATGTTCAGGAGTGTGTTCATCATGTTCAGGAGTGTGTTCATCATGTTCAGGAGTGTGTTCATGTGCAGAAGTGTGTTCATCATGTTCAGGAGTGTGTTCATCATGTTCAGGAGTGTGTTCATCATGTTCAGAGTGTGTTCATCATGTTCAGGAGTGTGTTCATCATGTTCAGGAGTATGTTCATCATGTTCAGGAGTGTGTTCATCATGTTCAGGAGTGTGTTCATCATGTTCAGAGTGTGTTCATCATGTTCAGGAGTGTGTTCATGTTCAGAGTGTGTTCATCATGTTCAGGAGTGTGTTCATCATGTTCAGGAGTGTGTTCATCATGTTCAGGAGTATGTTCATCATGTTCAGAGTGTGTTCATCATGTTCAGGAGTGTGTTCATCATGTTCAGAGTGTGTTCATCATGTTCAGGAGTGTGTTCATCATGTTCAGGAGTGTGTTCATCATGTTCAGGAGTGTTTTCATCATGTTCAGAGTGTGTTCATCATGTTCAGAGTGTGTTCATCATGTTCAGAGTGTGTTCATCATGTTCAGGAGTGTGTTCATCATGTTCAGGAGTGTGTTCATCATGTTCAGGAGTGTGTTCATCATGTTCAGGAGTGTGTTCATCATGTTCAGAGTGTGTTCATCATGTTCAGGAGTGTGTTCATCATGTTCAGGAGTGTGTTCATCATGTTCAGGAGTGTGTTCATCATGTTCAGAGTGTGTTCATCATGTTCAGGAGTGTGTTCATCATGTTCAGGAGTGTGTTCATCATGTTCAGGAGTGTGTTCATCATGTTCAGAGTGTGTTCATCATGTTCAGGAGTGTGTTCATCATGTTCAGGATTGTGTTCATGTTCAGGAGTGTGTTCATCATGTTCAGGAGTGTGTTCATCATGTTCAGGAGTGTGTTCATCATGTTCAGGAGTGTGTTCATCATGTTCAGAGTGTGTTCATCATGTTCAGGAGTGTGTTCATCATGTTCAGGAGTGTGTTCATCATGTTCAGGAGTGTGTTCATGTGCAGAAGTGTGTTCATCATGTTCAGGAGTGTTTTCATCATGTTCAGGAGTGTGTTCATCATGTTCAGAGTGTGTTCATCATGTTCAGGAGTGTGTTCATCATGTTCAGGAGTATGTTCATCATGTTCAGAGTGTGTTCATCATGTTCAGGAGTGTGTTCATCATGTTCAGAGTGTGTTAATCATGTTCAGGAGTGTGTTCATGTTCAGAGTGTGTTCATCATGTTCAGGAGTGTGTTCATCATGTTCAGGAGTGTGTTCATCATGTTCAGGAGTATGTTCATCATGTTCAGAGTGTGTTCATCATGTTCAGGATTGTGTTCATCATGTTCAGAGTGTGTTCATCATGTTCAGGAGTGTGTTCATCATGTTCAGGAGTGTGTTCATCATGTTCAGGAGTGTTTTCATCATGTTCAGAGTGTGTTCATCATGTTCAGGAGTGTGTTCATCATGTTCAGAGTGTGTTCATCATGTTCAGGAGTGTATTCATCATGTTCAGGAGTGTGTTCATCATGTTCAGGAGTGTTCAGGAGTGTATTCATCATGTTCAGAGTGTGTTCATCATGTTCAGAGTGTGTTAATCATGTTCAGGAGTGTGTTCATGTTCAGAGTGTGTTCATCATGTTCAGGAGTGTGTTCATCATGTTCAGGAGTGTGTTCATCATGTTCAGGAGTATGTTCATCATGTTCAGAGTGTGTTCATCATGTTCAGGAGTGTGTTCATCATGTTCAGAGTGTGTTCATCATGTTCAGGAGTGTATTCATCATGTTCAGGAGTGTGTTCATCATGTTCAGGAGTGTTCAGGAGTGTATTCATCATGTTCAGGAGTGTGTTCATCATGTTCAGAGTGTGTTAATCATGTTCAGGAGTGTGTTCATGTTCAGAGTGTGTTCATCATGTTCAGGAGTGTGTTCATCATGTTCAGGAGTGTGTTCATCATGTTCAGGAGTATGTTCATCATGTTCAGAGTGTGTTCATCATGTTCAGGAGTGTGTTCATCATGTTCAGAGTGTGTTCATCATGTTCAGGAGTGTGTTCATCATGTTCAGGAGTGTGTTCATCATGTTCAGGAGTGTTTTCATCATGTTCAGAGTGTGTTCATCATGTTCAGGAGTGTGTTCATCATGTTCAGAGTGTGTTCATCATGTTCAGGAGTGTATTCATCATGTTCAGGAGTGTGTTCATCATGTTCAGGAGTGTTCAGGAGTGTATTCATCATGTTCAGAGTGTGTTCATCATGTTCAGGAGTGTGTTCATCATGTTCAGGAGTGTGTTCATCATGTTCAGAGTGTGTTCATCATGTTCAGGAGTGTGTTCAGAGTGTTCATCATGTTCAGAGTGTGTTCAGGAGTGTGTTCAGGAGTGTGTTCAGAGTGTTCATCATGTTCAGAGTGTGTTCAGAGTGTTCAGGAGTGTGTTCAGATTGTTCATCATGTTCAGGAGTATGTTCATCATGTTCAGAGTGTGTTCAGAGTGTGTTCAGGAGTGTTTTCATCATGTTCAGGAGTGTGTTCATCATGTTCAGAGTGTGTTCATCATGTTCAGAGTGTGTTCAGAGTGTTCAGGAGTGTGTTCAGATTGTGTTCAGATTGTTCATCATGTTCAGGAGTGTGTTCATCATGTTCAGAGTGTGTTCAGGAGTGTGTTTATCATGTTCACTTATGGACTTCTGGGACCTGTGCTTGTGTGGATACATGCATACTAGTTTATCCTTACACATACACACGTGCACAAACTATTTTGAGTATTACAGCCTGTCTTTTCCACAGAGATTAACTTTATCCTCAAGAGGGCCAATGAAAGTCGGACAAAACACACTTAGTGTAAGTCGAGAATATGTGCATTGACGAGAGGCTTTCCCTTCCGCTAACAGTCTTGTGGAACTTTTTCTTTCCTTGAATTTCTGTACAGCTGTTTTGAAATATGAATTCACTAGTTCACACTTACAAATAAGTTAGATAGAATAAATGGTATGCATATTTGGCGTGCTGTCCGGAGAGAGGGCTCCGAGCTCGGATATTTGGCCCGAACCCAGAGTACTCCCCCCGTATTGCTGGTCAAGAAGTAACCAGGCGAGTGTGAGGAGACAGGGTGGTGGAGGGATGCTGAATAACAGTCAAATGAGTATATATATATATATATATATATCTCCAACTCAAGCTGATTGGATAGACATGTTGATTACTGATTGTCGACAGCTGGTTGGAATGATGTGATAATTGGATCAATTATTTGAACGTGCTCCTCCCGAACTTTGTTAATAAAACATCATTTCACTAGTTCACACTTACAAATAAGTTAGATAGAATAAATGGTATGCATATTTGGATATTTGGCCTAAACCCAGAGTACTCCCCCAAAAGTTGCAATAAATGCGGGATAGCCGCCAGAAATTATGTTGATGACCCCCCAAAAACTTGCGGAGTGCAAGCTTATGGTGCCAATCGTAGGGAGGGAATTTTAGTCGCTGGATGGGGAGGGCTTCTTGCATCATCAAAAGGGAGTTGATTGTCGTGGCATCAGATGGGTGGCCTCGCAAGTGGTTGGCTGGGGATGGTCGTACGGGGTGAGCTTCTGCGGAAAAGGATAGCATAACTGCTGCAGTGAAAGCAAGTTGATGGAGAAACTAGCTCCTGCTGGAGGAGATGACACTGCAGTGGACCAAGGTGTTTTTTTTTTTTTTTTTTTTTTTCTTCAACTTGCTTTCCAACTATCCGATGGCAAATTGGACGGAGAATTGAATAGTCGTGGGAACGGAAGAGGAAACACTGCTGCGGCAGTGAAGGCGAGTTGGATGAAGAAACGGAGCTCCTGCGGGAACGGGGTAGATGACACTGCTGCGGCAGTGGACCAAACTTGCTTTCGATTTGCTTTCCAACTATCCTTTGGACAGAGAACTGAGCTCCTGCGGGAGTGGAAGAGAATGCTGCTGCGGCAGTGGAGCAAGTCTGGACGGAGTAACAGAGCTCCTGCGGGAGCGGAGTAGATGACACTGCTGCAACAGTGGACAACTTGCTTCCGACTTGCTTCCAAGTATCCTATGGTGAGTTGAACGGAGCACCTGCTGGAGCGGAAGAGATAATGGTTCCGCGGGAATGGAGCGAGTTGGAGGAAGAAACGGAACTCCTGCGGGAGTGGAGATGACGACACTGCTGCGGCAGTGGGTCAAACTTGCTTTCTGAACTCAACTGTCCAAAAGGTAAGTTGTACATAGAACTTGGCTCCTGCGGGAGCAGAAAAGATAATGCTGCTGTGGCAGAGGATCAAGTTTGGATGGAGAAATGGAGTTTCTGCAGGAGCGGAGTAGGTTATGCTGTAGTGGAAAGACTTGGTTCTGACTTTCTTTCGAATTATCCGATGAGCCATTTGGCTGGAGAACAAGCTCCTGATGGGAAGAAAGAGATGATGCTGCTGCGGTGTTGGAAGCAAACTTGCTTTCGATTTGCTTTCCAAGCTATCTGAAAGCTGAGTTGGACAGAGAGCTGAGCTCCTGCGGGAGCGGAAGAGATGGTACTGCTGTGGCAGTGGAGCAAGTTGGAATTGGGAAACGTAGCTCCTGGGGAGCGGAGTAGATGACATTGCAACGGAAGTGGAACCCAAACTTGCTTTCCAGCGGCCTAAGGGTGGATTGGAGGAAAAAACTGAGCTCCTGCGGGAGCGTGAGAGAACATCTCTGCTGCGGCAGTGGGGGAAATTTCCAGATAAAATTGAATAGCCTCTACTTTAGTGTTTAGAATATTTTTGTGATCTTTTCACAGGGCATATAGTGCGGGAGTGGGCGCCGCCGCAGTAGTTGCAGACGTGCAGGTAACGGCAACGTTGTCTTGAGCATCCCCAGGAGTTAAAATTATGGCAGACATGGTCACGAGATTGAGGTGGGTTTAAAATCTTTGGATGGTGAGTCGAAATGTACTGGTCGTGGGATGTAACTGGTAGATTTTCCCTGGGATGCAACTGGGCAAGGGGGAGATGAAGGGTTAACCAGAGGACAGCTTATGGTGGAGTGAGCGAGTGATCTGCATACTGCACAAGAGATGTTACGGCAGCCCAGGAACACTCTGTTCTGGAGGTATGTGTCCAGTGCACCCCAGTAAGGGCACTGGTTCCATTGAGCAACGCGGACGGCGCATTTAGCTGGGAATAGTTTATGGTACGTAAAGAAATGAGACCCTCCGTAAGATAACGCGAGCCCAGCAATTATCGCGAGATAATTTATTTTTTTACTGAAAAATCGCCTACTTCTATTTGGCGATCTGAAGCGGATTGAGGAAGTAAAGATAGTAGGGAAGATAAATCAATGTCTGCACCTGAGAGGATCTGTGTTCTGATGTTGTTGGCTACTGGGGTTGGTTCCAAGGCTGTAGCGTTTGGAGGGAGACCCGCTAGGAGACCCATGCTCGCTGGATGGGAGAGAGTAGAGATAAGTACATAGTACATCCGCTGGGAGACCCATGCTCGCTGGACGGAAGAGAAAATGCAAGTGCTCTACCGGAAAAGTTCTCACTGCATTCGCTGTGAGACCAAATGCTCGCTGGACAAAAAGAGAAAACAGGAAAGAGGAACATGATTACTCGACCTGGAGATTTTCACTGCGTCCGCTGTGAGACCAAATGCTTGCTGGACGGAAAGAGAGAGAGACCCCCGGTGGACGACCCAGGGGGTTTTAATCAACGAGGGTTTGGTGGGCTTTTTTAAAGGGCATCTTGCAGGTTAGAGGACCCAACGATTCAATGTATAGAAAAATAATGTAGGAACTAGATTTTCTTTAAAATATACTTATAAATACGCTACATTGGCTTCTGGAGTGGTTTTTGTGAGAAAATTTGACTTCCGCATCAGAAAATGGGAGTAACGGGCGTGACGTAACGGGCGGGAGACCGGTCTATTCAAACAACATGAAAACAATGGATCGCAATGACATTTCGGACACTGAGGAAATTGTTCATACTTACTCGTATGACGGACCACAGCCATACAATTACGAGCCTGCTACACTGCCAAGAGAGCAGGGACAGGCCAGGATTAATGTTAGACAGAACAACGGTCAGAGGAGACAAACTGAGGTGTGTGAGGAGAACCAGTGGAGAACAGGGCAGGTGTCTTGGTGAGAGACCAGTGTTAGCTTATAGATATATACACGTTCGCTAACGATATACACTGTGCTCACAGTATTGTACAGATTATTACCATCGTATATCAGTTAATAGCAACTGTTCAGATCCGATTTGTGTATACATGCAGCTCTTTGGCAATGACGTTGCGTTGATGGAGGGGTGTTGACAAACCGCACCCAGGCACGAAAGATAGATAGCATCGTCCTTTTTTGTTAGGAAACCTGTGGACTCGATGTTCTGACAGGCAGGAGTTTTTGCAACCTCCACAAACACAATCATTTACCATGAAGATGATAAATTAAAATACAAAAACTACCGAAAACACTGACTCACGATCGCGCTTACTGAATACCAACCTATGGCGCTTTTCCACTGCATGGTACGGCTCGGCTCGGCGCGGTTTGGCTCGCTTCGCTTTTCCACTGCGTGGTACGACTTGGCTCGGCGTGGCACGGCTCAGTTCGCTTTAGCTCGGTTGCTTTTCCACTGCGGTTAGTACCGCTTCAAAGTGGGTGGGATTATGACTGATCGTTATAGTTTATCCGCTCCTCGGCAACCAACAAGAGGAATGTCTGCGCTTCTCGTCCACTGACCACGATTCAGCTATTTCTTTTTTGGAAGTTTTTTTTCTTCAAGCAAGTCAAGCAAGTAGTTTTAAAATAGGTGCTACAGCGGTGGCTGTTACTGGCTATTTAAATCTAGCAGGTTTGATGTCTCGCAAATACAATGACGCTGGTAGTGACGATTCTGTCTGACCAATCAGTGATCTGCAGTGTTTTCACGTCACATTTTAGTATCGGTACGGTACGCTTGGAACCTCAACAGAGGTGGTACCATTTAAAGCGAGCCGAAGCGAGCCGTACCTTACCGTACCATGCAGTGGAAAAGCGCCACAAGTGAGCCGTACCAAGCCGAGCCGTACCGTACCATGCAGTGGAAAAGCGCCAAAGCGTGCCGTACCGAACCGTACCGTACCATGCAGTGGAAAAGCGCCACTACTCGGCACTGAGCTGACGCAGAGCACACACACACACGTGTGTGACGTAAAATGACGCGATACTGAAAAAAAGAAACGCTCACTTTATCTACTAAATTGGTGCCCTTATGTCGTTTTAAAACATTTGAAATCCTGCATTAACTTTTCATATGTTTTTTTCATACAAGGTTATGTATTAATTTAGATTTTTTTTTTTACCTGCAAGATGCCCTTTAATGTGGAACCGGTTGGTCCTGATATAGCTTTGGAAAGCATCTGAGGACCATCTCCCGAGAGCTTGGATCTGCTGTTGGGAGAGGCCTTTTTGGGAAGGAGTGACTTGAGAAATTCTTTGCTGGAATTCCTGACTGTTGTAGAACAGATTTGAGGTGTTTCTGGAACCAAAAGCGTGTCATGGGTTTATTGGATTCGTCTATGAACAGGGGTTCCAGAGGAGATTTAGCCAGAGAACTTTTCCATTGCAGATATGCCAGAATGGACTGGTATGGTTGGATTGGTGATGAGAGGTTAAAAATGTAGATGAAATTACCTTTTTTGGTTTGGTCGGTCTTACTTTGCTTAATCAAAGAGACTATTTCACCATCTAGTACTGACAAGTCTGAGATGGTGGGGTGGATTTTTGGGTCGAATTTGGAAGTGATGGCAAGTTCCAAGCATCTAAGAAAACCAAAAAAGGCTAGGATAAACATAGCGTCGAGTGTGCCGGCGGTATTGAGGGGCTGGTAGCTTGTGCGGAGGACGTGAATACATTTGGTGAGAATGTCTAGCGTTTTGGGTTGTCTGGCGTCGGGACGGGTGGGCTGGGATCTTTGAATCCCTTTGATCAGGAGAGAGGTTTGTGAATTATTTATCTCAGAGGAGGAAGCGCCGTACATCAATTTATGGAAAAACTGAATCCCGCTCAAGTAACCTTTGATGGACCCGACTTGTAGGCCCTTAACGCTATTAAGGTAGGAAATAAATGAGGTGATAGAAAGAAGAGAAAAATCAGGGAACGGCATGTTAGAAGAGACATGGAATGCTTTAAAACATCCCCAAGCGGTCAGGTAGGATTGGAGGGTTCTGGGAGAAACTGCTTGGAGGATGGTGTTGAGTGATGCGTTGAGGAAGGGTTTAAACGGGTGGGTTATGGGAATATCAGTTCTGAATAGCGAGGAACTGGAGTTGGGAATTGGTCCGCCTCTGGAGCCAGCGTCCAAGGATTTCTGAGAGGATCTGAGCGCGGATGCTTTAAGACGCTGGTGGAGGTTCCATGGCGACGGAACGAGCATCGGTGTTGCTGTGAAGAGAAAATGTCGTGGTTTAGTTTGAATGAGAGAGCTGGGAAGGGTATAAGCCATGGCTGCGAATTTCGGCGGCGGCCTCACGCTTATATTACCCTGTGTGGCTTGGAAAGGAAAATTAGTTGAAGGATATAAAGGAAAGGAAGGATGATAGAATGAAGTGTGGGCTTGTGCTGCAAGCGGAAACGGGCTCGCGCTTGTTTGAGCTACTGGAGCTGCAGGCCACGTGAAGTGGGCGGGGTTATAACCTGTTGGGTAAAACTGTTGAAATGGTTGGGCCTGTGCTGCTAGCAGCGATAGCCTCGCGCTAGTGTCTGCAACGGGAGCTGGAAGCCACTGAAAAGAAAAAGGGTTATGAACAGTGGGAGTATAAAACTGAGAGGCTGTGGGGAGGCCGCTGGGCCCGGCTGCATGCGGCCACAGAAGCCGTGGTGATGGGCTGGGCCTCGTCGAGAGGTTGGAGTGGACCTGCCGCGGCAAAATCTGGGGCGCGGCCCAGGCTCGCTGAAGGCCTGTTGCTGCGGCTCGATGGGCGAAGCGAGCAGGATCTTGTGCGCGAGGATGACGGTGGTGTCTGACGAGGCGGGTTTTGGACCCTGCGGGCTTTGCTCTGCCTGTGAGCCGTCTTGGGAGTTGGTGTGGACTTTGGAGAGAGATTGGCTGACTGTAAGGTAACGTACAGATCACAGTTCCGCTTGCTCTTTTCCCACGAAGCCTGTACGTCTGAATCACCCAGCGCTTGCCTCAATCCTGCTATTGTCCGTTTCCCGATAGGTGGGATCGTCGGGACAGCCTAGTGGTAGGCGGAGGCCGGGGAGGAAGACGAAAGTCTTGCCGGGGGCGGCGAAGACTGGCATCGACGTCTTGGCGAGCGCAGGGGTGTTCTGGCAGGCGTGCGGCCGCGCGAAGAAGCTTGGGGATCAGGTGCGATGTCCGGCGTAGGAGGAATAATCCTGGGGCCGGCGAAAAGCAACGGTGGATCCCTGGGGATGTTTGTTTCCTCGTCAGATGAAGAACTTTGGTGTGACATGGTAGCAAAACGGCAAGCCAAGATGGTGAAAAACTGTCAAGGAACATTGGTGAGTCAAATGAGTATATATATATAGGTCTCCAACTCAAGCTGATTGGATAGACATGTTGATTACTGATTGTCGACAGCTGGTTGGAATGATGTGATAATTGGATCAATTATTTGAAAGTGCTCCTCCCGAACTTTGTTAATAAAACATCATTTGTGAAAAGTGCTTTGTTGTGTGTAGCTCAAACAGTAGAGTGTGATATCATGTATATGTGATATATCAGAGATCTGCATAGTAAAATAAAACCTATAGCTGTATTTGTCTTTTTTTTGCCAGAAAATTCTGTCTAATAAAAATCTGAACCTAGTTTAGTATTTTGTTCTTCCCTCATATTTAAAAAGATAAAATATTTTCCTTGTATTTTGATGGTTTAATTGAACTTCTAGAGTCATTAAAAACAAACATCTACTCCAGACGTCAGTCTGTAGCCAGTTTTAGCCAGTAAGACCAAAGTATTTAGACACAAACACAAGACTTGTGCAGGAAGTTGCTCTGAACGTTGAGACACAGCTACACACTTCACTCGTACAGAACGCACAGCTACACACTTCACTCGTACAGAACGCACAGCTACACACTTCACTCGTACAGAACGCACAGCTACACAGCTACACACTTCACTCGTACAGAACGCACAGCTACACACTTCACTCATGACAACTGTTCAGTGGCTTTTTATTCTTTGATCACATTAAACCTCCAGCTGGTTTGTCAAATAACAGTCTGAAGATGTACAAAAACAGGTTTGTTTGCTGAACAGATGAAAGGAATGCATAAAATCTGTCACAATATTACGTTCATCTCCAGTCTCAATGGACTTTCATAATCAAGGCAGAAATTCACTGTAATAACCCCACTTTTCCAGCATGGTTCAACAAATACATTTACATTTCAGTTGTTAAACATTTGTGCATATGAGAAAAACATCAAAATATTGTCCAAGATTGGCTTGTCTCCAAAAATCCTTCAATAAAGCGCAGAATACAAAATACAGGCCACAATAACCTGTGAAAATATATTTTAGTGGAAAAAGTCTTGATATACAAATATAAAGTTCATTCTAATCAGCTAATTCTATTCAATCATGTTGTGAAAAGAGACAGAAAGAATGAATATCACAGTAACATCCAACAGGACTGAAGTAGAAGCGTGATGAAGAGTTTCACTAGCGCTGATGATGATGATGAAGAGGTTCACTAGCGCAGATGATGATGATGATGAAGAGGTTCACTAGCGCAGATGATGATGATTGAAGTCTTCGCTCATTTACGCCAGACTCCTGTGGCGAGGTTTGATTCTTGGATACAACTGTTGAGGAAGAAAAGAAAATGATTATGATACACACAGACAGTGTTTCTTTGGCTTTAGCATGTCAGTTAGAAATATCAATTATAGATTCACAAATACTGCATATGCATATTTTGCGATACAGGCTTTAATGAAGCGACACCAAAGGTAAATGGAGTAAACCACAGCGCATAGCAAACGCGCATATTTTTGCAGACTTTTACACTGTGATAAACCGATAAATAACTGTTAAATGTTGTAAACTACATCAATTATGAAACAAATTCAAACTGCTGTAAATCAGCTCTAAAGAGACTGTCATTATTCAGCTCATATTGATTTTGTCAATATTCTGAATTATGGGGTAAAATCATACCCTATATATTGTATTGACAACTCATCAATTAAATATTTACTATATAGCAGCTTTTAGACATTGTTTTGTTTTTGTAATAAGTCAGAAATGACAAGGAGGCACAGCTTCTCGCAATGCAGACTCAATGGAGATGGTTGGATAAGATAGTTCTCTTTCAAGCATACGTTTCGGTGTCTCACTATGCGACACTATTCCTCAGAAGCCCCATTACATTACGCCAGCCCCGATTGGTAGTGTCTGGGAGTGGCTACCCTATTCCTCAGTATAAGAGGAGCAACACAACCTCATTATGACATTCAAAAATCTCTTCTTTTTTGAATTTCATAAGAAAATGGACGTAATTTGATATCTGAGACTGTTTTTCATATCAATATAGTAACAAGTCACAAAGATTATTGGATGGGCAGAGGGGCTACAATATTCCATTCATTCATCAACTGAAAACAGGATGACTAGCCTAATCGATTCTTGGGATTTAAGAATCGATATCGGTTCGTAAAAAGGAGAATCGAGAAATAAATATTTTTTACCCAGCCCTAGTGAACACTGCTCATGCTTCATCATGAAGAGTGTTCGTCACAGGATAGCATGCCAAGCTAGCCTGGATAGGATCCCCTCATGACACCTAGCCCCGTGCCAGTTGGCACTCCGCAGGAATCCATTCCTGTAGAGCTGCCCACCGCGGCATCCCTATCCTGGGGTGAGTAGCTCAATGTGTGCCTGCCTCTGCCCAGTCTGCTCAGCACGAACAAGGAAGAATTTCTTCTCTCTGATGAAGAGGAGGACTTCGAGGACTCCCCATTCCTCCTCCCGCGCACCCGGCACAACTCCTCGCTGAGGCGGGATCCACGAAAGAGGCGGGCGGGGCACCATTCTCCCCGCTTCTCAGTGTTGATCTGCAAGATTTGTGCAAACGCGCTGCAGGGAAACTAAATATTCTGTGGCCGACCGTGGTAGCAGAGACTGCAGAGACTCACTATGAGGGTAAGAGGCTGCCGAGTTTTCCAGAGCTCCTGGAGGAGGTCGCGGTTACGTGGAAGGACAAGTCAAGGAGGATCCGCTCTCCGAGGATCCGAGGTGATGGAGAAGGAAGGCCTTCTCCGAATGCTCCCCACAGGGCCATCAGTTGCCTCGCACTTGCAACCGAAGCGCACAGCAGCTGCAAATCCGACGTTGCCATCTAAAGCGAACCGATTCCAGTCGAGCATGAAGGAACGTGTTTATAAAGCAGTCGCGCTCTCTGTCAGGGTCATAAACGCGATCTCTCTGCTGACCGCATATCAAGCGGAGCTGTAGGACGAAGCGTCTACCTTGCCAGGTCACACACATTGGGAAGAGATCTGTGTTGTCACGGATCTCTCTCTGCGTCTGGGAAAGCCATGGCCACAATGGTTATCCAGGAGAGAGGACGATGGTTTAATCTGGCTAATCTCTCTGACAGAGAATAAGAAGCCATCCTGGATGGTCCGGTCGTTGCAGAGGGCATTTTCGGCTCAGCTCTGACACTGATGCAAAAGAGATGTGAAGAGAAAAAGAGGGATGATGAGGCCTTGCAACTCTGCACCACCTCCGCCACCCCGACAGACCTTCGCACAAGCTACAGCCCGCCCACCTCCTAACTTTCGCATTGCGAGACGGCAGAGACTGACCGTGAATGCAGCGGGTCAGCGCGGAGGACAGGAACAGAGATCTGCCTGGCCTAGGAAGAACTGTCCGCCTGCAGCAGCTCGGAGCTCCTCATCCCCATCTTCAGGGAGTGAGGAGGAGGAAGACAGTTTGACGGGGTCTTCCCCAGGGAAGGGAGTCAACAGCCCCCCAGTTTGCTAGCTCCCGACCCTCAGTCGTTCAGCGTTCGACAAGTCACGAGTTTCACAGTTCCCAGATGTTCTGTGGGGAAACAGCGCCCGGTTGGGTCAGGGGAAGCAGAGCGGTGAAAAGGAAAAGAGACGGTGCAGTGGTGCACACCCACCCACTAGTCACAAGCACTTTTCATGTTCAAAATTAAAAGATTTCACTGTACCCTCAGAGAATGTTGCAAAACATAAATGTTTTTGCAAAACATATTCACAGAACAGATTATAACGTCTCCTCGGGGAGCTATCAATCCCTTAGAGGTGATGAGCCACTCTGACTCTGCCCAAGCGCTAAATGCCCACGCATGCACAGTACAGACCACAAACTCGTTCTCGACTCAGCCACTCGATGGCACCAGAAAGCTGTGAATAAACAATTGGTGAGAGTGCACACAGTCCCGCTGGGTATTGAAGACAATACAATTCGGGTACAGACTGCAGTTTGCCCCTTCCCCCCCACATTTCAAAGGGATAATTCATTAAAAACTGGTGCGCCCAGGCGATTGGTTTACATCGATTGACCTGAAAGATGCATATTTTCACAAAGATATATCCACCCCACAGGAAATTCCTGAGGTTTGCTTTCCTTGGAGTGACATACGAATATCTGGTTCTACCCTTTGGCATGTCTCTCAGCCCAAGAGTATTTATAAAATGTACAGAAGCAGCCCTGACCCCACTCAAGGAGAAAAGCATTCGCTACTTACATAGACGACTGGTTGGTGACAGCTCAGTCAGAGCGAGAAGCGAGAGATCTCACAATCTTTCTATTGGGACATGTACAAAAACTGGGCTTACAATTAAACACCGAAAAGAGTGTTTTGATTCCCACACAGTCTATAACATACCTGGGGCTGTCACTGGAGTGGGTGACCTCCAGAGTGTGACAGTCAGAGGACAGAGTGGGGAAATTCACCCGATGCCTGGCCGAATTTCAGAGGGGGAAAAGGGTCTCTTTCTGCACATGCCTCAGGTTATTGGTACTGATGGCCTCAGCCCTGATAGTTATTCTCCTAGGCAGACTGTTTATGAGGGAATGTCAGCGCTGGGTAGCGTCTCTGAGGCTGGACCCATTACGCCACTCCTGTAGGAGAGTGAGAGTGACGTCAGAGACGGTCTTGGCACTGCGCCAGTGGAGTCACCCAACCTTTCTAGTTCAAGGGGTATCCATGGGCGTTGTTCAAGCCAGAAAAGTCATAACGACGGACGCGTCATTGTCCGGTTGGGGGGCATTCACGAGGGCAGGATAGTGAATGGAAGATGGGGTCATCATCTGACCAATCTTCACATAAACTATCTGGAAATGCTGGCCGTGTTTCTAACGTTGAAACATTTTCTCCCTTTTCTGAAAGGGCATCATGTTCTCGTGAGAACGGACAACACTACAGTTGTGGCTTATATAAATCAACAGGGAGGCCTCAGATCACTTCTCTTGCACATGCTGGCACGTAAACTGATTTTGTGGAGCAATGCCAATCTTTTGTCCCTGAGAGCGACGCACGTACAGTGTGTCACGAACCAGGGTGCAGATCTGCTGTCCAGCGGCAATCCCCTTTACGAAGAGTGGAAATTGAACAAGTAAGTGGTAGAACAGATTTGGTAAATATACGGCAGAGCAACAGTGGGTCTGTACACGTCCCATGACAATGCTCAGTGTCCTCTGTTTTTCTCCCTGAAAGATCAGAGCGCGCCTCTGGGGATCGATGCGCTAGCGCACGAATCTCCTTTACGCGTTCCCACCGATAGCGTTTATATCCCCAACACTCTACAGAGTGAGGGAGGAGGGAAGACCTGTGGTCTCTCCCGTTACGCAGAGATCTACTGTCACAGGCAGGGGGAGATCTTTCATCCCCACCCAGAACACCTGGCACTATGGGCCTGGCCAGTGAGTGGTTCAATTTGAATTAGGGCTGTCGCGATAACCGCAATATTGTAGTACCGCGCTACTAACAAGCCAACCGCAGAAGAATGCAAGTAACTGCAGCAACCGCGATATTCGCGTGTTTTCTTTTTTCATAAGGCTATACCCTTCTTGTTTTGAACTTCGTGCATGTGTATTGAATGTTAAATAAGTTAGATGATGTCACTACTAGCCGTTTGTCTGCTGTTACGTCACCTCAGCTAATCTGCCTCTTTGCACATTTTCGTTTATCCGGGAGTGACGCTGCCAAGATGGCGACGGCTGACTCCGCCCACTTTGGGCTTCAGAAATGCTCTTCAGAAACATTACAGTCTATGGTCTCTACTCTAGCGTGGGAGAGCGTGAGTGTGTGTGGTGTCACTCACCCCCAGCAGGTTTCGGGGTGCGTAGCCCTCTCTGTTGCCCATGCGCACCCACCACCACTCGTCCTCGTCCTCGTCCTCCCTGCGGCTCACGCTCATGCTGTCGCCCTCTCTGAAGCACAGCTCGTCCTCCTGCTCGCTCTCGTAGTCCCACAGGCCGTACACCACGCCTCGGTTCATGATGCCCATCTTCTCCTGCACACCTGTGAACACACAAGAAAACAGCCGTCAAACACACACACACCGCTGAGGACACTCGAGTTGAGGTTATAAGTGTCATATATAATGCTGGAGTTATTACTAGCAACAAACAAAAGAATAGCCCACATGTAATCTTTGTAATCAGGCTGGTTTTGATGGGTTTTATCAAACCCTGAGTTGTGCTGGTTTTGTGGTACGGGCCTCTGAAACCAGTTATTATAGATTCAGAGCGGTCTCCTAAATCTAAAATCTTTTAGTCTGTGCTGTTTTCTGTTGATGCATGAACAAAATGAAACATTTGTTGCATGCCTGCCATTCAATAATTGCAATAATCTTTGTGCTTTGTTACTTTTAATATGAAGCACTTGATAAAATAGTGTTGTCTCTGAGGCACATGTTATGAGAACATGTTATTTGCAGAAAATCAAGAAAAACAAGAGATTCAAACAATAAGACTAACTGTGTATATAACAATGATTAGTTTAGGTCGATGAATGTAACAGTTGCTCAGCTGTTTAATAAAACGCATAATATATTAAAAGCGTCTTTTGTGTTTCTATGGTTCAGAAATGTAGAGCGACAAACTCTTTCATCTCATTTTCTCCTCCAACTTCAAAATCGTCCAACATCGTTGTTTTACCTTTTATTTATTTTGTAAAGGGCGTTTGACTTTGCACGTTCTTGCAGGGTATATACAGGAATCATGGAGTTAAATTTAATACATTTTAAGACCTTTTTTATGACCCCTTCCATACATTTTAAGACCGCATCGCCACTTTAAAGTTTTAACCGTTACATCTGCGAAACCGAACATTTACTATATATTGATTGTAAAATAGCACAACTAAACAGTCTTAGTTTGTGATAACTCCTTATTAATGCAACATAATTCAGAAAGGTGGGAATGAAGCACAAGAGAATTAATTGAGTGACTGACCCAATGCAAGGTTTATTTTTGAAAGAGAAACCAGAAACCAGATTAGACCAATAAACAAAACAATTGAAAAATACTTATGGAAGTGTGAAAATAAACCTCAAGATCTTTTGTAACATCTGCTCAAGTATTTGTAACCAACTCTTATAACTGTCTGCAAACTTGCTCAGATGCACCAGAGCAAGTCCTTCAAACACACAGTGTCAGCACTAGGGCTGTGCACGAATATTCGATATGTAATTATTATTCAAAAAATAAAATACTATTTGATTTTACTACGTTGCTTTGCTGGCCGTAAATGCAGTGAATCCATGATAAATCCCAAGCACTAACTGGCAGTTATAATTAAATGCACTGGGTGGCGCTGTTGAGCGTGTTGCTTGTGTTTGATCTCATAATGTTGTCGTATGCCTCGTGAAGTTTAGAATTACTTAGATGAAAATTATCTTACTAAATTATATTACAAAATGGAATTACTTTTCATCAAATGAATTAATGATACTGAGTTATCATAATATCACATGAAATCCAAACACCAGTCGACTGTGATGACAGCTGTCCATCACTGCATCACGACCGGTAAGCGCAGCTGTATGATAACTTATCTGATAGCAAAACGATTTTGAGAAACACGCTTCCTTTGTTTCGTTGAGGGAGTTATCGGTGTCTGCAACGTCTGTCAGTTTCTCACTCGAGCATGTGGATATTATTGTTCATCTCATGAACATGAGAAACATTATAAACACAATACCATATTTGGACTCGAGTATATGTACGTTCTGTACGATAAGTGGTTTAACAACAGATGACGCCACATCTAGCGGGATTCCATAAATAAACTACACAGAATCCCACTATTCGCCCACGCAATGATTAAATTCAGCCAAACTTAAGCATACAACCTCTTTGGACAAATATACATAACAAAAAGATGATTCACAATTTAATACCTTGGACAATGGCATTTAAGACTTTTTAATACTTTTTAAGGGCCTTAATTTAAAAAAAAATTTAGTTATCAACTTTTAATACTTTTTAAGACGTATTACAGACCTCCTGTAAGTCCACTGTAAATAACCCTATGATTGGTGCAAGTGTAACCGCAGTGCTTGTGTGTAGGGCTGTGTATCACCAACAATGTCACGATACGATACGCATCACGATACTAAAGCCACGATACGATACGTATCACGATATGGATCAATTTGGAATTTAAATTTCTTTTTGAGCAGAGTTTAGTAGCAGTAATATCTTTGAGTATATAACAGTTGTGATAACTGAAAAACTATTTAGTTTGTGTCATTAAAAAACAATGAGAGTTCAATTAAATAAGTGTTAGAATGTGCATCAAACACAGTAATTTCTTTACATTATGTTGAAATCATTTTAAAAAAATAAATACAATAGAATAAAAATAGCCTACCAATAAAGAGAAAAGTTTTTGAATAGGTCTAGCACTACTATTCAGAAATACTAGAAACTTAATAAAGTAATTAAATGTAAAATAACATTGGGTAGTGTTTTAGTCCTGACTAAATTAAATACATCGACTATAAATCCAGATTCCTTATAATTAAAGCTATCTTTTGTTGTTTTGACGACAATATTAATGACAGACACATATGGCTGCTGTCACTTTAAGAGCTAGTGCACGGATCCTGTTTTCATTACACTGTCACATCACATGCATTTTATGCTTATTTAAGACATAACCGACGGTGTTTATACTCACCAAGACCGACATTTTTGACATCATTTTGCTTGTTTTTGTCCGTAAAAGCGATATAATCCGTGAAAAAGAAATTTTGTTAATCACAGGCTGTTTGTGAGGCGGCTTTGTAAGCATGCAGAGAAAACCATCTCTCAGAGAGCGCACGAGCACTGAATAGTTTAAAATCGCTTGAATGTTTAGCGTGGTAAGACTTAAAAAGACGAGCGAATGGTAAACTTAAGTGACAATGCAATGCTCGCCCGAATATGCAAGTGAATATTCCGTCATGTCCCAACTCCCGAAAGCGAGAGTGTATCGCCGCCTTCAGCGCATTTGACGCTTGCCTTGACCAACCCATTTTGAGAGACAGAAGACGCGGCACAGCTGAACACTCAATCAATGTTTGCGGGAATTTCCCGCATTATAAGTGGGAGACCTGCGGGAATGATTAGAATAATGCGTAAAACTCGCAATCCCGTGCTGAAATTCGAGCCCTGAATTGGCTACATTCAAAAGCACGACAGTATCGATACACCAGTTGCTGTATCGATACGCGCATCGTCAGGAGTTCATGACGATGTATCGTCGTATCGATATTCAGAGCACAGCCCTACTTGTGTGTGTGTGCTTGTGTGTGTGTGTGTAACGCACCGTAGAGGAACTGCGAGCACTGTGTGTATCCCTCCTCCATCTCCTCACACTTGTCCGCTGCCGTCTGCATGTCGCTGTAGGTCATGGCGAACACAGCGGCCCCAGACTCCACCAGGAATTTACACACCGACACGTTATTACATGAGGCCGCGCAGTGCAGGGGAGTCCTGGAACACACACACACACACAGGGTTACAGCTGGAACACACTCTCTCACACACACACACACACACTCTCGCGCACTCTCACACACACACTCTGACACACACACACACACGCACACCAATGAATCTCTGGAATACACACACACACGGTAACTCACTGCACTCTTCGTGTGATATTTATTAACTATATTAAACAATATAAATCTAGAGTAAATCCCGCTGTGTAAGTGGTCACTAACACCCGCACCCGCACTAGTGTACTAGTCTACAACACTACATCACGTAGAGTATGCGTGTACTCTCAGGGTGTGTGTGAGGGATATACTCGATGATGTCAGATTGCACATCGTTAAAACAACAATCAGGATATTATCGCAGACGATATATATGGCACCCCTATGTGTGTGTGTGTGTGTGTGTGAGCGCGCCTCACCACCCGTCGCTGTCCGCTGCGTTCACACTGACTCCGTACTGAACCAGGAATCTCACGATCTCGGTGTGGCCGGCACACACAGCGTTGTGGAGCGCAGTGATGCCCTCGTCGTTCGGCTGACTCGGGTCCTCCACCTGATGGGCCACAAACACAAAGAGATTCATTGTTTCCATTATATTACTGAAAACCTTGAGATATAACGTACGCTTGTTGTGTATATTGCCTAAACGTAAGTTAGTGACGAAACCGGAAATAGTGACAAAAATATATTTTTTAAATAAATAAAAAAAATTACGTCTTTTTCGTTAAACGTCATTTAAATAAACGAATATTTGACTTTTATGAGCCCAAATATTCAAATACAATATTTTTGAATCTCATCCCTGGTCTTAACCCCTTATTGGCTCATTTGCCCAACCTGTCCTTCCTCGTTTGCGGCTCTATTGATTCTCCTTGTGTTTGCAGTCCTGTGCCAGATTGTGCTCTACACAAGTTTTGCCCCACAGGGTAGTTTTTGTTGTTTGATTTTGATTAAATAAAAGCCCATCTCTGCATGAGTCCTTGCCTCATCCTTCAACCCCAACCCTGGCAATTACAACCAGATTCTTAAATTCATGGTACTTGCACAAGGGTCAAAGGATTGGAATAATTATGATTTTATTTTTATTTTCTTCTGCTCACCAAGCCTACTTTTATTTGATAAAAAATACAGAAAAAACAGTAAATATTCGTAAAATTAAAAAAAATTCAAAAACATAAAAAATTCTTAAAGTCCCCCTGTGGTGAAAATCCAGTTTTTAATGTTGTTTATGTGTCTATGTGGTGTTTTTAATATGCTTTAAGACAAACCATGTGTAAATTCATAAGTCGACAGCATTGCTGAGTATTTTCTCCTTAAAACTGCAGTGAACCAAAGACGTCACAAACGACCTTGTAACCAATCAGATCAACGTGTGATCGTCAACGAGTGGATCTCTGAGTGAGTGAGTGGAGGCGGGGCTCATTTGCATATTCATAGAACCGCGTAAACTAAATGAAGCAAGGGTGTCGAGTTACATTCAAGATATTTTAAGAAATGAAGTTTTTCAAGGAAATTTAGTGAGTTTTAAGGGATACAATTATTGACTACAGGGGGACTTTAATGATTCCACACTTTTGACCAGCAATGTATAATGAAACAATAATAATCAATCAGTCACACACCATAGACTGTAAAAAATATGGACAAAGCGTCTGTGACGTCACCCATAGACTTTCTGAAGAACGGTTTTGAAGCCGTTTATGGGGGGTATGGGCGGCGCCATCTTGGAAAATCGTGGGAAATCCTAACCCCGCCCACCTTCTGGCCAACCCATATGAGTTTCGTGCCTGCTTGGGGCTGTACAAATCGCCACACAATTGAAAACAAGTCTCGATGAATTATCTTTCACAAGCAAGACTGAACATTTGTTTCTGGTTGTATTTGGTCACGACATAAATAGTAATAGTAACGTTCAGAGGAGAAAAGCCGCGAAATTTAAAAATACCACTGTTATTGTGTCACGAAATGTAGTTTTAATAGTTTTTCAGTTGACAATGTAGTTGTTTAAAGCTAAAATCTGTGGTTTATTTATAAAGATAGCACCCATTTAAAAATTTGATCTGACGTTTTCGGAGTTGAGATCCAGGGATCAGCGCGCGTTCAGCGCTCATGTTCCCCGCCTGGAACAGCCTTACCTCGGCTAGTGCTTCTGACGTGTGCCGCTGGCTCTGATGTCTCTAGTCTAGTGGTCTAACATGAGATATAATTCGTCTTGTGTATATGTAACGGGCGATCTTTGGTCTCACAAAAAGAGACAGGGTTGTGACATTTTATTTTATAAAGCCTATGTAGGAATATTTTAAATGTTATGTTAAATTTATTCATTTGGCAGACGCATTTACAGTGTTTCAAACGTCAGTTATAACCATAGGTAAAGTAAGTTACCTCGGACGCTATCTTATCTGAGGCGATTTAAGTTAATGCTAACTGTTGCAGTGCCACTGCCCACAAACATTGACGCTAAATAGTGCTAACTATGTGAAGTAGTGGAATGTCACTTAACGTTACCGGAAAAAATGAAGCAAAGTTTCCTACAGTGTCGGTTAGTGTAGTTTATAGCAGAGCAACCAATTTTATGTACGATGTTTCAATACAAATGTTCAGAAAGGATACAGAGGTGGTATGATGTGTTGTGTCAGATCCTTACAGTCTATGGTCAGATCATGGCCGAGACATCAAATTTCAGGAATTCCACTAGGCGCAGCACGTTATCAGCTGTCAATCAAGCTGTCAATCAAAGTTAACCACGCACTTATTTGTCATACATTTTATATCTAAATACGATCTAAACTAACGAGTTAGAAAAAAATTCACCCCCCTCACAGTTGTCAGGCACTCGGAACCTATCGAAAAATACAATAAAAGTCCATGGGATCAACCTGTAAAAACATGAATTTATGCTGTGAAAACGGACATTTTAACATGGAGTCTATGGACATTTGCTCCCTTTTGGGACCTGCCCCTAGCGGATTTTCGGTGTATTGCAGTTTTTCGCACTTCCGGGTAGGCTTCATTTTTCAGATTAGAATGTTGCCGCTTGTCACACACTCATGGACATCCAGTACATCTTCAGGTTTAAAGTGTGAAATGTAACTTTCCTTATGTATGATGCGCTGCACCAGATCCAACTCTCCCTCCAGAGACGAGTCCAGTAGGAGAGCCAGAGGATTGAAGTGCACTCTCATGCTGTGCTCGATGCGCTCCGATCCGGCCTTGCGCAGGTTCGTCCTCTTCCCCTGGACACACAACACACACATCTCACACTCATGCTTTTCACAGACGCTTTCATCCCACGTGAGATGCAGTGCATGCGAGGTACGGAAGTTATACAGGAAAGGCTGCAGCTCAAACACACGGCACTGATCACTGATACGATTTACCAAATAACTAAAAACATTAGAAGCTTTAGCCTCTTAGACTACAGTCAGCCTGAAAAATCTGAAAATCATAAAAAAATGATTTTTCAGGCTGGTCCAGCTGATGCACATGCATGTTCTTGAGTTCATTAGCTGTGTGTGTGTGTGTGTGTATATATATATATATATATATATATATATATATATTAGGGCTGGGCAAGTTAACACGTTATTATCGCGTTAACGCATTTATTAATTAATGCCGACAATTTTTTTATCGCACGTTAACGCAGTTTTTTTATTATTATTTTGAAAGTCCGTTGCTCACTGGCTCTGAATAAACATAGGCCTACAGTCAAACCATGATCACAGGAGGGGTGGGATGTTGGTCAGCCAGCAAATAACCCACCCAAACAAGCAGTGGAGAGAGGCAGGTTCTCTCTGGTGAACAGTTAAAGGGTTGCGCTCCGCGAGTGAATGACAGGCGCTCTATGGATAGTACCTATAGATAATAACTATTTAGATTCTGGAAACTCACTAACAGCGAGCCGAGGATCAGTCTCTCTTCTAATGATTTGTGCTGCGCGTCCTTTATAAAAAGTTATAGACAATTCAACTTCGGCAACGAGCGGGCGCGTGCGTGAGGCGAGCATGACCGCAACAGTTTCACAGGAACGCACCCGCTTGTCGCTGCACCTTGTGCTCGACCACTTCACCTCAATCTTGGCTGATTTATACTTCTGCGTCGGACTTACGCCGAAGACTATACGCTATAGACTACGCGTTGGTTTTCATTTATATCTCTGCGTCGTTGTCCGCGTTGACGCGCAATTACACATGCAGAGGGAGCATGTGAAACCCGGGGAGCGGTTCTAGCAATCACAGCGCTTGCGGTACGCGTAGAATTGACGTTACATTTTTGGAGAGGTGCACGTCAGGGTACGCCGAAGTGTGCGCGCGCTACACAGTTACGGCGTGAGTATAAAGTATAAATTGTTTTTTTACTCTGTTTAATGTAATCTTACGTGGGAAACCATGGCATGACCAAACCTAAGCTACTATAAGTAACGTTGGTCGACTTATATCTGTAGTAGTGATCATGACCTCTGACTACTACATAGACTGTTTCTGCTGCTCCCTGATAAAAGATACCTGTTGATACCTGTTCAGAAAAAAAAAACAAGAAAACTGGACTCGTTTTAACAAACTAGATAAAAGGTAATGCCCTGGCAGTGGCAAATAGCTTTGTTTAAATATTTGATTTGATTACATTAATGTTTAAGTTGAGATTTGAGATTACTGTGTAAAGGGAATACTGCTGGTATAAAAGCACCTTATTTGTTTAAAGTTATTGCACTTTTGTGTATATAGCAGTACATTTAAATCAAAAGTGCGCAATACACTACTTTAGAAGTCATTATTCAATTTTGCGCATAACAATGCGATTAATCGCGATTAAAAATTTTAATCGTTGCCCAGCACTAATATATATATATATATATATATATATATATATATATATATATATATATATATATATATATATATATATATATTAGGGATGCACCGAATCCAGGATTCGGCCGAATATTGGGCTTTTTAACGGGGTTCGGTTTCTGCCGAACCTCAGAATTTTTTTCCACCGAACCGAACCCTAGGCTTGCACTACGCGCGCTACGTCGAAGTCATCGATCAGTGAATGACATCAAAGTACCGCGTGAACGAATAGAGAGCAGACGGCTCCTTATGCTTTTGAATTGCTCTCGCGGTACTTTGATGTCATAAACTGATCTGTCTGTGCAGCGCCGGTTCAAGTCGAACAAGCCTGTAGTGTAACGCGTTGTGTCAGGAAGAAAAATAGGGATAGCTCACAGCTAAAGTTATTGCAGAGGCCAGACAGACTCACGGAGGCGATTGGCATCTCACAACTCGCACTTTATTCCACAATCTAACTTGTGTAACTGTCTGTCACACGTTCTACCGTCCACAGCGTTACTTAACAAAATAAGGTAAAAATGAGCATCAAACAGAAATAACCCGCATTCATGGGCATGTGTTCGAGGCGCACGGCACATACAATACGGACTGCAGACAGTTCAACAGGGAGCGCGCAGTTCTTAAAGGGGCCACACCTTATTTCCACTCGTTACAGTAGGTGGACCGTTCGAATGCAGTAGGCTGTGAGAAAGTGAAAATAGAACTCGTGAGCAGAAAAAGTGTTGTTTGGCAGTACTTTCAGTGTAAAGAAGGCAATTCAAGTCGAGCTACATGTTCAATTTGCAATGCCGATTTGTCTCATAGTGGCAAGGACTCTAAACAATAGGCTACACAATATCGCCGCTGTTCAAATGCATAATGTTGCTTTTTCTTTTTTTTCTTTTCTTTTTTTTTACAGTTATAAAAGTAAAAGTAGTGTTTATTATTTACAGTAATAAAATAAAATGAAAAATCCACTTTGTTTACTTTCATTAATAAGTTTACTGTGTTAATGGACTGAGGATGAGAGTTGGATTCGGTATTCGGTTTCGGATTCGGCAGAATCTTAACCAGTGGATTCGGTATTCGGCCGAACCCCACAAATCTGGATTCGGTGCATCCCTAATATATATATATATATATATAAAAACACACACACACAGCATTAGGGTTAAGCTCATTTTGAATCAAATTTGAATCAAAATTGAATCACATTGCAAGCCTGTGAATTTAACTGAATCGAGACTGAAATTGAATCACATTGCAAGCCTGTGAAATCTCGAAATCTTTGTAATTGAATTGAAATGTGTCAATATCAAGTGTTCGCTAGACGGGACTTACGGGTGGAAAGGGAACCTGTCCGGTGACCTCCGGGGGCTTCATGTTGAAGGTGTCTTCTGGAGGCTCCTGCTCGGCTCCACTGGGATACGGAGGTGGAGGATATGGAGGGAAGTCTTCAATGAGGCTCTCAGCAGGAGGAGGAGGAGGAGGAGGTGGAGGAGGGCTGGCCGGCTGAGGAGGTGGAGGGGAGATCGCAGCGTGGGGTTGTTCGGCCGGAGGTGGAGGGGAGATCGCAGCGTGGGGTTGTGGAGCCGGGTGTGGCGGCGGTGGTGGAGGAGTAGGAGGGACGTTCTCTGCTTCCGTTTCTGTCGGTTTCGGTCGCTGGAGTGACGCTCCTTCAGCTCCCGCCGGCGTCTCCTTCTCCTCGTCTCCCGCAGGACTCGCTGTGGTCTCCATCGCGGCCAGAGTGGTCTTCTGGTACAGGAGCTTCTGAATGTTGGGGCCGCCGGGGCCCTCGGGCTCTGTGATGGAGCTGCGCTTCTTCAGGGGTCTCGGCGCGTTGTAGAGTCTCTTGCGGAGAGCCTCCAGGTCCACGTCGCTCTGGTGGCGGTAGGGGTTCGTGATGAAGGGCAGGAGCTTGGTGGGACTGAGGGGTCTGGGAATGCGCTCGGGCTCCTGGGTTTCGGGAGCAGGACTGTGGTCCTTCTCGGTCTCGGGGACACTGGGCGGGTCCAGGTACGGGTTCTCAGGGAGCTGGTTTTGAGACTGCTGGCCTGTGGATGTCACTGGCTTCCCGTAAACTACATGGACAGGAATATGATGAAAAATGGAAAAAAAATTATCACAATAATTTTTTTTTGAATTCTTAAAGGTGCAGTGCGTAATTTTTAGCAGCATCTAGTAGTGAGGTTGTGAAATGAAACCAACAGAAGTTATGGTGGCCGACAGGAAAATATTTCATCATCTGAGACAGCAGAGAGTAGCCAGTTAAGCAATGAGGTTTCTTAAAGATTAATTAAGAAATAGGTTTTACTTAATTATTCAGTAAAACAATATGATATTGTGAATATTATTATGAGTTGTTCATCATTGTGTCAGTGTTTTATTCGCTGACTTTAGCAGCTTCTTTGCACAAAGAACAACATAGTGACGAAACGCGTTTGTCCGTTCAGGGCCACTGTAGAAACATGTCGATGTAAGGGGACCCGCGGTGTGTGTAGAGAGAAACGGCTCATTCTAAGATAATAAAAACATAATGGTTCATTAAGTAAGGTCTTTATACACCACTGAAAACATAGTTATGTATATGATATTGCATTTGTCAACAGATCCTCCTAAATATTACACAATGCACCTTTAAAGGCCTGTTCACACCAAGAACAATAACTATAAAGATAACTTTATTAGCGCCGACTCCAGCGGACGATATCGTTCTTTTTATTCGTGCTTGTCTGCGGCTTTAAACACTCGAGTTTGTTACAGCAGGATGGATTCTGATTGGCTGTCAATGTTTTTATCGTTCATCCGCTGGATAAAATCGTTCCGAAAGTGATTCCAACGATATTGTTTTAAGCATTTTATCCAAACAAGCAATTTGTCACAGAGCCAACAATATTCGTAGTGTACAATGGCAAGCTAGATTAACGCTTTGATATACTTTAAGCAAAATCTTGAATTCACTTTGAACAAAATCAGGCCAAAACGAAGTTCAAATTGGGAGTTCATATCGAGATCTTTCTGGTAAAGTTTGCTTTGGCTGGTAAACACCTTCAAACTCCCATTGGTCAGTGTGGTGATGTAGTAGGTGGGTGTGGCTCTGAGGCTCCGCCTTCTTTGAGCAGTAAATCTTCATTTCTTCTGCTTTTGAGGAAGGTTTATTTGTTCATCTCTCAATCATCATTGTATTGCATTGCATTATGTTTTAAAACTACAGAGCTTTGATCACAAAACTAATCATTTAAATATCATCTTACTAAGAAATATTATTAGTAAATATGGAGTGACTTTTTTCGGCATTGATGTGAAAGCAACGGATCCAGTCATGTATGTTGTATGTAATCTGTTGCAAGTCGCTCTGCTAAATAATTTGAATGTCCTGCTGAAAACGGGCCTGACTAGGGTTGGAAATCGAAAGTCGATTCCAAATACTTGACAACGGGAATCTGATACTTGTAATAAAATTTAAATTATTTTCGATTCTTTTGTGAGCATTTCAATATGACTTTAAACCATTCAAGCACGAGACGACTGTTTTCTGTGCTGCACATGTGTATCAGTATATCGGATCCGTGCACCTCTTAAAGTGACAGCAGCCTATAGGCTACAGTTGTAATAAGTCGCTCTGGATAAGTCGTTCTGCTAAACGATTGAATGTCCTGCTGAAAGCGTGCCGGACAGGGCTGGACTGGGACTAAAAATCGGCCCGGGCATTTTGGCCCAGACTGGCCCACTACATATAATCATAAACACAACCGATCTTTTCACGCCCCTGAAAATGTATACTAACTCCTATTAAAACCACTAATGCCATGTAATGAGTGAGTAGGAATGAGTAAGAGTTAATAGATGAAATAAATACTAATTGTAAAATACAATCGAACTACTCCACAATGATGAATCCTAAAACAAGCTATAAGCTGCATTGGCATAGCAATACCAGTGTTTGACACAGGATTTTTGGTAAATCTGTGGTGGGTGGACCTCTGTCCCTTTAGGGGGGTTCGGGGGATTGTTTTGCGCGAGCTCACAGAGTTCTACACTTTTCCCAAACCTGTCATTATTATTGGCAATAAACTTAAGATGCAAATAAGAGATTCACTGCAATTTATTTGATATTCTTGATGCTGCTCTGATGCACTCCATTACGCACCGCTCTGTTTGTTGGATGACTAAAAGTTCAGCGGTCTAGCTCATCAATGTCAAAATGATTAAAGAAGGCCAGGTTTACTGTTCACAGTGAAGGAATGACTGGTAAAATGTAAGTAGATAAAGATTTAATATTTGACAACTGTTTTACAATAGAAATGTTCAACTACCGACAGTATCCGGTGACGCAAATTACTCAACTTTTATTTTTTTAATTCAATTTTGCCTTTTTGAATTGAAAATATGCTATAATTTCCTTGATTCATGTAGAGAGAATGTATGCATACTTAAAAATAAAAGATTATTTGCAAATACTTTAAATTATTTCACTAATACAATAAGCCTTTCTTTTTCTGTATTCCCTTAAACTGCTTTTATAATTAATTCATTAATTGAAATAACCAATTTTAGTTTGGGCTAAAGCCCCGAATATCCACTGACCTTAGAACCGCCCCTGATCGTCAACTATGCAGATGTGTAAATAATGCATAACTGGGTAATGGGTTCCTCACTCATCGCCTCAGTGTTCTGAAAGTAGCCTAGTTCTGCTTACCACAGTTCTCTACACTCACTCATTCTCTCCTGATCGTCCTCAATATCCTCATCAGACACTTGAAGGGCCCGTTTCTTTTTTTCACGCTATTTCTCTGCATTCTTTGCGTTTATTCTCCATCTCTGAATATTTTGACAGATACACACTGACACTGCACGCGCACTCAGAGCCCAGAGGGGGAGGAGTTTAAAGATGTGATTGGACCAGCCCAGTGCCATTCAAGAAAAGAACCAATGGGCCGCTGATCTACGCGTTTCATGGGCCGGTCTGTTAAAAAACAAAACCTACGCTGACTTTTTTTTGTCCAATGCATTACACCGGCACAAAGATCCCAGCGCCGCCGATTAAGCAAAACTAAACGAATGACGCGCCGATGTACGAGTATTATGGGCCGTTCAGACAAAAACTTTTTTTTTTTTAAGAATGATCTGTATCGGCCCAAAAAGCACGTCGGCCCACCGGGAAAGTGCCCGGTATGCCCGATGGCCAGTCCAGCCCTGGTGCCGGACTCACCGCTGATGAAGTTGCTGCTGCGGGTCTGCGCGCGGCCCAGCGCTCCCGTCACGCTCTGCTGCGTGTAAATGTTGTAGATGGAGCTGGTGTCCAGCATCTGGGGCTTCAGCACGACTTCTTTGGCCCCGGGAGGATCGGGACTGAAGGGGTGTACGGTGGCGGCCGGAGGAGCCTCGGGCTTCGAGGGAAGGGGTAAGGTACTACCCTGTGGTAAAGCATGCTGGGAACCAGTGGGAGGCTGCTGGGAGGATTTACTCTTGCCTGGGAAGGTCCCGGCGTTGACGCCCGTCTTGGGCAGGCTGGCCTGTTTAGGTTTACTGGGAACTGGAGGAGGAACCTTCACTGTGTTCTTCACGGCGCTCTGAGAGTAAAGAAACATCAGTGTCACTTTTTAAATATCAACCTGATGTTGTCGGCATATTGAGACGAAGAGAACGTGTACACTACAGGACAAACGTTTGTAATTCAATAGTGTAAAACAGCTGTTTTCTATGAGAATATATAGTAATGCAATTTATTCCAAAGAAGAATTTCTTGCATAATGAGATGAAGACTGTGCACTACAGGACAAACGTTTGGAATAAATTGAAGTCTCTTCTGCTCACCAAGGCTGCATTTATTTGAAATATTATTAGAATGTAAAACAGATGTTTTCTATGTGAATATATAGTAAAATGTAATTTATTCCTGAATTTTCAGCATCATTACTCCAGTCTTCAATGTCACATGATCCTCCAGAAATCAGTATAATATGATGATGTGATGCAGAGTTATGAGAAATTTATATTTGCGCTTAATTCTTATTATAGATTATAATCTTATTGTTATCAATGTTGAAAGCAGTTTTCACAGCAAAATATTTTTGGGAAAATATGGTTCAGGATTCTTCGATGAATAGAAAGTTCAAAAGAACAGCATTTATTTGAAATAGAATCTTTGTAACATTAAAAATGTCACTTTTGATCAATTTAATGTGTATGTGCTGAATGAAAGTCTCAATTTCTTTCTTTTTTTAAAAATCTGATGGTTTCCACAAAAACATGAAGCAGCACGACTGTTTTCAACACTGATAATAATCATAAATGTTTCTTGATCATTAAATCATCATATTATACTGATTTCTGAAGGATCATGTGACACTGAAGACTGGAGTAATGATGCTGAAAATTCAGCTTTGATCACAGGAATAAATTACACTTTACTATATATTCACATAGAAAACAGCTGATTTACATTGGAATGATATTTCACTGTTTTTATGTTTTTTGTTTTTTTTACTCAAATAAAATGCAGCCTTGGTGAGCAGAAGAGACTTCTCTCAAAAACATAAAAAAAAATTCACATTCAAAGCTTTTGACCAGTATTGTAGAGTAAAACACACTCATATGTGTGTGTGCAGATGTGTCCAGTACCTGTGCGTCTCTGGCGAGGTCCTCGCTGCTCTGGTTCTTGCGTAGAGAAGCTGCGGGCGCTTCGATGGACTCAAACATGGAGGCGGGGCGCACCCTGGGGTCCCGTTTCAGCACCTCTGCTTTATCTGGAGCACAAACACGCGTTTCAACTCACAATACATGACCCGAGTCTAAGGGGCTGTTCACACTGGACACTTCATGCGTGCTCTGTGTTCTGATAGCTATCCGTATAATTAAACGTATATTGAATAAATACACGCATTCGAGACGGATTTAAATCCGATCACTCAAACCGCTTCAGGAGGAGGTCTGTGACGCTCCAGACGAAGTGTAAATGCATCTGGTTGTTGAAACCACATATGTAAATGTTACTCCTCCCAACAATGCTAAAAAATAAATATGTGAGAGCGTGTTTTAGGCTATATGTCATGTTATAGTCAGATATGACGCGCTACTGAGCATCTATTCATTAAACCAATGTGCAAACTATCGCAAATCAAAGTGAAAGTAAGTCGCAGACGCTTAACACACAATCATCATCATTAACAGTAAAGAAACTAAATGATCTCACTAGTGCGGTTGCTGTCTTATTGCAGTCTTTGATTTTGAAATTAGCTGATGATCAATAAAACGCAGATCATATCTGTTGCTTTCGGTGACGTGAACTCCATTAAATCTGCATATAGAGCAGGAACTGAAGATCGTTTTTTTATCCGTTTTGCGGAAACACATTTATGTCCAGGTGTTCATGGAATGGTTTTGATAAATCAGATAGCTATCCGATCTGAGAAAACACATGAAGTGGCCAGGTGTACACAGCCCTGAGTCTGCGGTACAGAACCGCTGAGGGGTGTGGAGGGTCACCTGGGTTATTAGATGCCTGGGTCACCAAGCGTGGGAGACTGGTGGACCCGTTATTAATGGAGGACTTCGCATTGGCCGCACTCCAGTTAGACGGCTTTGAGGACACTTTTGAGTGCAGAGCTGCAGAAATAAAGATTATTTATTGTTTATGTTCATCTCTCTTTAGTGTGTAATGTTGCTGTTTGAGCATTGTATAAGCTCTGCAAAGCTCCAGTTTGTCTCTAAATGAGTGTCACTGTTTCTGGACTCCCTGAAATGTTTTCATGCTATGAAAATAGAGCACTTATAATATGTCAGTAAATTTAAAAGCACTTGTTAAGAGATGGTTACTGGTCCTTATATTCACTGTAAAAAAATGTGTGTGGGTTAAGCAAGTGCTGGTTAAGTAACGTGATAAGTAGGGGGAAGAGGTTTAGGTTAACAATGAATCGATTACTTGATCGTTAATTTAAACAACGGTGTATTATAGGAATTTATTTAAATTGACATACCTAGTGCTTACTTACGGCTGTTACTGTCAAGCTCCACAAAAGGCAATTATTGACACATTATAAAGCACCATAAATGTTTTTGTGCACTTTATTATTGTGCAAGATCGCCGCAGTGTCTCTTCAGCAAGCCGACGCACACACTCACGCAACTGAAACTGAAAGTAAGTTGCAGAAACACACTCATGTAAAGCAGTGACGAATGATCTTACCAGTGCTGTTACCAGTGCTCTCTCTCCTATCACAGCCTCGGATCTTGGCATTAGCTGATGATAAATGAAACGCAGCTCATATCTGTTGCTTTCGTCCAACAGAACAGATATAACACACGAGGAGTTTGAGCACAATATCTCTTCTCTGTGCACAGAACTTCTGCTTTAAGCACATCATTCAGAAGCGCATACGCGGTTTGTGCCTTTAATATTATGATGTTTCGCACACTGAAAGATTATTAAAAGCGTTGTTCTGATGTATCTATCATATCTTGTTGCCCCATTAAAAAGCCTGCGAGATATATTTAAAATAAACGTCTTTTAATTTTATATAATTTATTTTCTTAAACCTAGATATTTTAGATTTATGTATAAATGTAAACAATTTATATTAGATTTATATTTATATATAAATCTTATAAATTGTTTAGATGTACACTACGTTGAAAAGTTTTAGATCTGTAAGATTTCTTAATGTTTTTACACTGAAGAGTAATGATGCTGAAAGTATAGCTTCGATCACAGGAATAAATTACATTTCTAAATATTTTCAAATACAAATAAGCCATTTTAAATTGTAAAAATATTTCAGAATATTACAGTTTTTGCTGTATTTGTGATCAGATAAATGCAGCCTTGATGAGCAGAAGTCACTCCTTTCAAAAACATTAATCTTACCGACCTAAAACTTTTGAACGGTAGTGTATATAAATCTAAATCTAATATATATTGTTTTTCATGAATGCATTTTATAAGAATACAAATAGTAATTTGTATTTTATTAGCATTTTAATCGGATTGTTTATGAAAAAAATGACACATTATTTGCACAGATCTTCTCGGTGTAAAATAACTCCTCAAATGTGACCCTGGATCACAAAACCAGTCACATGTAGCACGGGTATATTTGTGGGAATAGCCAACAATACATTGTATGGGTTAAAATTATCGATTTTTCTTTTATGCCAAAAATCATTAGGATATCAAGTAAATATCATGTTCCATGAAGACATTTTTATAAATTTCCTACTGTAAATATATAAAAAAATATATTTTTGTGAGTGGATGCAGCAAAATTGCGACTGCAACTTTAAAGGTGATTTTCTCAATGTTTCGATTTTTTTGCACCGTCAGATTCCAGATCTTCAATAGTTGTATCTCGGCCAAATATTGTCCTATCCTAACAAACAATACATTAATGGAAAGCTTATTTACTTAGCTTATTTTATTCACAATGTAAATCTAAATCTAAAACAAATTGACCCTTGTGACTGGTTTTGTGGTCCAGGGTCTCAGATGTGAATGTGTGTGCAAACCTGCTGCAGGATGAGTGCTCTTCTCCTGATGCGGGACCGTTGCACTGCCTTCTGGGTAAGCGTGTTTGATGAGCAGGTCCTGTTTGCTGGAGCCCCGGGGCATCGTGGAGGACTGGATATACGGGCCGACGGCCGCCACACGGGACACTCCTGTCAGCGGAGCCGGCTGGCCATCGGGAGGACACTGCGGAGAACACCTCAATCACAACACTGAGCACATCAGCACACACACCTTACGTGCGTCCCACACCGCGCACTTTACTTATTCTACAAAATGGCATAGAATAATGCACGTGCAAGTAGTGTGTTCACTTGGGACACAGCTCTTATCTTATCTTATAAGACTTTCAAAAAAAAAAAAATCTAAAGCAAATGAACGAATACATTAGTCAAATCTGGTCATGAGACTGTCCCTATGATATAATATCTTATGACCATCAGCAGTGTTGGGGGTAAATCATTACAAGTAACTACGTTACGTAATCAGATTACTTTTTCAAGTAACTAGTAAATTAACAAATTACTTTTCAAATTTACATCAAAATACCTGAGTTAAGGCCCGTTCACACCAAGCACGAAAACTGTAAAGATAACGATAAAGATATAATTCTAAAAATCGTTCTCCATATTAAAGAATAACAGAGTTCACACCACAACTATAACGATAAAGATATGAGGAACGATATTGTTGGGATCACTTTCAGAACGATTTTTTTCCAGCTGTCGAACGATAAAACACTGACAGCCAATCAGAATCCATTCTAATTTAAAGGTCTCGCGCATTTAAAATGGCAGATGACATTGCAGAGAAGTTAATCGTCGAGGTACAAAAAAAATCCTCTGTTTGACAAGTCAAACCTTTTCAGGGATACGTTAAAAAAGATGGATATATGGAAAGCAATCGGTCGTATCCTGGGAATAAATGGTGAGAAGTATTAACGATGAGATATTATGCAGTTTAGCATAGTGTAACAAAATTACCTCAGGTAGGCTATCCAGCGCTAGTTTTGACAAAATTGCTGAAGTTGCAGTGAAAAAGGCGTTGTATACATAAAGGTGTTGACTAGGCGATGTTTTTATCCCATCATTGACTTCGTCAGCTAAATTCACTGTTAGATTAGATCGATTACACTAGACTTGCTAGATTCACTGTTTAGATGCGCTCGGAACATAGCATGCTGGCTGAGGACATCTGCTGGCAAAGACGTGTAAAGGCAATAAGAACAGCAAAAACATATTCAATGACATGTTGTAAACAACAACAATTATAATAAAATTCGGATTCTCCCAACTCCTCTCGTCTTTTAAGGATATCGTGTACCCAAAAGCGCCTGTTTTTCTTTTGATTTTTTTTTTGTAACGTAAAGCAGCAGCAGGTCATCCATTTTCGCTACTTTGAAACCGGGCGCGCGCGTGCTTAGAATAAAAAAAACGTTATCGGTCGTTGGAGTGGACGCATATATAGTTATCTTTATCGTTATCTTTATAGTTATCGTGCTTGGTGTGAATGGGCCTTTACTTTGTTTTCACATTTATTGACTGACAGCTCTCCTGTCCCCATGTTGAGACGAATCGAAGTGCAGAAGCGTTCAAATCATGCAAAGAAAGACACACTTGACCAAACCTGCACATCGGTCAGAGCTGAGTGTGTGCGTTTATCAGCAAAACACTGTCAACAGAAAGTGTTTATCAAAGATAATTGTACGGATCATTTTTGAACAGATTGAGAATTACTTAAAATCACAAAAACAACTTTATGAGTTGCAGTCTGGCTTTTGTAAATCACATTCTACGGATTCCCGTTTACGCCTTCTAACTGACTATATAAAAAAGGAGGTAGATAATGGAAACTTCTGTGGCATGGTCATTGGTCAGCATGGTCAAGCCTTTGATACAGTCGACCATGGTGTCTTAATGTATAAATTGAAAGCCATGGGTTTTAGTGAATTATCACTGAAATGGGCGGGCTCCTATCTGGAGAATAGAGCGCACGCAGTGGACATCGGGGGGGAAACGTCTCCACCAAAAGGCATGGACTGTGGGGTACCTCAAGGCAGCGTCTTGGGTCCACTTTTATTCCTACTATATATAAATGACCTAAAGTCTGCTTGTTCATGCAGTCTTTTTTATTTGCAGATGATTCTGCGCTGGTTGTTTCTCACAAGGATAAAAATATGATTGAAAGCAGAACTTAGCGCAGAACTTATAAATGTTAGTATGTGGACGGCTGATAACAGATTATCACTTAATTTAGGGAAAACTGAATCTGAATAAAGTTAAAGAAAGCCTCAGGTTTTAAGGTCATAGCTGGAGATATTGTAATTACTGCCAAGGAATCGATCAGTTATCTTGGATGTATGTTGGATTGCAATTGCTCTGGAGTAGGTCAGGCCTAAAAGGTAATCACCAAAGTAAATCAGAGAGTCCGTTTTTTGGCCAGAATATCAAAGTTTTTGGATGAAAAAACAAAGAAATTTTGTCAGGAGCTTTAATTCAGCCTCATTTTGATTATGCATGTGGCTCATGGTACAATGGTGTCATGGTGAACCTGAAACTTAGGCTTCAGACGTTTCAAAAAGTAATAAGGCTTATTTTAGACCTTCCCACAAGAACTCACCTGGAATCTTCCCACTTTGAAAGGGTGGGATGGTTGAAAGTTGAGGATCGAGTGTCTCAGATGCAGCTGGGTATGGTACATAAAATTGTTTATGGAGATGTTCCTAAATATTTTAGAAATTATTTGAATAGAGTAAACGAAGTTCACAGGTCCTCCACTAGGGGTAGAGGTTTAATACTAATCTGGGCAAACAGTCTTTTCTTTATGCTGGAACTACCCTTTGGAACCGGTTACCCAGTACACTCAAGACAGTGAGAAGCATAGGCAGTTTTAAACAAGGTTTGAAAGTATGGCTTAGGTGCCAATCGTAGTCATTATAATATCATAGTCTATTTTTAATGGTAAATTTTTCTGTATAATATGGATGAATTTGTTTAATGTATGATGAATTATTGCTGTGTGATTAGCTGCCATCTGTCCTCTCCCCTTGCCCTTTTAGGGACCACAATTGAAATAAGTCTTTGGGCTTTATTGTGTCATCCCTGACTATTTATGTATTTTTAATGTATGACAGAGCACTGTTCCATATTTTTTTTTAATATTTAAAGCAACACCAAGTAACTTTTCCTCTGCGGTCGCCCTACAGGTTGGAAGCGGAATTGTCCATTACCGCTGTCGTAAATAATTTAGCCTACCGCAGCCGACTGTCGCACACACATGCTCTCTGTTTGTCCAGCACCGGCTTTGGAATCAACAGTGGCAACAGACAAGGTAGAGTATGATGCATGATTTTATGAAAGTATGATGTATTGCGACATCACAAACGAGCAATTGTAGCAATTGTAACGCTTGCCGTAAAGCAAGTCAAATTAGTAGTTTTCTTATGTCTCATTAGAACTACAGAAACGCGACCCGATCTGGCAATCTTACATAGCATGGATATATCAGATAAAGGACCGCAAAGCTGTGGCATAAGTGCATTTCACCATGTCACGACTTGATGAACCACTGAAACGATTTTGGAAACATTATTTTAAGGTAAAAAATCTTACTCAGTGTTGCTTTAAGTGGTTAAATAAAATCAATCAATCAAAAGCGCTCAGCCTGTGTGTGAGTGTGTTTATCAGCTGAAACACTGGGAACAGAAAGCGCTCAGCGTGCGTGCGAGTGTGTGTGTGTGTGTGCGCGCTCAGCACTCGCTCAGATCAAGTTGAGCGTCTGGTATTTTTGATGAACAGTATGTAGATGTAGTGAGTAGAAGTGAGTGTTTCTGAATTACAGTTTGCTGTTGTGTGTTCATGTAGTAGCGTTACACTACACTGTGTGTTGAAGTGTGTTTTCTCAGGTTACTGATGCACTTACACTGTTTTATACACTACTGTAGGGCTGGGCGATATGGCCTAAAAAATAAATCCCCGATTTTTTCACAAAAAGTCCGATTTACGATTTAAATCGATTTTTTTTTCTCCCCTACTTAAAATCAATCTGCAGATGACAAAGAAATTGTTCTAAACAAGTTTTAACTTAATTTTGTTTTGATTTTTCCTTCTGGGATTTGATCTGGATTTCCCCCTTGGGGTTAAAGTGCAATCAGAAACAAGTCAAAAAGACAAAAAGACAAAGCCCTGCCTTTGTAAACAGTGAAAATGTAACAAAAAACTTGCATCACAATAAGTGTATTGTGATTGTCAAAACATTTGGTAACTAAACAGAATTTTATTAAGTTAGTGACAACACAATGTTTACATACAGGGTTCGTACGGGTGCTTGAAATCCTTGAAAATGCTTGAATTTTGATGATGTGTTTTCAAGGTTTGAATAGTGCTTAAATTTTGGATAAAATGCTTGAAAATGCTTGAAATTGTAACTATTTCTTTCACAACAAATACCTATCTGACTAAAAAGTACGTTTATTTCATTTTGATTTCCGCGATTGTTTGGATGCCCAGTTTTTATTGGCCGTGCAGGTAATCGTCACAGAGCGCAACGGCAAAAGTTGAACTATTTTTAACTTTGACCGTGGCATGCGCTCGAGCTCGCCAATGCTGCGCTCTGCTTTGGTCGACTACAAAACGTCCTCACGCAGGAAATAAATGGGTTTCATAGCTCAGCGCATTCCACGTCCTGTCTGAAAGCGCCATTAGTGACTGAAAGTACTTGGTGTGATAATGTAATGTAAGTATTGCATCTACGTTATGGCACGTTCATTTGTGGAATATGCAGTGAAGATAGCCTTTTAAGGCTTACAAGTTACAGCACAGTAACGTTAACTACATGCATATTAAAACCTGCAAACGTTAGCCCAGTGCATAACAATCGTTGATTGCTAAACAGAAATCGTGTCAGATGGAGTGTCATACAAGTAGCGTACTGTAAGGTTGAGGATGGCCTTATGCAATATTTACCCTGCTCTATTCCGGTAGATAAATGTACATGTCTTGGCAATTAAATATATATATATTAGGGCTGTCAGTTAAACGCGTTATTAACGGCGTTATCGCAAACCCATTTTAACGGCGTCAAATTTTTTATCGCGAGATTAACGGTCTTTTTGGCCTAGCAAACTTTGTCGTTTTTTTCACATGCTTTTGCAACAGGACGCGGCATGCGCGGCGCTGCGCTATGAAACCCATTCATTTCAATGGGTTCGCCGTGCGAGGACGTTTTGTTGCTTCGTCGACCAAAGTGCAAGCGGATCTAGCTAGACCGGAAACAAAACAACAGGCACGCGCACACACTTGTTTGGGCTTGCGAGCCGGCCAAATAGTTGGTTAACATTACGTTTTGAGTGGATGACGAGCGCGAGACGCCGAAATGGATGCCAACAAGATTCTGAATGGAAAGTTTACTTTTAAAAAGTTGCCAAATGGTTACAATACATTGTCAAGACCAAAGTGATCTGTGTGTTTTGTCATTGTGAACTGAGCTATCATCGTCGCAGCACGTCCAGTCTGAAATACCACTTGATGATTGCCAAGCACACACTCAGCTGATGCGAATCCCCCCCCCCCCCGTCAATATCAGCACCTCGTCAGTATTTCTTTCACCCTTTTATTGATGGACAGTGTTACATTGTGTGAGACAAAACATTTGCACAAAGCAAGCCGATCCACTTTGACATGTTGATAAGAGCATTAAAATGAGAAAAAAAATAATGGGACAAAAATAAATCAAGAGACATTTAGAATAGATAAAAATGTGCCATTAATGCGATTAATCGCGATTAAATATTTTAATCGTTTGACCGCACTAATATATATATATTTTTTTAATTCATACAGGCTATTTATCAGGCAGGAGCCTGTGCACTGTCAGAGTCTTCTGGGTTAAAATTTACAGGTTGTTGTTGGACACTCTCAGATTTTGTTCAAACCTTGTCTATAACACGAATGTGTCCCAAAACCAACGCCTGTAAAATATTTCTGTTCAAATCCTATGTCTTCATATTTTCAGCCCTTAGAAATTTCTTCAGTTTTACAGCCTGAAAATCATATTATCTGGGTAAGCAATTTTTGGAAATTAATATAATGAAAAGTATTATTCATAGGCATTATCTACTTAGACAGTGATACATTTTGAAAAATAAAACTTATGATTTGCTTAAATATTTGATCCTTCTGCTATTGCAAAACACAATTTTGCCTGTTTATAGCATTATATCTTTTAATGTGATAATAACACTAAATAATAATTTTGACTATGTATTGGTATGTTTACGGTGATGTAAGGTGCTGGAACAAGTTTTAAAATGGACCTTGAAATGTGCTTGAATTTGACCTTGGAAAAGGTGTACGAACCCTGTACATAGTACAATGACTGGTAGGCTACTGTTTTCATTATAGCTTGACACAAATTTCACAATTTAATTTAATTCTTGTGATTTGATTCAGATCTTGATTCAATATCAATTTCATTTTGATAAATATTAGGTACAGTAGATACGTTATTGTGTTATGTTAATTTTTCCCCCAAAAAAAATCTTATTGCATTTCGCATTAATCGCATTAATGCCATAGTTAACTCGCGATTAATCGCACATTTTTATCGATACTAAATGTCCCTTGATTTCTATTTGTCCCATTATTTTTTCTAATTTGAATGCTCTTATCAACATGAAAAAGTGGATCGGCAGTAAGTTTGTTCTTGCTGTGGTATCCATGTGCTTCTGTCTGAAGTCATCCATTGTAGAGCTTAGATCGGGCCCAAAAAAATCAAGCCCGACCCGAGCCCGTGCACATTGTGTCCGAGCCCGGCCCGGCCCGACACATTAACTGTAATTATGAGCCCGATTTAAACCCCACCATTTTTTTGATACGTGGGTTGTTATAACTGACGTTCTCAACTACTTTCTGTTACTTTCTCCCGCCCGCAACATTTATGTCCCGCTCCCGCCCGCAAATAGACTTTATTTGTAGGCTACTTCGCCTACGTGTCGCCATCATACACAACAAATAATTTATCAGGAGCATTTATGCTGATATTGAAGCATTAACACACAAACCACTGTTATAACAAAGCAAGCAGATACTGCGTGCATGGTTTGGCATGACTGAATGCGCGTAAAGTGCGCTCCCTTAATAATTCCTAAAAAGCTGACATCAGTTCATTGCGATCTCGCACATCTCTGTTATTATCAATGAAGCTGACTGCAAAATGAATCTTTCATAATATATACACTTTGTTTGTTATAATTTGAGGATTTGCCAGCATACAGAATTCAGCTCTGAACAAAAAGTCAGTTTTGAGCGGTGAGGGGAGTCTATCTTAAATGCTTCTGATTGGCCATTGCGTTCAAGAAATCAACATGTATGTCTGTGATTGGCTACATCGCTCAACGCTGCAAACATGTTATAAAAAGTAACTCTGGCCTGTAAATCGTTTCTATTTTGTTTTAGTTGTTCTTGTTGCTTTTCTGCAACATATGAATAAAAATGTATTAGTTTTATTCATAGATATTTCTAGTTTGCGGGAGTCCCGCGAATCGTTTTATTCTCCCGTACCCGCACACACAGAGTGAGTGCTCGCACTCGGCAATCAAATCTAGTCCCGCGCTGCACTCTCTAGATCGGCGTCTCGCGCCCGCGGCATCCACTCAAAACGTAACGTTAGCCTACTACTTTTGGCCGGCGCGCAAGCCCAAACAAGTGTGTGCGGCGTGCCTGTTGTTTGTTTCCGGTCTAGCTATGAAATTCAAATTGAGCTTTTTAGATATTTGACAGCCACACAATGTGATAGAAAACAGCAGAATAGATCCTCTTTAACGAGTGTAACGAGTGTCGTCACTCACAGGAAGGTTTTCTTTCTGCTGTAGCGCCGCCTTCTTCTTCCACAAGCGATCTCGCAGCTCATTCACTCGTTTGTCCATGTTGGCCACCTCATGGTTCCTCTTGTTCAAGTTCTCTCTCTGCTGCTGTAGTCTGGTGTTCTGCTCCAGGTTCATGTTCTTCCTCATCTGGTGAACACACACACACACGTTTGTATGCTATCTTTGTGGGGACTCTCCATGTAATGCTTTTTATACTGTACAAACTGTATATTCTGTCCCCTCAAACTAACCCTACCCCTGAACCTACCCATCACACACACACACACACACACTAACCCTACCCCTGAACCTACCCATCACACACACACACACACACACACTAACCCAACCCCCAAACCTACCCATCACACACAACTTTATGCATTTTTACATTTTCAAAAAAACACAATTTATTATGTTTATTAATACATTTTCCTTGTGAGAACCATCAAAAAGACCACTGTACCACACAGGTTCACACACACACACACACACAGTCAGATGCTGTGAACGCAGGTTCACACACACACACAGTCAGATGCTGTGAACACAGGTTCACGTTCTCACACACACACACACACACACACACACACACACACAGTCAGATGCTGTGAACACACACTGAGCTCTGTATCTCGGGCAGTACCTGCAGGTCCCTGTAGAGTCGGTCCAGCTCGGCCCCTGAGCTCGGGTCCTTGTGGAGCGAGTCCATCGGCCCGAGTTTCAGGCTCTCCAGCTGTTTACTCAGATCCTCCACTCTAGACACGGCCATCACCAGCTCCTTCTGCTTCTGGAGGAGGAGCCCGTTCATCTGCTCCACCTGCTCCACTGAACCACACACACACAGTATGACTTACACTGATGAGCTCCAGATCCTTACCTGAAAATTAGCTTTTTGGATAAGAACACGATCCACCACATTCATTTCCACATGATTATTCAGATATAACAAATACGTGTTTATATTTAGATTCAATAGTCTACTTACGTACCACGTAAACACCTTCAAAAGTAAACACCATCAAAGTCAGTAGCAAGGCTATTATAGTTAGCTAAAACTGAAATTCAAACCATAAAATAAGCATTAATTGAAATAAAATTACACTAGGGCCCAATGATTTCCACGATGCAGAAAACGGACCATGGAATCCAGTCATAAAAACGGAATTTACTGTAGAACTCTGTCAAAATTGTCTTAATCTCCAGAGTCAGTTCATCATCGTTTTACAGCTTCATCTGAGAAAAACATACATAATAAACACAGAACGTAATGACGAACACGGTTGCCCAGCCCTGTTTGAACCGTGAGAGGCGTCAATTGCCGCCATTACGTTGCACGTCAACTTCAAGGCTTACTCTTTTGGTGTAAATCGATGCGTACGCCCGTTTGCCGGAAGCTATTTATTTTAGTAGATAATATTTTAAATATCTTTACGAATGCATCACACGAACGCATCGCTTCACTTCAGAAGGCCTTTATTAACCCTCCCCCCGGAGACACGTGGAGCACTTCAATCATGTATAGATGCGCTCTGATGGACTTCCAAAGATAGACAGCCATTCACTCCCTGGTTGGTTCTGTGGAGCAGGGCTACACGTGCATCCCAGTGGTTGAGGACACGTTGGCCGCTCATCTTTTGCCGCCTTCCGCTCATTCCAAGAAGTCCCGCCCTCTTCTACCTTCTAATCCCTGTAGGACCACTTCCGCCATCGTATGCAAATCCAACACGGCGGTTGGAAAGGAAGGTGTGGTGCTCCATACCATGGCCATTCGTCAGGCCTACCAAGCAGACGTCCTTAAGGAAATGGAAAAGCACGGGGGCCTTACGGAAGCGGTAACTAAGCACACTGCACGCAAGATTGGGCGCACCATGGCGGGTTTGGTGGCTGTTGAACGCTAAATCTCACAGAAATCCACAAAAAAGAGAAGGTCTTGCTACTGGGCACCCCAATCTCCCCAGTTTGTTTGGAGAGGCGGTCAATTCAGTGGTTGACAAATTCCGAACTGCTAAGACGCAATCGGCTGCCCTTAAAGTACCTGTAAAGGCAATTCTAAAAAAAAATTCTAAACACGTTATTAATGTTAGAAATGTATTGCTAAAACATATTACAAAGACTGTGAACAACTGAATTGTGGAGTTAGACCATTAAACAGTTTTTCATCATTGCTGTGTTCCGGATTTTTTGGGCGGGGCTAAAACGGGGTCAAAACGGGGTCTTGATGACGCACTGGAGTGCCTGAGCTCCTGGACACGCCCCTACTTGATGACGCACTGGAGCCACAGAGGCTGGCCGCTCCCCTAACAATATAAATAGAGCACATTCACATTAGTTTGCCGCTCAATCGCGAGTTACTGTCAGTATTATTAGTTACAAAAGCCTACAGTTTGCTAGCTAGCTATGTGTTCGTCACGGAAATGCGTACTACCTGGATGCGGTCACATACAAAACAGATCGGTGTCCTTATTTACATTTCCGAAAAACGATCACATCAAGAAGAGGTGGATTAATTTTGTGAAGAGCCACTTTGATGGAGAGCTGAGGATCACCGCAAACACCCGCCTCTGTAGTGATCATTTTACACGGGATAGTTTTATAAACTTTCGTCGGAGACAACTGGGATTCACTGATGATCCGCTGTTACTGGTGAATGGGGCCGAACCGACTATCTCCTGCCTCTGCCTTCATCCTCCCGTCGCGCCGATAACTGCTGAGTGCTTCCCATGAGTGGGCGTGGTTTCAGCGCAGCCAGCGGACACGCCCCTGGCGTTTGAGAGCAGAGACTACTGCTCATTTTTTCAAGATTTTGATAGCTTATTTTATGTACTTGCCGGCTTTTTTTATCATTCAAATTTGGTTGGGTGGCTAATAACAAATTTTTCTGTGGTGTGACAAACTCAGAACACATACCTAATTTTGACTTTACAGGGACTTTAAGCAGTTTATGCCTAGGAGGGCTCGTGAACCTCCTACTCCTCCCGCGCCCATAGACCGCTTCGCACAGCGGAAAGAGGCCTCTAGAAGGAGTGACGAGCCGGGATATCCCCCACCTCGCACGGTCTGGGGAGCTCATGGCCATCCGATGCCCCGCCAGCGTGTCCGCAGATGCGTTGACCTGAGGTAGCCAGCTAAAGCTTCGCAGGGGTGTTCCTGATCCACGTGTCAGGAAACGGAGAGCTTCCCCCATCTCAGACGGGATGGTTAGCCCGCTGAAGCATATCCGTTTCCCTTTGAGATGCTCTCCAGATCAAAATCTGTCATACCCCCCGCCAAGCGCTTGGGGATACAGAGTCAGCCTGCCAAAACCATCTTCCTGTATTGAAGGATGGGGATGCTCCAGGCTATCTCCCATCAATACATCTTCTCGCTTGAGCTGTTTCACCCACAGAAGGAGATGCATCTGGCTTTCTCCCCGTGTTGAATGCTCCAGCCTCTATGCTAGACCCCGGAATGAGAAAAACCTCCTCAGTGACCCCTCTGGGCTAATCTTCACAGTCAGAGGACGCCTCAGGCCCTCCTCCAGTTGTTTTAGCTCTGTGCCCACCACCTCTCGCTGGCAGTCACACAGGGAGTCTGGTGACTGGAGACTTCTGCCAGGTGTGTCGCGCTGGGTTCTCGGCACAATCCAAATCGGATACACACTCCAGTTTTGCCGCAATCCTCCTTGACTTGATGGGGCTCACCCCACTGTCACGAACAGTGCCCTAGAAGCTTCTGTTCTGCAGCAAGAAGTGATGTCCCTCCTCCTGAAGGGAGCGATAGAGGTGGTTCCTCCTTCGGACTTGGACCGCGGCTTCTTCAGCGGCTAATTTCTCGTCCCAAAGAAGGACCTGCTTCGCCTGAATTTTTCCCTCTACAAAGGGAAGTTCAAGATGCTGACGTTAAAAAACTATCCTGGTGCAGATTTGAACAGGGGACTGGTTCGTCACGGTGGACCTGAAGGACGCCCATTTCCACATCCAGGTCGTTCCACGGCACAGGAAGTTCCTCTGGTTCGCCTTCGGGGGAAAGGTGTACCAGTAAGGGGGACTTCCATTTGGTCTAGCTTTGGCTCCGTATACATTCTCCAAGTGCATGTGCTAAATTATCTAGACGACTGGCTCATTCTAGAGAGTATGTGTGTTTTCACAGGGACGTCCTTCACCACCTCCTGGTCTCAGGTTGAATGCTCAGAAGAGTGTCTTAACTCCTTCTAAGCAGACCACTTTCCTGGGTGTCCAACTCGATTCTCTCTAGATGCAGGCCAATCAGGCCCCTGCTCGAGTTTCCAGTCTCCGTGCGTGCTTGGCCCGTTTCAGGCTCCGCCATCATGTTGCGGTGGGCGTATGTCGCGGTGGGCGTATGTCGCATGCTTCTGGGGCTCATGGCAGCAGCCTCTCCTGTGCTGCCTTTGGGTTTCCTTCATATGAGACCCTTAGTGTGGTGGATGAAACTCAGGGGCATCCGCCCTTCTTGGTCTGCCTTCCACCTGCTAAGAGTGTCGCACAGTTGCTCTTTGGAGGTGGAAAGACACCCCCTTTTTGCTTCAAGGGGTTAAGATGGGCGTAGTCTGCTGTCGCCAGGTTGGCACGGCGGATGCCTCTTTGGCTGGTTGGGATGCGGTCTTCGAGGGCAGACCGGCGTGCGGTGTTTGGACGGGCGAGCTTCTCTCGTGGCACATAAATTGCCTAGAGTTACAAGCCATCTCTGGCCCTGGATCACTTTCTTCCGGCCCTGATGGGTTGTCATGCCATTGTGTGACGACCTCTGCTATTGGTTTTGGGAATTGCTGTATGGCAGTGGTTCTCAACTCCAGTCCTCGGGACCCACTGCTCTGCACATTTTGTATGTCTCCTTATTTAACACACCTGATTCAGATCATCAGCTTGTTAGGAGAGACTCTATGATCTGAACTGAGTGTGTCAGATAAGAGAGACATACAAAATGTGCAGAGCAGCGGGTCCCGAGGACTGGAGTTGAGAACCACTGCTGTATGGTACCTGAGCCCACTAATTATCTCAATTGGCAGTCAACTGGACATACCTGTGACCGTGCCTTAGATGCTTCTTAAGAGATCACCAACTGAGCCAAGGAGGAGGGAACTTTGCTTTTGGATTTTGCTTGCATTGTATTTTGTTACCTTTTGCATTTACATTTCAACTTCAACATTGCATTACACTTTCAAACATGCATCTTGCTTTACACACTGATATTGCTGATTAAAACAGAAACACTATTATTTTCTTTAATTGTTTTCATTCTATTATTTAGTGTTGCCTTATTTTTGTAAATCAGGACGGACAACATGGTAGTGGTGTCCCACGTAAATCGCCAGCAAGGCTCGCTTTTGTTAGCATTGGCCTCTCCCAAGCGCGTGGGGGATCTGCAGGCTCTTTCTGTGAGTGAGCCTTGCATGGAGTTTACCCCAGGTCTTGTGAAGGTGTTTCTACGACCCAGACCTGGTTATGTCCCCAAAGTTTTGTCCACATCATTCCGCTCTCAAGTGGTCATGCTTCACCATTTCTGTCCCCCTTTTTTTTCCTCTGCTAAGGAGAAAAAGCATAATTTGCTCTGCCTTGTTCAGGCTTTAAAGGCATATATGGACCGCTCCAGCTAGTGGCGCAAGTCGTCTCAGTTGTTCGTATGCTTTGGGCCCGGCCGCTGAGGGCTCGCCGCCTCCAAGCACAGGAACTCTCACAGGATGAGAGACGCAATTTCTTTGGCTTATGAGGTGCGGAAGCTTCCTCTCTACTCTACTAGAAGTATCGCGTCTTCCCTGGCTCTTTTTAAGAAGGTTCCTTTAGAAAATATTTGTGTGGCGGCAGGTTGGGTGCTCTGCGCACTTTTATCAGGTTTTATAACTTGGATTTAGATGCGGCCCTTGGTTCCCGTTTTCTTTCCGTATAAACTGGTCGCTTAGGTCCTAATTGAGTTTGGTCTGGCTCCAAAAAAAAAAAAAAAAAAAGTTAAAAGGAGAGTTCCTTGTCGGGCCAGATCCGGCAGCGTAAGCTTGGCGTCTGTGGTATACCGGTCCCAATACGACATTGCAACGCAGCGTCGAGTGAACCTATGAAAGAGAGCGTCTCGGGTTATTTGCGTAACCCATGTTCTCTGAATAAGGAACGAGACGCTGCGCTCGCTGCTGAAGGAGCTTCTTCCTCTTTGGTGGAAAATCTGAGGAGCAGATGGCACGTTCACTGTATAAAAGTGAGTGACGTAGCGCTCGCATCATCAGCCAATGTATTGGCGTGATTCTATACGGGTTCAGACAATCAGCACCGCCCTAAGGGCGTTCCAATTGCGTCATCCCTACGCAGCATCTCGTTCTCTATTCCGAGAACATGGGTTACGCAAGGAACCCGAGACGTTTTCGCTGGAGAAGCGGGATCTGCGATGCTCACCCAGTTTCCCGTTGCTGATGCGCTTCTGCTCGACCTGCCCCTTCAGCGCTCGCACTATCTTCAGCTGCTCCTCCTGCTTCTCCACCGCGCTCCTCAGATGCTGGAGCTTCTGCTGCTCAGACCTCGCCTGCTGATGCCTGTGCTCCTGCTGCCTCAGGAGAACCACACGCTGCTCCTGAAACAACACACACAGAGGACATCAGTGACCATCTGATGCCGGGGGCTTTTGCCGGAAACTTAAGGACTTCTAAGACCAGCACAAGTATATATATATAAATCCTAAAATTTATGTAAAAATTATTATTTAAAAAACAGATAAAATAATACAGATAATGCATAAAATAATACATAAAATGATCACTCTCACATTTCAGACTATAAAAGCTTTTTTTTTTTTTTTTTTTGAAAAGGGATGAGTCAAATTTATAGTCAAGTCACCTTTATATAGCACTTTTTACAATACCGATTGTTTCAAAGCAGCTTTACAGAGATAACGGGACAATAATGCAACAAAGTTTGTGTCTGGAAGAAAATAGTGTCATAGTCCATCTTAAGTAAGTTCAGTGATGGTTCATTTTTGTTGTAAAAAAGTTATTAATTTAGTTAATTTATATATATAGCTACTCTGGAGAAAACAGTTATTTTATTATAAACCATTATGCATATTAATTTAAAATATGATTATATATAGCATAATATTCAAGATAACTTTTAATTCTACATTTTTTGAAAGCACATTAGCTTCTTATTAATTCACCAGTTATCATTTACCACACTAAGTGTAAGATGAGTAAAAGTATGGGTCGGAAAAACAGCAGAAGTTCTGAATGAAAATGCAAATCTCTGTCAGTAGGTGGCGCTTCTGGAACAGCAGAAATAGATTGGTTTCCTCTGTAAACAAAGCAACTTGCAGTTATAAACGCTGCTTTATTAGGCATTAATCCTTGGAACAATTACTTTGATTAACCATTTGTTTTTTCCAACTTTCCCTCCAACCAGCAGCGCTGTTTTGTTCTGGCTTTAGCATAAAGGCCAATTTTTGTAAATAGCACCGTACTACTCTAACAAAATTTAGTTCATGTTTAATTCAAGTTCATGTTTGTTTTTACAGGCTTTCCAGTCCTTGAATCCACATGTCTGAATTTCAAGCACTTTAAAGAAGCGTGGGTAACCTGACTGTTTACAAAGTTACACAGTAAGATTTATGTTACAAGTCTCTTCTGCTCACCAAGCCTGTTTTATTAAATTAAAATGAAAAATAACAATAATATTGTGAAATATTTTTCCAATGTAAATCAGCTGTTTTCTATGTGAATATATAGTAAAGTGTAATTTATTCCTGTGTTCAAAGCTGAATTTTCAGCATCATTACTCCATTCTTCAGTGTCACATGATCCTTCAGAAATCACTATAATATGATGATTTAATGCTCAAGAAACATTTATGATTATTATAAAAGTTGAAAACAGTTGTGTATAAAAATGTCACGATACTTCGATGACTAGAAAGTACAAAAAAAATATTACTGTTACTGTTTATTACTGTTACTGATATTTTTAATTAAATAAATGCAGCCTTGGTGAGCAGAAGCTTACCGATCCCGTGTATATATATATATATATATATATAAAAATAACTAATGAAATAAGATTTTGTTTATATATTCTAAACCCGGAGAGGTTTTCTCGTGTACCTTTGAGGCCAGGAGCTGCTGCTGTGTGTCGATCTGACGCTGCTGTTTAGCCGCCATCTCCTGCAGCTCCGCTAGCGTCAAGTCCATCTGCGGGCTGCTCCCCTGCGCGCACACACACACACATCAGTTAACACTCCTCCGTTTCCTGCTCGACTGCATTCCTCTCATAGTTTCATCTGCAAGAGATCGTCACAGAACGCCTGGATCCCGTTTGAAAGCGAGTGAAACTCACCCCGTTCTCCGTGCGTCTGTCTGAGGGTTTCTTCACGCTGTTCCTCTTCTGACTCAAACTCCTGGAATCTGAAACACAAGCACACGCTCAGCCACAGCAATACTGCACACAACATCTGTTCTTTTAGCATCAGAGGCTATATCAGATCGGGAGGCTTGAGATTTGATCTGTAAACTCCTCACAAGACTCTTTCGGGAGGGGTAAATCTGGGATAAATCGGTGTAAAACTCCCAAAGTCTGAGTCTGGTTTAAAGGAATAGTTCATTTCAGAATTAAAATTTCCTGATAATTTACTCTCCCCCCACGTCATACAAGATGTTCATGTCTTTCTCTCTTCAGTCGGAAAGAAATGAAGTTTTTTGAGGAAAACACTCCAGGATTTTCTCCATATAGTGACTTCAATGGAGTCCAACGGGTCGAAGGTCCAAATGTGAGTTTCAGTGCAGCTTCAAAGTCTCGACATGATCCAGCCGAGGAATAAGAGTCTGATCTAGACAAACCAGCGGACATTTATAACAAAATAAACATTTATATACTTTTAACCACTAATGCTGGTCTTGCTCTAGCTGTGATGCGCCACACATTACGCAATCAGGTTGAAAGGTCAAGCATGGGCGTAGGTTTGGTCTCAGCTTTGGTGGGGACATCCCCCCCCCACCCCCTGGGAATTATTTTGTTGTAAGTTAAGTAACAGTGCTTTAATGGTGATTTCCTTTGTCATTTCAAACTGCTGGCAATACAGAATATCACAATACAGAAGTGAATCTACTTCATCTCATTATATTGTATCCTGACCCCAATACACCATCCTGTATACTGTCAATAAAGAGCTAGTATAACTGCATAATCTCAAAAATGCACTCTCAAAAAATTAAAACCTGAGACTGTGTAATGCTGAACAACCAAACATTTTATTTAACAAATTATGTATATTAGTATTTACACTAACAAAAAATACTGTCACAAGGAAGTACTTTCAGAACTTGTGGAGCAAAACAAATCAAAATAAATAAATATAATAACCTTTTTCTATTATAAACACTTTTTACCCTCCAGTACCTCTAACAAATACTCACACTCAGGTTAATACCTGGGAATGTGAAATGCTGAACAACCATACGGTTTAACAAACAAACATAATTTACTATGTACGTTAGTAGCCTATTTACAAAAAAAACACTGTTGCAAGAGGTAGACTTTGAGAACTTTTGGAGCATAATAATAAACCAAAAATCAAAGCAAAAAAACATCTTTAGCCTGGTCAGTCACTACTACTGCTAGTTATTTGTGTGGCTAGTTATTTTTGCCTACTTACACTCTGCTTTATGAAAAAGCTTTGTATGTCCCCTTTCTACTTCTTGGGTGACATAGCTGATCTACAAAGTACAAAAAGGGGCAAAAAAACGTAATATTAAAATGCTTTACTCTCGCCTTCGTATATGGCAGGCAGAGAGACAGCCCTGGTAACTTACCGTCGGCGTCGTCATGCGCACACACACACACGCACACACCACCCGCTCGCTGCCAGTGAGTGCAAGCACAAAAAGTAGTCCCGGCCCGCGCGTGTAGCCTGCCTGTCAGATACCCCGCCGCCAATCAAATTACGGCGTATCTTGTACTGTCGTCGTCCTGGCCGTTGGAATCGATCCAAATGCAGCGCAAATATCAAAATAGCAGTTCAAAGGAGCTTGCTAAATATTGGTGGGGACAAATTTGTCATCTCAAAATATTGATTGGGACTAGTACCTAGCGTCCCCCCCTAAACCTACGCCCTTGAGGTCAAGCGTGACGTAGGAGGAAGAACAGATCCAGTGTTTACAAAGCGAACGTGCAAAGACTAAGTCAAAAGCCATTTACAAAATAAAATAAATAATAAAAGGTAAAACAACGATGTCGGACGATTTTGAAGTTGGAGAAAAAAATTAGATACATTTTCTGCCTACATCAGGTGACCACCTGACCTTTCCAATGTGATGCGTGAAGTCATGGAAGTGCAAGACGAGCATTAGTGGTTAAAAGTATATAAATTTTTATTTTGTTATAAATGTCCGCTGGTTTGTCTAGATCAGACTCTTATTCCTCGGCTGGATCGTGTCGAGACTTTGAAGCTGCACTGAAACTCACATTTGGACCTTCGACCCGTTGGACTCCATTGAAGTCACTATATGGAGAAAATCCTGGAGTGTTTTCCTCAAAAACCTTCATTTCTTTTCCAATGAAGAAAGAAAGACATGAACATCTTGGATAACGTGGAGAGGAGTAAATTATCAAGAAATTTTGATTCTGAAGTGAACTCCTCCTGTAAGATCAGTGTGTGAAGGGTGGCGTACCTGATGCTCTGCCATGACGCAGGAAGAACCGAACCTCAGGTCTCGTCTGTCCCCACTGTATCAGCAGATCCATCATCTTCTCTCTCTCACCCACGGCACGCTCTGCACACACACACACACACACACACAGTTAACATTTTAATCTAAATAATTATATGATGTGACGATTAATCAATTAAATTCAGCGCAAATGAATCGCAGATCAAATTACCGCAAAAGATAAAGATATTATTAGCCCCTTTAACACAGCGCGTTGATCCCGGGAAATTGCTAGAGTGCCTTGTGTGTGAACGCAAACACGTCCCGGGATTGAGGCCGGGATGGGGGCCTAGTAACATTGCTGGGATCAGTCCCGGAACGCGCCCTGTGTGAACAAAAGCCAGGACCAATGCCGTGTCGTAGTGATGACGCATGTGCCGTCGCGCGACTCTGTTTCTCGTAGAAAAAAGTTTGTGTTCGTCATCAACAAAGAAAGAATGTCTGCAAACTGGAATGAAGCAGGAACTCCTGACTGTCCGCGCTGAAGCGGAGAGCGTTCGCCAGCTTTGTGGAGCGGTAAGCGATGCGTTAGTGTATACCGCTAATATATAACTTTTTCACCCACCGGCCAATTTGGCTACTAAATTTTTAAGTTACCGGCCATTCAGAATTTCTACTAGCCAAAAAAAAAAAAAAAAAAAAAAGCATATATATTATAATATTTGGATTTCATACATTAATTTCTTATTCAAACAAAATCCTGTCATCCAGCATCTCCTGTCTTCCTCTTTCATCATCATCAGCACAAATGAGTTTTAGATGGACAGATCAATACAGTACAGAGAACATAAAAAAAAATGCAGGATGTTGGAAAATAACAATGTCTTTTCTGTTAACCAAATGCTTTTTAATCTTCGCTATTGCTTCAGTGCAAATGAACAAGCGTGCCGTTATCTGTTGTGTAGTGACGTGTGTGTTCAAGTAAGCCAGATATGAGCAGATTCTGTGTAATACGCTGTATTTAATATATCATGATGACTCAGTATTTGTGCTAAAACTGCACAGATTTGTCTTACTCGAACTTCCCCAGCAAAGTGAGTAAACATAATAAGTAACTCGCCAGATTGGCTCGTGATCTGACAGTGTAACCCGCCAGCTGATGTTTACCCGCAGTTAGCGTGTGTGTTAACCCTCTGAGGTCGGCTATCGCGCCCTCGCTTTTTTTCTTATCAGTGCAAAAGAAACTCAAAATACTCTGTTGATTTTGATCTTACATATTAAGTGTTGTACATCATTAGATCCTGATAAGTGTCAATTTTTTTTGTGGATACTCACAATAAAAACAAAGTGTTGTGCTTTTCGCCAAATAAAGAAAAACAAACATGATGCGCGTTCTGCCTTCTCTCTGTCAGTGAAGTCCATTCTGAAACGTGTCCGAAAATTAACTGTAATTCCCCAAATACTTGTCATACAGGCACGAGTGTTTTTCCATAATGAAGCTTGAACTCTCTTCTTTTAAATGAATTAATTTATATAAAAAACAAATATTCTCAGTTTATGCAATCTGTATGAAAAGAGAGAGATGTCAGTATTTTTCTTTCCAGCTCATTATACCTCATTACACGTTAATGTGCCACGCCCACGGAGAGCGCGCGGTATTCAAACGCAAATGATCTAAGGCAAGCCATGCAAACATGCCAACGCCCACCAGCTGGATTATAAAACACATCATGTTTAGTAAGTTTCTTACTACCGCTGTGCAGTGTATCCCTACGCAGTGAGGAATAATACTATCTAATAACCCTGGAATAGAAGTGCTGGTAGTTTCATTTGGAGGAGCAACGGATCCAGCTGATGTAGTAAGTCATTTATTCGTAAGTGCTTTGTTCTAATCGCGATATTGAATAGTGTCTGACTGTAAACCACAAAAAGACTGTTTAAATATGAATTGCGTGTCTGTGTGTAGGCTAAATGATGAATGAACGGCATGCAGGCGCGCGCGCTTTGTTTACTACAGTTATACAGCGCGTGTCTGTGTTCATTCACTCTCGCATCTACATTAGTAAACGTTATGTTTACATGAACACATCCAAACTATATTGCTATAGCGTACTAAGATGAGTAAAAATAGACTGAAATATGTTGAAATAAAATGTCTGTATAAGCAACAAGCTGCAAATTCACATGTATATACTAATATATCATACACAATATGTTACAGACTAAATATGAATGTTTAGACAAGATTTTGTGATTAGTTTTGGATAGATTATGAAGTTTTGACTGTAAAAAAAGACTACTGTCACATTAAATAGTTAAGCTTTTGTTCACCAATTTCTGCTCATAGTTAAATATACTATAGTATGGGATGTTTTGTCAAAAATAAAGTTGGTATATTGAATTATCAACTAAGATGTTATTATAGTGTTTGTTCCAATATTCAAACTAATGAATCCTTACCTTTTTTAATACGTATGATAAAATGTATACTTTTTACAAAGAAATACACTTGAAATATTGTTAAAATTGTAATTGTTGTTGAAATTGTAACCTATTTGTAATTGGTTACAATTTCTAATTGTAAAATATGTATATATAGATAATTTCTTTTGTCCTTGCATTCTTTGGGATCCTGTGACACATCTGTGTGAGAGGCTAATTAATATGCAGCTCATTGTGTATGTGGCACATTATCCGGCCTTTGTCTTCTCAGGTGTGAACACGCCTCCACGCATATTGCCTTTCCAAACAAAAGGTGTCTTATAAAATTTAAATCAATGTATTGTTTTGTGTAAATGATTAGGCAGGATGATTTTCAGATCATTTTGAAGCAAAAATTCTAGGCAACAACACTCATTAGTCAAAAGTCTTGTGGACACATATTTAGTATGTGTTTTGTGGCCTTATTTCAGACACTTTAAGTTTTAGTTTTTTCAATAACCATGCATAAGCAATATTCTCTCAAAAATACAAACATGTACATACACGTTGCTCACATATTACGGTAGCCATGTTTGTGCTATATAGAGTGAATTTACACCTTTGCCATTAATATGTTTATAAATAACTGAAAAAAGCACAAATGTCAGAGCATGTCAGAACACCTCAAGGACCCCAAAAAACCCTTAGACCTCAGAGGGTTAATGTCAAAGCCTGCGTATGTGTACAGCTGTTCTCACCGGAGCCTCGCCACACCTCCGCCAGATAACAGCTGCTGTCTCCGGGGTCTCGGCACAGCTCCAGCACATCCACACACACCGTCTCCGGCGTGATCGGCACCTCGCTGAAGTGCTGGTCGTTATTACTGAGGTACACCGTCAGGAACATCTGCAACACACACAGGACAGTTATCCACGTCATGCTCTTCCAACACAACTCCGTGACAAATTCAACAAAAAGTACAGTATATATAATAGAGATATAGTATATAATAAACAGATTTGCGAGAAACTTTCGCAATAATTTCTAAATGTTGATCAAAATCTATTGCGAAATGACAGTGTTTCCATTCACCAAACTAAAAGTCGTTCCAATAATCATGGCGACGGATGTTAGCAGGTGTATATCGCAGCACTGGCCATTATTATTAAAGGAAGGAGACGCGTGTGTGTTATTCAACATTAAAGCTGCAGTCGGCGAGTCTGGCAGATGTTTACAACTCTCATGTCTCATTTGCATTTGAACAAGCAACACATAAAACATCTTCCCAAACTTATGAGATGCGTTTACAAACCTGTCCAACAGATGAACGTTTAATAACATGTTTTTCTACAGTGTACAGGAGTTTTTTGTTCCCACAGAGGATGCATAAGAGGCTCATATTTCATATTAAAGACATTGACTCTGTTTTTGATTGTGAATACTTGTTATTATTATTATTGTATTTTTATATTTGTTCTTAAATACTCTATTTTTAATAATGAAAATATCATGGTAACAGTGATACTTCTAATGTTGTTAAATATTATTATAGCTAAATAAAAATAAGAAATATTACTGTTACAATAACATTTTCATTATTAAAATAATCATAATAATGATTAGTCATATTAATATATAAGCCCAAAATGTTAGGAAACAACTCCAGTTTTGACTTGATTATTAATCTTGTAAAAACCACTAAAGGAACAGAAGCTGAAGGTAAAATTACCTGTTCCCTTTTTTCGTTGTCAAATCTTAATTATGACATAAAAATGTCATACTTATGACATAGGCCTACTAAATCATATAATCGAGATTAAAAAGTCGAAATTGTGACTGACTTTTATGTCATATTATGTCATAACTATGATTAACAAAAGCATGATTTTTTGTGCCGGAAATAATGTCTTAAAAATATCAAATATACACTTTTTTAACAAAAAGATTGCTTATATTAACAATGTTACTTTCTGAGATCGATGAACATTAATCTAATAGTGTCACATGCGCAATGAGTGGCAACATTACACATAATAATAATAATATATCTACAGTACAGATGAGATATAAAAGAAGAAAACCTACTGAGCTTTTATGATCTTATACAAACAAGTAAATGAAAACAACCCAGTTTCACTCACCGGCATCATTTTCGCGCCTGAGGATCTCTTCCCAACCCGGATCGGAATGTATGATTGCTCGCTGTTTTAGTAAAGTTATAAATCAAGGTAGATGTTAGAGAAAAACACCAGTTTCCTATCGGATAAAACAAGTGCCGAAGCGTGTGACGTCAGAGGCCTTCCCAAACTTTCCATCGGCGAGAGTTTCTGATGGCGAACATCAGACGGCCGATCACGAATGTTAAATATTGTTTTAATTTACCACAAAAGCGATCAAATGTTCACGCGGAAGAGAATTTTCAGTGTCTCTTATTACAGTCCAAATTGTTTATTTCTTCCTTGCGATGTTTCTCTCGCTCTCCGCTCTCGAGCTGACGCCTGTTGCTGCTGAGGGAGCGTGTGACGTCACGCACAGGAAGCTCATCCCTATGGAAAACCTCGAGCCAAGATGGCGGCATGTTGTTTTTTGTCGTTAGAAAAAAAAGAAATATATATATATATATTGTTGTATACCAGTTCAATATTACGTAATGTAAGGATACAAGCAGTTGATGGGAGAAGCGGGGATTTTTCGCCACTTCAGAACAGTTGAATCACTTGCAAAACGTCTGGAAGCGCTGGATACTGCGCGCGCTGTCGCCCTCTGCTGGTGAAGACATGCAAATGCAACGAGCAATGGTATTTCATTCATGGTCCCAAACCCCCAAGTGTTTCCCTCTTACTGTTAACATGTTAATAAATTCTACATAATATAGGCTAAGTTTAACAGCTTTTTGTAGAATCTGAGAGTTTCCATAGAGTTCAGATTCTGCCTCCACTGTTATTCGATTTAATTTTTGGTTGCATTTTTGTCATTTAAAGCAAATCTGTAAAGCTACAGTATAAGCTAGGCACCGGTTTTGTGTGTTTATTACTTGCTTTGCCAAAATCACACAATACTAGAAGAGTTGCAGGCCAATGTTTAATAGGCTATGCCATAGCCAGCAAAAATTAGATTTTTAATTAATTTTATTCACTGGTGTGAACTGCTTATGTCTATTTCATTTAGAGTAAAATTCTTAATTTGCAAATTATCAGTGTAAAGTGACACATGCAATTGTCAGAAAAATAGCAAAATTAATGAAATTCATAACAAAGACGTATGCACCCCTCAGATCACAAAAACCTTTTCCTTAAAATATAATAGTGATTTTTTTAACAACCCAAATGAAAATGTTTGTTAACCACTTTCAAAATTGTAGATTGTTAGAATTACATGCCAAGATTTTATTACACATGAACTCAACTAAAATAAATAAAAATAATCTTTAAAATAGCTTTTAACCTACAGAATATGTAAACATTTTATGATTTAATACTATTTATAGCAGTGTTATTTTAGTTTTATCATAGTTTTATTAATATTTAGAATTAGTTTTTATTTTTATATTTGTAGTTTTTATGTTTAATTTTGAGCCATTATGTTCTTTTGTCATATTGCTATTTGTTTCAGTTTATTTCCAAGGCAAACTTTCTCATTTTCGTTTAATTTAAGTTTTCCAACTAATAGCATATATATATATATATATATATATATATATATATATATATATATATATATATATATATATATATATATATATATATATATATATATATATATATAACTTTTTTTTTTTTTCAAGAGTAGGCTACTTGTCATGGCAAGCGAAGCCAGACGGTGGCGCAATTCACTGTTTACTGTAAAGTCTGTGACCTGCAAAGGCCGACGGGTGAAAGACTCACTTGTTTGAGTCGGTTCTATCCATTGAATTGGTCTAAACGGTTTAAATCATAGGTTTAAATCAGTTCGTGATTCGGTCTGACTCATTCGGACAGTTCATGCGCGGACTGACTGAATCATTTGACTCGTTGTAAAACTATAACGCGATACGAACATAAAGTACAAAAACTCTGGATAAATTGGAATATTATAAATTGGAAAAACTACAATCCATCGAATGCGTGCAACGCGTGACGTTTTCCAGTGATGAAGAAGATCTTTATTAACATCAGACTCAGGTAAACGCGTTTTTGAAACAAAATGGTTAAAATAAGCGAGAGAGCACAGAACTTGATATCAAAAATGACCTCTATGTCTGTTTGGAAATAAGTATATCATCATTAATGTAGGTTATTTGTCTTGTTTGTTTTTACATGTAACGTTAGGCCTACCGCGGTATTCTTTGATCCACAGTTTAGTGACTCAAAATCCTGCCTTCAATCTCTGGAATCTTTGAATTTTAATCAACCAATATTTGCTGACATATTAATCAAAGCAAATCAGTTATGGAGACTGATTACAGCATCATTTTAAGTTGGATTCCAAGGCAGCGTCCGCAATCGCACACTTCCCTTCTATATAGTAGGCAAAATCAGTAAAAGTAACAGAGTAACGTTAACGTTTGGCGAAAGTTCCCGGATGACCTACTACTTCCTACTTTATGCTAAATTTGATCAAATGTAGCCTGTGTATTGTATTGTTTGTTGAATGTTGAATCTGTGTCTGCCATGTAATAATAGCATGTGAAGCTGACAAACTTATAATACAACCAATCATTTTAATCTATATCTTTTATTTAGAATACATACAAATATAATTTATGTCGTTTAGCTTGTCAAGAGATTTAAAGCACTGTTTTTGAAGAGTGTGCATATGTGAACGAGCTCTAAGAAAGTCTATGATTGAATCTGGAGATAAAGCAAAATAAAGCAAAATAAAAATGAGAAATAGTCCTCAGATGCATGTCTGTAATTTATAGCAAAATATCTAGCATTAATTCGATCTCAAACAAATTCATTAAAAGTAGTTATTACTCCATCACCTGCGTGACATCATTAAAGCCTGGTTCACACGGCAGGATAATTAGGCCGATTTTAGCCCCGATTTACCCCTTCCGACAATCTTAAGTATGCTCCGATTATCGTAAAATAATCTGATCAGATATTCCTGCCGTGTGTGGTGTGTTAAGAGTGCTCTCGTCTCCTCGGAAGGACGTCGGGACCGCTCCGATCTCAAATCGGGGATATCCAACATGTTGGATTTTTTTGGCCCGATTTCTCCTCGTGTGTGGTTTCCCCCGGGACAAACGAGCACGCAGCCTGTGGACTGTGGCGTGTAGCCAATCAGAAAGCGAGGTGACGAGGCGCAGAGGAAGCACCGGGAAACAAAATCAAAACAGCCGTCCATGCTCGCGTTGCACACTTCGCATGCTCACTTCTTTGACCGTCGCCTTTTCTTTTGATAACGTTTTTTTCGGTTAAAAACACACTACAAACTATCGCCACTGCATCCTCTTCGTCCGCCATGATTGTTTACTCTGAAGTCATGTTTGATCTCGAGGGATTTTGCGAGATTTTCTGTCTGACCTGGGAATGCTCGGGAGTCAAATCGGTTCGTGTGTGATGTGTTGATTTTGCCGTGTGGCTGCGCACCACACACTGTAGGACCAAAACTGTTAGACCCGTGATTTTTTATCGCCGTGTGTGGGGTCTCTCAGGTTTGGAAAATCGGCCGACAATTTTAAAATCGTCCCGTGTGAACCAGGCTTAACCAGCGTGGTTGAATGACCACTTTGCGACAATACGGTTTTGGGAAACAGTCGTGACTAGCTAGTTGATTTCTTCAACGATGCATCGTTCTATAGTAGTCTAGCAGAGAGTTGTACGGGAAACACACCCCTGATTGATCCAGTGCCTTTTCTCTGTGTCGGGAAGCACACATGGAGGCACCGGTGCTCTGAGGAGTTGGACGTTGAGAGCATCGAAGCAGAGGGTGACGACTCGCCATCGCTCCCGCTTATCAGGAACTGGTGGAGGTTGTGTCTCACGCTGCTGCCAAAATAAACATCGACTGGCCAGCAGAGAGGCAGGATCTTCGTCTTAAATCTAAGTTGGATGAACGTACCACACAAGTCGTGTACGTGACCATTCATCACACAGTTATAGGCAGGGGTGCACATAACTCTTTTTGGTCTGGTTCTCAAGGGATCACCTGGAAATGCTGCTTGGTACTCACACCTAAAGGGGTCGCTAACTTCACACGCTAGGGGTCGCTAACCTCTTACAATAACAAAGGCGTAGGTTGATGACGCTAAGCAAAATTATGGAACTTGTCGTCATGCCGATGGATCTAATAATGTTTATGGATGAGTGAATACATTGATGTTTTTTAACATGACTGAGGTATATAGCACGGCGCGATTGCTAATAAGAGACAGATATCAGCGCCACACGCGCATCCCGCGGATATAAAGGAATAAGGAACATTACCCACAAGTGCTGAATTACTCACACACGTCAGTTTATTAGACGAATGAAACTTGTGAAGCTGTTTCACTTGGTCTACACTATCAAAACTGCATTTGAGTGTGTTAAAGTTATAATGTTATTCTATGAGTTAGTTTGTCTGTATGAGACTAGCAGTAAGCTAGATCAACATTAGAATAACATACTGATCATATTCTAACATTTCATCATGTTGAGCTATATAACATTGATTCGTTTTATGCACATTTGCTCTCCTGTCTAATAAAGCTCATGCAAGAGCGGCGTCTCTGTCGAGTCGAAGTTAGTCGCGGACGCTAGCTCTCGGCATCTCCAAAACGCCACGCTGATATTGATCCTCACTTTAGTTCTGCTTTTGTCCCAAAGTCTGCTGGCCATAGTCCATAATGTTTGAACGAAACAACAACAGCGTGAGCGTGCCCTAGACTTAACGCAGTTGTCCACGTCGTGGTTACTATGGCAGTACGAGCGGAAATCAGGGATAACGTGAATATTATGTCCTTGACAGGCGACAATGACCAGGGAAGAGCTATTATTTAAAATTAGAATTTCTCTGAAATTAAAAAATCTTTGGGAACTTTTGGGATATTGTAAGTACACAACTGCAGGACATATTTCACACTGTGCAAGTGATTTTTGGATATTTTATTACAAAAATATTACATATTGTACCTTTAATTCAGCACACTTATCCTACAAGCTGTCGTCATCACAAATTAAATAAGTAGTTTTTTATGTTTTTCAGGTAAGTCTAACTGTATTCAGGTACAGACATTGAATAATCAAATGTAAAATAAGACTGTAGTCTTCACTGTATAAATTAAATATAATTACTGTAAATAATACAATTTATCTGTGTTCAATAAAAACAATCAAATTTATTTTCTGTTTCTATTTTGTTGTTTGATTAACATTGGATTAACAAACAGCTGCAGGTATATTAGGATGCTATTATTTTAAGACAAATGCACAGATCCAATTCTTTCTCAATTGTTTACACATAACCAACTGTGTTTATGTGGATACTTGCCAAGACAGGCATTTTGACTTAATTTTGCGTGCACGTGTCTGTTCAAGCCATGGATCAAGCTCAAAAGAAGAGAAAGAGGTCTGAATTCCAGTCCGTCCTTCGGATTAGACGTTAAACCGAGGTCCTGACTCTCTGTGGTCATTAAAAATCCCAATCTCTTCGAAAAAGAGTAGGGGTGTATCACTGTCTCCTCTCCACCAGTAAGCTGGTGTGTGGTGGGCGTTCTGGTGCAATATGGCTGCCGTCGCATCATCCAGGTGATGCTGCATATTGGTGGTGGTTGAGGAGATTCCCCCTTCCATGTAAAGTGCTTTAAGTACCCAGAAAAGCTATATAAATGTAATGAATTATTATTATTATTATTATTGTTCTTGCGCTTGATGTTTAAACTGACAGGACTTAAAAACACATGCAAATGATAAACGTTCACTCTATGATGGGTAAACTTTGCAATTAATCCGTGAATCACGTGCGTTCCGAACTGAAACCAATCAACTAAGATCCCTATAACGTTAAGTGCATGACATCGCACATCCTGCAATGTGACTATTTTGCGGATACGCACATCGCGATATCGTTGCTAAAATGTTATACCGTGTTGTCCTAATCATGATTGCTATCTCACCAGAGATGAAGAAAAATCCTACTCCAGTAAGTAAACGTGTCCGTGTCCCCAAAAATACCCACGAGACTGCACTCATCCCTCCCACCCCCACCCCCCCGCACCCCCCGGCGGTGGCTGCAGTACCTGGGGGTATGGACAGACGAAGTGAGAGAAAAGGAGACGGAAGCATGAGGAGCGACAGAGACGAGAGAGGGGAGAGAGGAGAAAAAAAAATCTTGGTCCGGTTCGCACAACCCGCTGCCATCTGGTCCTCCACCAGCTGGGCGATCTTCTCCGCGATGCCTGGCCACGCTGAATAGCCCTCGGTGGACGGCTCGACACTCCTCCTCTGCCTGGTGGACGGTGACGGCTCCTCCGTGTTCGGGCAGCCGGCAGGAGTCCCCCGTTCCCTGCTCCTCCCCTTCATGGCAGATGGCAGCAGGCTCCGGCCCACAGCGAACGGCGCCGACTCCTCTACTCCCTCTCGGACGGCAGCCACCCCTCCAGCACCCAGGCTGCCAGCAGCGAGTTCGACCGCCCAAACGTGTACAAGGTCGGCCAATCAGGTTGCCGTTCGTTAAAATTAACTTTTGCAAATAACAATCGCGGTTCTGGACAGTGAGTGACCTTACACATTAAGATAAAATCGGATTTTCTCCAGTCATTGTTAAAAAACAAGCTAACAAAACTTGCAAACTAATGTTAATGAAGCAACCACGGTAATATTTCTCCCTCCCCCTAAGCTCCGCCCACAAAAAAATTCAATATGTTTACTAACTGAAAAGGGGTCTATTCATAGTGCACAAACCACTCACTATTCATCTATATCTAGGCCATAACGAATATGGTTATGGGGCGATGCCTAAGGTGGAAGAGACGCTTGCGAGCTATCTCTCCCCTAAAGCATCGTCCCTAAAGGCAAGCAGTGAAAACGAGACAGAAACGCGTCCTGTCATTTTCCAGTGATGAAGAAGATCTTTATTAACATCAGCCTGCAGTTTGTGAATTACTCAGGTAAAAGCATTTTTCAAACAAAATGGTTAAAATAAATGAGAGAGCACAGAACTTGATATCAAAAATGACTTCGGGAAGAAGTATATCATCATTAATGTAGGCTATGTTTTCTTGTTTGTTTTCACATGTACCATAGGTTACGATTTATGTACCACAGTATTCTTTGAAACACAGTTTAGTGTTACTGACTCAAAATCCTGCCTTCAAGCTCTGAAATCTTTTAATTTAAATCAAACAATTTTTGCTGACATATTAATCAAAGCAAATCAATTAATCAAGCAAAATGCAGATTAACTCTTTCCCTGCCATTGATGGAGCAATCCATGTTTTCACTGTTATACTGTAGATGGCGCTTTTACACACTTTACTTATGAAAGAGCACTGAATCTCTGGATAAACACAGGTGAAGAAAAAGCAGAAACAAGTGGAAGAAAACCGTCCTCATATATAATTCATAGTGCACAAACCACTCACTATTCATCTATAATAGGCCATAATGAACATGGTTATGGGGCGATGTCTAAGGTGGAAGAGACGCTTGTGAGCCATCTCTCCCCTCAGTCTGCATCGTTCCCTTAGTGAATGGCCGGTTTCTGTTTTGAAGTCCATAAAAGTGCATCCATCCATGATAAAAGTGCTCCACACGGCTCTGGGGGGTTTAATAAACCTGCGTTAAAGAGATGCCCTTTTCTCTTCTGTGCCCTCAGGGGGCTGTTCTGCCAACCCTGCCACCTCGTGTGCTTCAAGGCGCAGCGGTCCCCCGAGAGCGCATATCTCAGAAACTGCCCGGACACGTAGCGGTCCTGGGATTCTTGCTCCCTCTAAGGAGGGTCTCAGAGCCGCCAGTTCGGTTGTTCACTGGCCGTTCGAGAAACACCAGAGAGCAGAATTAGTGCCCCTAGTAGAATTTCTGGCAGCGTGGAAGCTACTGCCAAATATATCTCAATGGGTCCTGCATACAATCGAAAAGGGTTACACCATTAAGTTTCTGCTCTCGCCCACCCAGGTTCATGGGGGTCCTCCCCGCATTGGTGGCCCCCGAGCAGGCTCTGGTCATGGAACAGGAAGTATAGACTTCCTGGGCCATAGTAAAGAGGCCATAGTATGTGTACTGAAGTGGAGACTGTTCACCTCTTGGTGCAGTGGTCGTCAGCTGGACCCAGTTAACTGCCCTGTTGGTACAGTGCTGGAGTTCCTGCAAGAGCGATTTACTGCAGGTCTATCCCCGTCCACTTTAAAGGTCTACGTGGCAGCCATAGCTGCTTACCACGTTCCTTTGGGTTGTATGTATTTGGGGGGAGAGACCCCTTTATAACACATTTCCTCCATGGCACTTTGAGGCTGAGGCCTGCAGTACGCACTAGGGTACCGGCATGGGATTTGGTCGTGGTGGTCCAAGGCCTGTCCCTGGCTCCCTTGAGCCTATTGAAGAGGTTCCAGATAAGTTTCAGACTCTCAAGATGTTGTTCCTTCTGGCTATCACTTCTCTTAAAAGGATAGGAGATTTATAAGCTTTGTCGGTTTCCCCTTCTTGCTTGGATATTGCGCCGGGCATGGTAAAGGCATTCCTTAACCCTAGACCGGGGGATATCCCAAAGGTTTCCACTAATTTCTTAATTATAAGAAATAATTTGTTTTGCCCAGTTAGGGCATTGTATGCTTAAGTCCACAGAGCTGCCCTGTGGCGTAGATAGTATGTTTTAAACCTCCTATTAATTTAATGGTTTATTTGAATAGGGACTGATACAATAAACATAGATAAAACTGTGACAACAGCCATCCATAGTGCTTGTAGCTAAAGCTAATTTGCAACAACCTAATAAAAGGTCACCAGCATCTAAGCAAAGAATGAACTAATGGATCGAGGCTATCTCTCTTGCCTACGAATCGGCCGGACTTTCTACCCGTTTGGCAGAACGGGCCCATTCGACTAGGAGTATGGCTGCCTCTAAGGGCTTAGTGTCAGGAGTTTCACTTCAAGATGTTTGTGATACGGCGGCCTGGTCCTCACCGCACACATTCGTGAGGTTTGAGACCTAGACTTGGGCTCCAGGTGTGGCTGGAGGCTCAGGTGCTCTCATCGTAGTGCTTTCTCGATTCACACTAGACAGTCACTGGTCATTATGGCGGCGTGGGTATAGATGTTCCCACAGCATAAATCGTCGCAACGTGAGTTCCCTTTAAAGGGAACGCAACCTCGGTAGGCTTTATAGTTTCCTGGTTGGCGTCACCCGCCTCTGATGTCGCGTCATACTATTGGACTGATTTCATTTGTGCTTCACAACGGAATAACGCAGAGCGTTCCCACAGCGTCAATCGATGCAACGTCTTGTTCCCTTTAAAGGGAACGCAACCTCGGTAGGCTTTATAGTTTCCTGGTTGGCGTCACCCGCCTCTGATGTCGCGTCATACTATTGGACTGATTTCATTTGCGCTTCACAACGGAATAACGCAGAGCGTTCCCACAGCGTCAATCGATGCAACGTCTTGTTCCCTCTTCAGGGAACTGAGGTTACAGTCGTAACCGAGGCGTTTTGGTGGTTTTAGATGAAATGAAATCAGGTGGACGTCATTGTCTAGCGGCTTATTTTGAGTTAGAGTTAGTATAGAGAAATGCATGTAACAAACTTTTGCCATGTAATTTTATCCACAAGGAGGAGCAGTGGAGGAATGTGTGTGAAGTAAATCAGATGCCAAGTGTGGAGAAGTCTTTTCAGCATATCCTTTTGTCCAGAAAACCTTCCATTAAGACGGACACATTGTTATTGTTGCTGACACTTTACACTGGAAGGATACGCAACACTGTCATTATGTTTAATCATCTGTGCACTGTAAAAAATTTTGGCTGCGCACAAGAACACCAATAAAACCCAATACAAAAACATGGTTGGAATGCATGACCTTTTAACATGCTTAATGCTCTATATATATTTTAATTTGCATGGTTTTGTTTGTAAACATTGTATGAATTCATATTCACTGTGGTGAAGGCATATTTTCATTGTTACTCACTGATATCCACTATTAGACTTTTTGCTGGTGTCTGTGAAATGCTGGATATTGCATTCCAAGTTTAATGTTGCAAAACACCATTTAATTAACTATGACTTTCTCAAAAAGAATGGCTGTTGAATAGTTAATGTGATAAAATTTGAGAATGAGAAAACTTCAATCAAAGTACAATGCCGAGACAATCTACGTCATCATCAGAGGCAGAGAAATGACTGTGCAAACAAACAAGGTTCAGATTTTTTTCTCTTGCTCTCTTCAGCCAAGGTTTGGATTTCAATAAAAAAGTCAAGCGACAAAAAAAAGTCCACATGCTTTCCACAAAGGCTGTGTCATTTTGCTCTCTGCATTGCTAACCTTCCCCCATCCCAAAGCATGATTATACTGGGCTGTTTTGGGGAGGGGAGGGCCGTGGGGGTTCGGACCCCTCTCTTCACAGGGGCCTTTGCCTGAGGACGGGCGGCGGCGTGCCATGTGCCGTCTGAGAGAGAGAGAGAGAGATTGGGGAGTTAGGGGTTCTGCCATGGGTGGGGGCGAGCGAGGATAGGGAGGGGTGCGAGAGAGAGAGAGAGAGAGAGAGATAGGGGAGTTTAAGGTTCTGCCAGGGGTGGGGGCGAGCGAGGCTAGGGAGGGGTGCGAGAGAGAGAGAGAGAGAGAGAGAGAGAGAGAGTGTGGGAGGAGTCCGGGAACTGCTATTTGTAGATCCTTGTGATGGATTACTGCCGTGTGTGTGTGAAGAGAGGATAGAGATTTTTTGTTCCCCGTATCCCCTTTCTTTAGTCGTGGAGCGCGTTACGCACACAAGCGACCAAGCAACTCCTCCAAGAAGAAGAGGAAAAGGAGAGTTTGTGCGGAAAGTGAAGCAGACGCTTTTTTTCTTCCTCTGGAAACGGTCTCAGAGATCATGAGAGGAGGATACGGATACTCTGTGAGGCTGGTGGAGGTGTGTGTGTGGATCCTGCTGGTGTGTGAGGCGGCCGTGGCGTGTCCGGCGCTCTGCACGTGCAGCGGCACCACTGTGGACTGCCACGGGCTCGGGCTCAGGACCATGCCCAGGAACATCCCCCGAAACGCTGAGAGGCTGTGAGTACACACTTCACGTCCATCTGTGTGTGTAGGTGTTGGGGAGGAGGGGGTGTGTGTGTGTGTGTGTGTGTGCATCATTACCGGGAGGAATTCAATGAGAACAATAGCTGAATGAGACACTGCCGTCCTGGACAGGTACAGTCAGACGTGATGTTGACATGAGGAGAAACTTCCTATATCCCTCCTTCAGCTCTCGCTCTTCCGAACTTTCCCTTCTCCTTCACTCTTCCCGCAGTCACGTTCAGAGATGATCTCTGCGCATGGGGTTTACTCATTCTCTGTAGTTCTGCAAATAATCATTCGTGCACAAACAAGTATTCATTACTTTCAGTGTTGGGTAAGTTAAGGTTCTTGCACACTGAGTCTGAAGTTTTCGTATGCATTTTTTCGTATTCGTCATTCGGTGGCGGTTAAAAGGTTAAAAACCTCTCGAAATGCTTGCTACGGATGCAGAAAATCAAACCCGATCCCATTTTTTTTTATGATGGATGAAAGTTTCGCAGGGAGTGTGTAAACATGATTGACACAACGTGAGGTCGTATTTATTTTTTAACGTGCAAAATTTCCGAGTGTGCAAGAACCTTTACTCTAAAAAAGTAATTAATTACTAGTTACTAATTACATCTTCAACAGTGTAATTAGATTACTGTACTAATTACTTTCTCTAAAAAGTATTTAATTACTTATTACTAATTACTTTCTAAATCCCATATCAGTATCCGGCAGTTGAACAATACAAGGATAAACACGAAACTGCTCTTTTAATTCTTTAAATAAATTTTTATAAAATTGCATGAATTATGCTTAAACTGACTAAAAAATGTAAAGGGAGAAGGTTACGTAATAAACATACTTTTTAACATCAGACAATACATTTTGATGTAAATCCCACGATTGCTTTATATAGAGTTGTATTGTCATTCTCTAAAATGCAATAGTTCTGCAAATAATCAATTGTTAACAAACAAGTATTCATTACTTCAATGAGCTCATTTTTTCTGCCTTAAATTATTACATTGTTTAAATGCATTTTTTTGCATAAATTATTGAATTGTTTACACATTTATATCTAACTGTGTGATTTGTATATGTACATTTCTGAAATGCATAACTTAGACAGTGTCCTCTGATACCAGATTACTCTAAATTGTAATGTGGACTCGTGCATTTTCTGTGAAGCTGCTTTGAAAAGGTGTGTATTGTGAAAAGCGCTATACAAATAAATGTGAATTGAATTGAATTAAACGAGGAAGTCTCAGATGAATTATACATGTCAGAACAGCCTTGAGATTTTAAGGAATTCATGTTTTAAATCAGCTAGTTTAATATTATACACTGATGAAAATTATTCTGTTGTGAAGTAAATGCTACAGAAAAAAAATGCAATTTTTACATGAAAAAGTTAGTTCAGGCAAGAATTCAAAAAACAAACTAAATCCTATATTAGGCTAGTACTCAACTGAAGCTTGTAGAAATTAAAGTGTAGGTATCAACAATATAAAATTTAGTAAAACCTACTCAACTTTTCTAATATCACTCCTTCAGCTCGCTCTTTATAGTTCTGCAAATAATCATTTGATAACAAACAAGTATTATTACTTCAATGAGCTCATTGTTTCTGCCTTAAATTATTACATTGTTTGCATAAATTATTGAATTGTTTATACATTTATATCTAACTTTGTGTTTTGTATATGTACATTTCTGAAATACATAACTTAGACAGTTTCCTCTGATAACAGATCACTCTAAATTGTAATGTGGACTCATGCATTATCTGCAAACCTGCTTTGAAATGATGTGTATTGTGAAAAGCGCTATACAAATAAGTGTGAATTGAATTGAATGAGGAAGTCTCTGATGAATTATACATGTCAGAACCACCTTGAGATTAGAAGGAATTCATGTTTTAAATTGAATTTCAAGCCCCAGCTAGTTTAATATTATATCCGAACTACATCAGCGGTAGGAGAGTTTGCTGTCAGTGGTTTATTGTTTCCAACTTCACTTCCACACAATCGTATCCAGTCTGAGATTTTAGCAGTGAGTGTGTACTCGAGTCTCTGCCGTCTCCAGACTGAGATCTTAGCAGTGAGTGTGTACTCGAGTCTCTGCCGTCTCCAGTCTGAGATCTTAGCAGTGAGTGTGTACTCGAGTCTCTGCCGTCTCCAGTCTGAGATCTTAGCAGTGAGTGTGTACTCGAGTCTCTGCCGTCTCCAGACTGAGATCTTAGCAGTGAGTGTGTACTCGAGTCTCTGCCGTCTCCAGTCTGAGATCTTAGCAGTGAGTGTGTACTCGAGTCTCTGCCGTCTCCAGTCTGAGATCTTAGCAGTGAGTGTGTACTCGAGTCTCTGCCGTCTCCAGTCTGAGATCTTAGCAGTGAGTGTGTACTCGAGTCTCTGCCGTCTCCAGTCTGAGATCTTAGGAGTGAGTGTGCACTCGAGTCTCTGCCGTCTCCAGTCTGAGATCTTAGCAGTGAGTGTGTACTCGAGTCTCTGCCGTCTCCAGACTGAGATCTTAGCAGTGAGTGTGTACTCGAGTCTCTGCCGTCTCCAGACTGAGATCTTAGGAGTGAGTGTGTACTCGAGTCTCTGCCGTCTCCAGACTGAGATCTTAGCAGTGAGTGTGTACTCGAGTCTCTGCCGTCTCCAGACTGAGATCTTAGGAGTGAGTGTGTACTCGAGTCTCTGCCGTCTCCAGTCTGAGATCTTAGCAGTGAGTGTGTACTCGAGTCTCTGCCGTCTCCAGTCTGAGATCTTAGCAGTGAGTGTGTACTCGAGTCTCTGCCGTCTCCAGTCTGAGATCTTAGCAGTGAGTGTGTACTCGAGTCTCTGCCGTCTCCAGTCTGAGATCTTAGCAGTGAGTGTGTACTCGAGTCTCTGCCGTCTCCAGACTGAGATCTTAGCAGTGAGTGTGTACTCGAGTCTCTGCCGTCTCCAGTCTGAGATCTTAGGAGTGAGTGTGTACTCGAGTCTCTGCCTTCTCCAGACTGAGATCTTAGCAGTGAGTGTGTACTATGGTCTCTGCCGTCTCCAGTCTGAGATCTTAGCAGTGAGTGTGTACTCGAGTCTCTGCCGTCTCCAGTCTGAGATCTTAGCAGTGAGTGTGTACTCGAGTCTCTGCCGTCTCCAGTCTGAGATCTTAGCAGTGAGTGTGTACTCGAGTCTCTGCCGTCTCCAGTCTGAGATCTTAGCAGTGAGTGTGTACTCGAGTCTCTGCCGTCTCCAGTCTGAGATCTTAGCAGTGAGTGTGTACTCGAGTCTCTGCCGTCTCCAGTCTGAGATCTTAGCAGTGAGTGTGTACTCGAGTCTCTGCCGTCTCCAGACTGAGATCTTAGCAGTGAGTGTGTACTCGAGTCTCTGCCGTCTCCAGTCTGAGATCTTAGGAGTGAGTGTGTACTCGAGTCTCTGCCGTCTCCAGTCTGAGATCTTAGGAGTGAGTGTGTACTCGAGTCTCTGCCGTCTCCAGTCTGAGATCTTAGCAGTGAGTGTGTACTCGAGTCTCTGCCGTCTCCAGTCTGAGATCTTAGCAGTGAGTGTGTACTCGAGTCTCTGCCGTCTCCAGTCTGAGATCTTAGGAGTGAGTGTGTACTTGAGTGTCTGCCGTCTCCAGTCTGAGATCTTAGCAGTGAGTGTGTACTCGAGTCTCTGCCGTCTCCAGTCTGAGATCTTAGGAGTGAGTGTGTACTCGAGTCTCTGCCGTCTCCAGACTGAGATCTTAGCAGTGAGTGTGTACTCGAGTCTCTGCCGTCTCCAGTCTGAGATCTTAGCAGTGAGTGTGTACTCGAGTCTCTGCCGTCTCCAGTCTGAGATCTTAGGAGTGAGTGTGTACTCGAGTCTCTGCCGTCTCCAGTCTGAGATCTTAGGAGTGAGTGTGTACTCGAGTCTCTGCCGTCTCCAGTCTGAGATCTTAGGAGTGAGTGTGTACTCGAGTCTCTGCCGTCTCCAGTCTGAGATCTTAGCAGTGAGTGTGTACTCGAGTCTCTGCCGTCTCCAGTCTGAGATCTTAGCAGTGAGTGTGTACTCGAGTCTCTGCCGTCTCCAGTCTGAGATCTTAGGAGTGAGTTTGTACTCGAGTCTCTGCCGTCTCCAGTCTGAGATCTTAGGAGTGAGTGTGTACTCGAGTCTCTGCCGTCTCCAGTCTGAGATCTTAGGAGTGAGTGTGTACTCGAGTCTCTGCCGTCTCCAGACTGAGATCTTAGCAGTGAGTGTGTACTCGAGTCTCTGCCGTCTCCAGTCTGAGATCTTAGGAGTGAGTGTGTACTCGGGTCTCTGCCGTCTCCAGTCTGAGATCTTAGGAGTGAGTGTGTACTCGAGTCTCTGCCGTCTCCAGTCTGAGATCTTAGGAGTGAGTGTGTACTCGAGTCTCTGCCGTCTCCAGTCTGAGATCTTAGGAGTGAGTGTGTACTCGAGTCTCTGCCGTCTCCAGTCTGAGATCTTAGCAGTGAGTGTGTACTCGAGTCTCTGCCGTCTCCAGTCTGAGATCTTAGCAGTGAGTGTGTACTCGAGTCTCTGCCGTCTCCAGTCTGAGATCTTAGGAGTGAGTGTGTACTCGAGTCTCTGCCGTCTCCAGTCTGAGATCTTAGGAGTGAGTGTGTACTCGAGTCTCTGCCGTCTCCAGTCTGAGATCTTAGGAGTGAGTGTGTACTCGAGTCTCTGCCGTCTCCAGACTGAGATCTTAGCAGTGAGTGTGTACTCGAGTCTCTGCCGTCTCCAGTCTGAGATCTTAGGAGTGAGTGTGTACTCGAGTCTCTGCCGTCTCCAGTCTGAGATCTTAGGAGTGAGTGTGTACTCGAGTCTCTGCCGTCTCCAGTTTGAGATCTTAGGAGTGAGTGTGTACTCGAGTCTCTGCCGTCTCCAGTCTGAGATCTTAGGAGTGAGTGTGTACTCGAGTCTCTGCCGTCTCCAGTCTGAGATCTTAGCAGTGAGTGTGTACTCGAGTCTCTGCCGTCTCCAGTCTGAGATCTTAGCAGTGAGTGTGTACTCGAGTCTCTGCCGTCTCCAGTCTGAGATCTTAGGAGTGAGTGTGTACTCGAGTCTCTGCCGTCTCCAGTCTGAGATCTTAGGAGTGAGTGTGTACTCGAGTCTCTGCCGTCTCCAGTCTGAGATCTTAGGAGTGAGTGTGTACTCGAGTCTCTGCCGTCTCCAGACTGAGATCTTAGCAGTGAGTGTGTACTCGAGTCTCTGCCGTCTCCAGTCTGAGATCTTAGGAGTGAGTGTGTACTCGAGTCTCTGCCGTCTCCAGTCTGAGATCTTAGGAGTGAGTGTGTACTCGAGTCTCTGCCGTCTCCAGTCTGAGATCTTAGGAGTGAGTGTGTACTCGAGTCTCTGCCGTCTCCAGTCTGAGATCTTAGGAGTGAGTGTGTACTCGAGTCTCTGCCGTCTCCAGTCTGAGATCTTAGGAGTGAGTGTGTACTCGAGTCTCTGCCGTCTCCAGTCTGAGATCTTAGGAGTGAGTGTGTACTCGAGTCTCTGCCGTCTCCAGTCTGAGATCTTAGCAGTGAGTGTGTACTCGAGTCTCTGCCGTCTCCAGTCTGAGATCTTAGCAGTGAGTGTGTACTCGAGTCTCTGCCGTCTCCAGTCTGAGATCTTAGCAGTGAGTGTGTACTCGAGTCTCTGCCGTCTCCAGTCTGAGATCTTAGCAGTGAGTGTGTACTCGAGTCTCTGCCGTCTCCAGTCTGAGATCTTAGCAGTGAGTGTGTACTCGAGTCTCTGCCGTCTCCAGACTGAGATCTTAGCAGTGAGTGTGTACTTGAGTCTCTGCCGTCTCCAGTCTGAGATCTTAGCAGTGAGTGTGTACTCGAGTCTCTGCCGTCTCCAGTCTGAGATCTTAGCAGTGAGTGTGTACTCGAGTCTCTGCCGTCTCCAGTCTGAGATCTTAGGAGTGAGTGTGTACTCGAGTCTCTGCCGTCTCCAGTCTGAGATCTTAGGAGTGAGTGTGTACTCGAGTCTCTGCCGTCTCCAGTCTGAGATCTTAGGAGTGAGTGTGTACTCGAGTCTCTACCGTCTCCAGTCTGAGATCTTAGGAGTGAGTGTGTACTCGAGTCTCTGCCGTCTCCAGACTGAGATCTTAGCAGTGAGTGTGTACTTGAGTCTCTGCCGTCTCCAGTCTGAGATCTTAGCAGTGAGTGTGTACTCGAGTCTCTGCCGTCTCCAGACTGATCATTGGGGGTGGATGAACAAAACCAATCTCTTTGCACTTGTCAAAGGGCATTTCTATCACATCCAGGCTTCAGGATGTCTTTGATGGATTCTGTAATGACTGTGTGTTCAGTAAGTGTGAAAATCACCCCCCCTCCCATTTCTCCCAGCTTTCCCCATTAACTCACAGTTCAGACCTGACACACTCGCTCACAGAACAACATTCTCTGTGCTTCTGCCTGAGAATCTGCCTTACGCAAACGTTTTTAATAGGGTCCTTGATTATGATTTCACTTTTCTAACTTTAGTTAGTGTGTAATGTTGGTGTTTGAGCATAAACAGCATCTGCAAAGTTACGACACTCAAAGTTCAGAGCAAATAGAGATATTCTCTTTTACAGAAATAACTTTTTAAGGACTACAACAAATGGTTGGTAGGAACTACAACAAGCTTCCTTCCGGGTTAGTGACATCACTAACCCTAAAATTTACATAAACCCCGCCCCCCTGGAACGTGATTTATAGATTATCATGACAGAATATGCTAATCAATGACTGTAAGATAGTTAACTCCACATCAGCTGCATAAATTCATCAACTAATCACTCAGAAATGTCCTGTTGCTTCTACATGTTGTCACTTCTAGAGTCTCTCCATCTTTCTGACTCCGGTTTGAACATAAAAGGCTAAAAGATTTGAAATGTTGAATGCACACACAAAAGCTCTTGAAGCTCCGCCCCCTTTGCCGGGAGAAGCAGCTCATTTGCATTTAAAGGGACACACGTTTTTGCTCACCCTCAAAAGTGACAATTTTAACATGCTGTAAAAAATATCTGTGAGTTATTTTTAGCTAAAGCTTCACATACACACTCTGGGGACATCAGAGATTTATTTGACATTAATGAAAAGGGCATTATAGGACCCCTATAAAGACTATGCATCTGAAGTTAGTTGTGGATAGAGTCGCTCACTGCAAAAGTAAACACCCCCTTCTCTGCTCTCTGATGTGCAGATATCATGCGTCCAGCGTAACTGTTTAAAGCAGACAGATTATTTAATGCGCTCTGAGGCTCTCTGTTCTTTAAATGAATAATCTCAGTCATTTCGTATGTACCCGGTGTTCATCTTCAGACGTCCAGAGACTCGACCCTTCTTAATTTATCTATGCTAGTGCATCTATTTATACCGGCTCCGGAAGCCGCTGAGCCGGAGATCAAACGCCGCTGATGATGATCTGATTGAGAATTCTCTTTAAACTTGGAGGATCGGGCCGCTCGCGCTGTGAACCCCAGCTCGGGTGTACTCAAGAATTCCTCACGCAGGCCAAATGTCCCTGTGAGCTTCCACTGATTGCTTATTGATTGTCTGGAAAGTGGACGGCAGCTCAGAGCGAGAAACACTATAGGCTCTGCTGCTGGATCCCAGTGATAAATCTCATAAAAACCAATATAAGATTAGCTTGTGAATTTAGAACTTTTAGAGCTCTTTGTAATGACAGTCACATAGCAGTACAGATGAGTATGTTTATGTTAAAGTGAAAATTAAAGATGATCAAGGTTTTAATGTTGTTTATGTGTCTGTGGTGTTTTTAATATGCTTTAAGACAAACCATGTGTAAATTCATAAGTCGACAGCATTGCTGAGTATTTTCCCCTAAAAACTGCAGTGAACCAAAGACAGTCTCAAAAACACGCTTTGAAATCGCTGGTGTTTCTGAAGTCACAAACTACCTTGTAACCAATCAGATCAACGTGTGATCGTCAACGAGTGGATCTCTGAGTGAGTGAGTGAGTGGAGGCGGGGCTCATTTGCATATTCATAGAACCGCGTATACTAAATGAGGAAAGGGTGTTGAGTTACATTAAAGATATTTTAAGACATGAAGATATTTTTTCAAGTAAAAAACGTCTAAATATGTCATTTTGGTGATCAAAGATGAGTTTTAGGGGATAAAATGATTGACTACAGGGGGACTTTAAAGTAGACATGCAGTGCATGGTAGTTCTTAAATATTTTAAACCTAGCGTTTTCAGACCTTTACATCGTTTGCTTTGTTCCCGAAACAGGGATTAAAATAGTCCACAATGTACAATTTCTTTTTGGTTCAGTTCGCTTTTACAAAATGTGTTAATACACTAAATATGGTGCGGATGTGAGTGTGGATTCATACAGTATATGGCTCAATGAACCAAACTAAGAGAGAAAACGTGCCAAAACAAACGCCCTTCAGATGCAGGAGCAAACAGAAGCCCGGTGTGTGTTTGAAACAGCATGTTTAAATGCTTTGGGTTCCTCCATTTTAAATGCTCATCAAGTCTAATTAAGCAGTGGGGAAATGATAAACAAGATTGGCCTATTCGGGCCAAGATTGGCCTATTATCATAATGCTAACATTATGATAAATAATAATGGAAATAATCTAATGACAGCAGGGTAAGGAGCTGTTTATTAACCCTCATTGATTAACCTCTTCTTGACCTTGCGTTTGCAACTCTATGACTTGCATCGGCTTCTTGATGGATCAGACTCATTAAAGCTGCATAACTGGCCCACCAAGCCCTGCTTTACAGCATCAAAGCGTTTCCCTGGAATCTGCCTTTTCTCTTTTAATTCATTAGCTGGTTAATGAGTGGTGGTTCCCCCTAACTCAACTGTGTTATGGCAGAAAGGGTTGTGGCACTTTGCCAGGAGTAGAGTTTGCTCTTTAAACTCACATAACAGTCAGGTTTTAGCAGTCTGAGCGAGCTGTAATGAGCTTTATGTTTTACCGTGTTCGTTAGAACATACTCAGCTGTGCTTGATGATTCACACACATTACTTTAATGTTACTTTAAGTAATTTCATATTTCTAAAAAAAGGAAAAGTTCAAAGGAATCCATCCACAACACTAATAATGCTAAAACGAAAATATTTTGATTAAAATAACTTTCATGTTTTATAAATGTAAAAAGTGTGAATAGAATTTTGGTTACTGTAAATAAAAAGGGTTAGATACACTTATTTTTCTTTCATTTTCAGAAATTTGGTCTACATTGTAGTTTTAAACGGCTTTATAAATAACAGACTTGCTTCTCTACAGTGCAAGAGACAAGGGTTTAGAAACGAACTGAGTAGAGTTTAAGATAAAAACTAATGTTAGTCGTTTAAGCTGCTCTTCTTCAGACAACAAACCCTTCTCATAGTGACCTGTGAGTAAGGGATTATTATGGAGAGCACTTATGGTTAAATAGTTTCAGTTTTTAGGCATTTAGGTGCACATTTGTACAGTGCATGACTTTAGAGTTTATTGACGATGTTCTAAAACCTTTGGAGCGTTTGGCTGATTACAGCTGGTGTTTAGATGCTTTAGTCTAATTTGGAAAGCTTCTACAAAGTCATGGATGCACAACCTTTGATATCAACAACAAAAGAAATATGAAATCTCTCTCTCTCTCTCTCTCTCTCTCTCTCTCTCTCTCTCTCTATATATATATATATATATATATATATATATATATATATATATATATATATATATATATATATATATATATATATATATATGTAACTGCCAAAATGCATAAAAAGCTTTCCGTGTTCAGTTAAAACAGTGTTGTGTAAAAGGCCCCTTAGGCCTTGTCCAGACTAATACGTTTTTGTTTGAAAACGCATCTTTTTCTCTCCGTTTTGTCCTTCCCTCCACACTGAGTCAGCGTTTTTATTAATGAAAACTAAGCTTTTTGAAAACATTTTCCAAAGTGGATAAATTTGAAAACGCCGTTTTCGTGTTATAGTGTGGACTGTCTAAACAGAGGTATTTAAAAACGATAATGTACGTTTAGTCATATGATGGATATTGAACCCATAGATATTCATGTTTATACCAGTATTGTGCCTGTTATGTGCGGTTCACTTTCACACATTTGCTAAAATATGTTACTTCACACACTCTTCATAACACAGTTCTGCAAAGATGACAGACATTTGCTCACATTTGCTGTCCTACGGTAAAATACGAGAGCAGTTTTAGCGTTTTAGACCGAACTTATAATGGTGACTGAGTGAGACCTGGACGCTTCAGTGAATGAAGAGATTGTGCTGAATAAAATTATCCTGTTGTTGGCGCCGATAGCATTGTGAACAAGTGCATCGACATTGAGATTAAGATAAAAACCGCCGTTGTGCTTCGGGAGACCCGAGTTCGAGTCTCCTGTTTCCTGTTTAGTAACTCTCTGTGTGTGTGTGTGTGTGTGTGTGTGTGTGTGTGTGTATATTCCTTGTTCTGTTCAGTCCGATTATTCCCTATTCTCCTAGTGAACTAAAGTATCTTTGTTTGTTAATCTGCATGTATCTCCTAAGCTGTTTTTTATTAGTATTAGTTTTATTTTTTGGAATTGTTTTTGTGTTGTAAATGCATACACACCTTTCTGAGGCACAGAATACAAACAAGCAAAATCCAGTATAACAATCTTCCCATCATCCATACAGTTTTTACACTCTTTAAAAACTAAAGGTTCCAAAAGGGTTCTTGAACAGCGATGACAAAGAATCATTATTTTTGGTTCCCTAAAGAACCTTTCAGTGATCCGTTCTTTACAGAACTAAGTTTTTTTTAGTGTGAAGAACATTTTAATAATCTTAATAACCTTTTGTGCACTTAAGAGTTTCCATGAATGTTAAAGGTTTTTAACGAACCATCAACGCCAATAAAGAATCGTTATTTTTATGAGTGTCCTTGGTGGATCATTATTAATTTATGATGTGGTTTGATCACTGAAAGACCTCATCTGAAAACTGATGTGTGTTTGCTGGTTTGGAAACTCCTGAGCTCATGTTCTGGTGGATGAAGACGTGACCGTCAGATGTTCAGTTCAAGTAGACAAGTACATTTAGGAAAGTTAATTGGTTCGTTATACTGTAAGACATTGCTGAGTTTGAGACATGAGACCGTTCTTTTACATGTCATTTTCATATTATGAGTCCAATATAGACTTTATACTACTAACTAACTATAAGTAACTTTGTAACTACATGTCAACTAACTCTCGTTAGAGTATTAGTACTGTTAGGGTTACGAGAATAAGTGGACATGTAGTTGCAAACTTACTTGTAGACAGTAGAAAGTCTGTTGGTGGAGCATCAGATATTATAATGACTACAAGTGGACATGTAGTTGCAAAGAAATATAGTGTTACCAATATTTTCTTGTAGACATTCTGTAAAGAACATAAGCGCAGATTCAATCTCAGAAAGACTGAACTACACTACAGTATATATATAGTCATACAGAGCCAATGCACATATTGCAGTATATTGAAAAATATAAGCACACGTTTCCCATCTATGGAAACGTATTATGTAATATATCGCATTATTTTGCAATGTATTCCCATATATTTTTGTTCCGTAAATAAAGTGTTAGCAGATATTAAGAAAACAGTCTAGTAATACTATAATGACTGCTAGTTGACATGCAAAGAAATAGAGGTTTATTGATATTTTCTTGTCGAGTTTCTCTTAAGAACATTTGTCTCCAAATTCTTCAAGCGCAGACTGGATCTCAGAAACACTGATCTACACAACAGTAATATGCAGAGCATCTACACGTGTGTGATGAATCGCAGTGCTTTATTTCTGTGCACCTGTGCTAACATCTGTCTGCAATCTCCCGTCTCCGTGCGCTGGCTCCCACGAGTGCTCATTACAACCAATGCAAAGTGCATGACTTTCTATCCAGTATTCATGGGAGATTTGTGTGTGTGTGTTTCTCTCAGTGATTGGGGACGAGGTTTACAACAAAAAAGAAACACATGTTCCCAATAATTAGCAGACATTTGCGAAGAACCCACACAGTATTTTTCAGCTGCAATTTATCCAGCAGGTTTTGTACAGTTAGTGGCTGTATGTGTATGTGTATATTGTGTCTGGTTTATGACACTTGTTGAGCAAAATAAAAATAAATTACAGCAATGCTCTATCCATACCTGGATTGAAAATAAACTTACCCATAACTCTTGTTTCTTTTTCTAGGGAACTGAATGGAAACAACCTCACTCGCATCAACAGAAATGACTTTTCTGGACTCAAGTATCTTCGAGTTTTGTGAGTTCTGCATTTATACATACTTCATATTTTGTATATACTAAATATGTGATAATCATCTTATCGCATAACTCTGGTTGTTGTGCATTTTACAATAAGGCCCCATTATTTAACATTAGTCAATGCATTAACAACGAGCAATACATTCATTAAACTATTCAATAATCTTTTTAACGTTATTTAACTGATAAATGTCTGTTCACATTAACTCATATACAACTCATTTTAATAATGTTTTGGTAATTTTTGAAATGAATATTGTTTCATTATTAGATCATGTGAAATAATAATGTTAACAAATAGAAACTTACTGTAAAGTGTTGCAATTTAGTTTGTTTGTTGCAAAAGCGTGTACTGTAATATAGATGTGTTTGCCAATGAGGATTGGCACATTTTTTAAGGGATAATCATCCACAAAATATCATAGGCTGACAAATATATTGATATTGCGTTACAGCTTTCCAAAGGAAAACTCTTCACAGATATTACATCATTCATACTGTAGGTCAAATATACAGTATAACTAACTTACAACCCCAAATCAGAAAAAGTTGGGACATTTTGTAAAATGCGATAAAATCAAGAATCTGTTATTTGTTCATTCTTTTTAACCTTTTTTTAACTGACAAAAGTACAAAGAAAAGTTTTCCAATGTTTTCACTGACCAACATAATTGTATTTTGTAAATATGAACAAATTTTGATTTTGATGGCTGCAACACACCCCAAAAAAGTTGTGACAGAGGCATGTTTACCACTGTGTCACATCACCTTTCCTTTTAATTACACTTTTTAATCATTTGGGAGTTCAGGATACTAATTGTTGGAGTTTTGCTAGTGGAATATTTGCCCAATCTTGTCTGAAACAAGACAGCCGCTCAACAGTCTGTGGTCATCATTACCTGATTCTCCTTTTCATGATGGGTCATACATTTTCCATAAGATCATTTCTGGACTGCAGTAAACAGGAGGAACATCCCTTCGATGGTGCAGAGTGTCTAGAAACCACTCAGTTTTAGCATGTGTAGAATGAGGCCTGGCATTGTCTTGCTTCCCAGGAAAGATGTCATCTTGATGGCAGTTTATGTCTCTGTACAATCCACATATATGCCTTCATGTCAATAGTACCTTCACAATAATGCAAGTTACCCATACCGTTTGCAGTGATGCACCTCAATACCAGCACAGATGTTTGCTTTTGCACCTGTAGCTGGTGAAAGTCTGGTTGGTCCCTTTCGTCTTTGGGACTGAGAACTCGATGTCCATTTTCTCCCAAAAACAAGCTGAAACATGGACTCATCTGACCACAGCACACATTCCCACTGTCTTCTAGAGCATCTGAGATGAGCTCAGGCCCAGAGAACTCGCCGGCATCTCCACATAGAACTGATGTAAAGCTTTCACCTTGAGTAACAGAGATTCAAGTGGCATTTCTTGATGCAGCGTCAGACTGTGTTCAGTGAAAACAGTTTTCCAAATCACTCCTGAGCACATGTGGCTGTATTTAACGGATTAGCATGATGGTATCTTGTGCAATGCCATCTGAGGGCTCAAAGGTCACGCACATTCAACAGAGGTCTCCTGCCTTACCCAACACAGACTGAGATTTCTCTGGATTCCCTGAATCTTGTGACAATATTATGTATGGAAGACGATAAAAGGCATAAATGCTTTGCAATCTTGCATTGAGAAATGTGATTTTTTAATTGTTTGACAATTCTCTCAAGATATTTGGCACAAAGTGATGAGCCATGACCCATCTTTGCTTAAAAAGACTGAGAAGCACTTTTACACCCGAACACGATACCCTCAACTATTACCAATTCACCTGCTCATTGTGGACTGTTTCAAAATAGTTGGATAATCTAATTTGGATAATCTTTTCACATTTATTTTGTCTCTGTCCCAACTTTTTTGGGGTGTGTTGCAGCCATCAAAATCAAAATTTGTTCATATTTACAAAATACAATTATGTTGGTCAGTGAAAACATTGGAAAACGTTTCTTTGTACTTTTGTCAGCTAATAAAAGGTTAAATAGAATGAACAAATCACAGATTCTTGATTTTATTGCATTTTACAAAATGTCCCAACTTTTTCTGATTTGGGGTTGTACATCAAGAATGGGATATTTTCAATCAATATTTTGGGATTTACTAAAGCATGATGTGAACTACTCACCCATTATTTGAAAAACAGTGCCACGAATAGCACTTTAAATCAACACTATGAAGAGGATTTTAGCAGTTTATAGCCAGACTTCGAGGTTTTGGTTCAGTTCTGTGTATATTTACTACTGTAAATCTCCTCATGTTATAATGAATCCCGTTCTCTTCTGTCTTCATGCACACTCCTCCTCAGATCTGCTGGCATTTTAAAGGAATAGTTCACACAGAAGCGTCCTGTTTATTTACACACCCCAAGGCCATCTAAGATGTGTTTGCCTTTCTTTCCTCGGCCCAAGAGAAATGAAGCTTTCAGATGGAACCATTCCAGGATTTTTCTCCATTTAATGCAAGGGAACGGTGCTCACCGTTGACCGTTTTTGGTCCAGAATCTATATTTAGGACACGACCCCAGCCGGCGAATGCGGAGATTCGTGATTGGTGAGAGAAGGATCCCTGTAATAATCTTCTGTGGTGTTTCTGCACAGGCAGCTGATGGAGAACCAGATAGTGACGGTGGAGCGAGGGGCGTTCGATGACATGAGAGAGCTGGAGAGACTGTGAGTGTTCAACACTAGTCCTCTATCAGGAGATACAGGTGTCACCACTGCATTATCACTTACTGGAGAACATGCCATGTGCTCTTTACTTAAAACTAATGATGCGAACAATATTACACATGATATTTTTAATGGAATTGATTTCTTTCATGGAATCTGAATAAATTACCTGAATAAATCATGTAAAAAAAACTAAATTATTTAGTCTATTTTTAGTGAAATATGCTTTTTTATTTTAAGTTGACTCTTTAAAGTGTGTGTATTAGAGTGAATGGAAATAACCTGTTTATATTTGACCTTGAGCTATATTTTATAATGAAAAGAAACTGTATGTTGTTAACAAACTTTTTACTGCACTAGTATTATAGCAAAGTTATTGCTCAATGATTAAAGCAACACACTTCAGAGTATTAATACATTTTTTTGTATGCAGTTATTCACAACATAACCATACGCCCTACTCTTCTGCACAATGGTACCGATCAAAACTTCAACATAATAGAAACTCTTTCAAATGTCAAACATAACTGAACATTAAACATTAACAGATGTTTCCATTTACTCGAAAAACATATACACTTATATTATATTTACACTTAAAAAATACACTTAATTTCAATATTTACTCTCCATTTCCAGTGATGTGCAAAGCATGCTGGGAACTAACAATGGTGTCCCTAAATAAAACCACATAATTGAACTAATTCTCTTACAATTAATAGGATAGCCCTTTTCCCTTCATTTTATCAGCTTAATTCAAACCTCAAAAAACTGTGCATTTTTCCTTAAAAAAACAGGAAAATGTATCTCTTGGTTTTATTAGGGAAATGTTCTCAATATTTTCTATACAACAATAAACCACAATTTTCTTAATAAAATATATTCAATATTTTAAATTATCACCTTATTTCTTTTATTTGGCTGTGGGACCCACATTTTCCCAATGGTTATTAAGTTGGTACCCAAGTTTTTAGGAATTTGAACCAAGCTAATTTATTTCACAAAAATGATTGACACACACAGATAAGCACCGTCACACTTTCATTAAAGTTGCAGTAAGTGTTTTCTGAGAAATGCAGTTGATAATCACTAAAACAAACACTTCTTGCCCGACAGGACCACACCTCCATCTTGATAGCCCCGCCCCTAAATCCACAAACGCGTTATGCAACACAGGCTCCTCCCCCTAACAGATGGACACGCCCCTTACTGCTGATTGGCTACAAGTGTGTTGTGGAGCTCGGTCTGTGCGTTTCTCAGAAATCACTTACTGCACCTTTAACACACACACACACACACACACACAGTAAGAGTATCAGTAACACTGATGAATAAACACTATTAGGTACGGCTATTAAACAGCACTGCCAAACTAGTTTTCGTTAATACTAGGAGTGTAACGATTCCCTCATGTCACAATTCATAATACATATCACGATACTGAACTCACGATATGATATTATTGCGATACTCCAATATATATGATAAAAAGTTAACAAAAAATGTACTGTTGATTAAAATGCTAAATTTGATATTGCATTGTGGGTGTAAAATGAATAAGCTTGGACTTTCGGACAATAGAGACACCAGAATAAAAATATTCATGATTCAGAAGCTGAAAATACAGAATTATTTTAACGAATATGCTTTCACTCTGTCATTGACTACATATATTTTAAATAATAGGCCACTTTTTACTGGTAACAGACATTTGGCATTATCAGGACCCACAAATATTGCCACATTGCTTTATTATAGATTATATTCAACATTATATATAGCAGTTTAATGTCATCCTGACACTAAAACTCTAAAAACTTGAATTTTTTCTCACACAGTCATTTTTATTTTGGGTGAACTATCACAATACATTAAATATTGATGCATTTTTGTATTGGAATATATGGTTACACTCCTAACCACCACAGTCATCAGAAATCTAGAATCGGTGGTGTTTTGGGTTACGGTTATGGAGAACTGTTAAAGAAACGTATGAACACTGATCCTGATGAACAGAAGGAACATCATAATCCTTCCCGACTAACACGATTCTTCCCATCAGCTCTAGATGTGTTTCACTTATTTACTATAATCTTTTGCATTAGGCAGAGATTCCCAGGTTTAAATAGTTTCTTCAGGATATTTCAGGAAGTTTTCTTTGTCTAGTGTAAAGCATCTTATTCTCCTGTTGTAACTGATGTCAAGTGTTCGAGTGAATCGTCAGTTTTCCATCATCAACATGAGTTTTTTGTTCACATGTATTTCTACAGTCTGTGAACGAGTGTGTGTGTGTGTGTGTGTGTGTGTGTGTGTTGTTTTCTCACAGACGTCTGAACAGAAACCAGCTCCACCAGCTTCCAGAGCTCCTGTTCCAGAAGAACGCGGCTCTCTCGCGACTGTAAGTCCCGTTTCTGATGTTTCTGCCTTGGGTTTCAGGGAATTGCAATGATGCATTTGGAAAATCACACAATGAGTCCACATTCACTTTTAAGCATTTGGAAAATAAAATGATTTAGCAGTTATTGTGCTGTGAGAAACCAGCTGATCAATACCTGACATTCACAGACGTGTTCTCTGAGTTTTCATGTCTGACATCGGGATTATATTGTGAGTGGTTTTATTGGAAGGATGAATGATTGTTCTGTCATCTTGTTAGATTGGATTTAAGCGAGTTCAATGTCTGTATTGTTTTGGGCCTAAAGTTGGATTTGCAAGGAAAAGATTCTTCTTTCTCAGTGATATTGTTATGAATGAATATTCTGAATTATTGCTGAGTTTAATGATCATTATCCATGATCATCATTGCCCAATAAATGACCAAACATTTACTTACTATTCTGAATTTCTAACAACTTTCTGGAAATGATGTATTTTGATGCAGTTTTACTATTAATATTACGATTTTTAGTTGTACTTGCAAGTATAGCAGTGAGTTGGACTAATAGAAGATAAAAGAAATAAAAGTTCTGCTCATCAAGGCTGCGTTTATTTGATCAGAAATACAGTAAAAGCACGATTTAAGTTACAATTTAAATCAGCAGTTTTCTATGTGAATATATAGTAAAGTGTAATTTATTCCTGAATTTTCAGCATCATTACTCCAGTCTTCAGTGTCACATGATCCAAGAAACATTAATGCTTATTATCAGTGTTGAAAACAGTCGTGCTGCTTCATGTTTTCGTGGAAACCTTGATACAGTTTGTTTCAGGATTCTTTGATGAATAGAACGTTCTAGAATTCTAGAATCTTTTGTAACATTATACATTTCTTTACTGTAACTTTTAATACATTTTTGACCCCAGACTCCAAACTGTTGAATATATTTTACAATAATCTGTACGACAAATCATGAGACGTGTGACAAACATGATCAAAGACGATCCATTCAGTGCATGAGACTTAATTTATGTCTTCATAATACAACAAATATGTCCAAACATGAAGGGAAATTTGAATAATTTCTCTCTTTAAAATGAGCAGTTAGTTCACTGTTGCCGTGTTTCATGGACCAAATGTGGAGGTTTGTGTGTGACTTTTTAAGCTGTTTTTCATTTAAGTGATGAGCATATTGTTTTCCGTGTGCGCTTAGAGAAAAAGTCTATCTTTTAGTCTATCTGTTTGGCAGTGCACTTTGGTCAAGCTCGGTGTTTTTAGCAGTGCTATATAAATAAACGAAGAAGAACAAGAACAAAACATCAGATAAAGCATGTAAAACCATGTAAATAAAGGGAACAATATGCATAGACTTCACCTAAACGAGCAGATTTCGATTTTGTATATATATTTTTTAATCAAATCAGTTTCTGGCAGATCTTGGCTCTCAACACAGAGTCTGATCATCATCTTTGCTCCTGTTTCCAGCGTTCAAGGTGGATCTTTATGTTGTTGGTGTTTTTTAATGATTTACGCCTCAGAGACTCCACAAACCCTTCTGAGGGAAGCCAAAGAGACATGCTTAAAAACATGCTGAAATATTCAGAACGAGTGGGACGTGGAAATGAACAACAGGGAGAGAGAGAGAGAGAGAGAGAGAGAGAGATGAAAAGAGGACAAACACAGACAGAATTCTCCATGTATGTACAAGCGATTCTATATTTCGCTGTCATCCATTATTCATATAGGCAGGAGAAGCTGTGTGAAATATTCACAATGAAGAGCCGTCAGCCGAGTGACGTTTCAGTGTTTCAGAGAGGGAGAAACGCTCTTTCTCATAATAACCTGTCCTGTTAAACACCTACCTCCAGAAATGATGGATGGATATGACACGCAGAAGTCATTACACCGTTATCTGGAGGGAAAGTAAGGATTGAGGATTGTTGGCGGTGTAGACGTCTGTATTCAGCGAGAGACTGCTCCATTTCCTACAAGCCCGAGAACTGGATTATTTTGAACTGATATTAAAATTATATTTTGGAGTTTGAATTAAAAACAAACTTAAATACATAATAAAAGCTTTAGATTATATAAAGGTTTTTGTGAATCTATTTAAATTATTCATTACATAGATTCACTTGCATTATTATAGTCAAGATATTTTCTTTCAGCTGCCTTTTCAAAAACATTTGGGGCAACAGTGATGTTTTTTCTGTCTTGTAAATGTGTTTAAAGAGGATCTATTATATCCAAAGTCTTGATGTTGTTTTCGGGCTCTACTAAAACAGGTTTTCCTGCTTGAATGTTGATTATTTTCCTCATATTCTCCATTGTTGCGGCTCCTCTCTTCCCAGTCTGTCAGTAACGCTCTGTTTACTTCCTGTCTCTATGAAGCCCCTCCTTCTGAAAAGCACACTGTGCTCTGATTGGTCGGCTGGATCAGTGTGTTGTGATTGGTCGAGTGCTTTGAGTGTGTTTGGGAAATGTCCCGCCCCTTACCATAACCGCCAGTTTAACACACTACTAACTAACTCAACCAGGCCCCGCCCCTTTATTCTGCGTATGAATTATTATAATGAGGAATATTGTGACGTGTTCGTTCCCGGAAGAAACTCAAGATACAATGGAGGCGTTTCAGGAGTTCAGAAACACTGACACTGACATAGAGAAGAACTCATGAAAATTGTTACAGTGTATTGATAAAGCATTTGTGAATCTAGAACAGAACAAAAATAAGTTCCTCACTAAAGTCATTAATTTCACAGTCTTGTACCTTTACATTTTTTTCTGATTTTTTTCCTGTGAAAACATTTCTTCATGTCTTAAATATCTTGAATGTAACTCGACACCCTTTCCTCATTTAGTATGCGCGGTTCTATAAATATGCAAACGAGCCCCGCCTCCACTCACTCACTCACAGCAGAGATCCACTCGTTGACGATCACACGTTGATCTGATTGGTTACAAGGTAGTTTGTGACTTCAGAAACACCAGCGATTTCAAACCGTGTTTTTGAGACTGTCTTTGGTTCACTGCAGTTTTAAGGAGAAAATACTCAGCAATGCTGTCGACTTATGAATTTACACATGGTTTGTCTTAAAGCATATTAAAAACACCACAGACACATAAACAACATTAAAAACTGGATTTACTCACAAACCCTGAGCTGACAGAGCATTAATATCAAGCATTCTCGAGTCAGACCTCAAGATACCAGAGAAAACGACCGTAACATGAAAAACAAGGTGTTTGTGGACGGCGTAAAGAACGGTTGTTCGCATGTTCTGATGGCGTATCATTGCAGTGTGTTGTAGTCTGTGGTTTCAGTGCGTGTGTGAGTCTGGCAGCGACTCCAGGTAAACCCTGCAGAGACACACACATCTTCCCTGCGCTGGAATAACCGTGCCCTTGTTCTTGGCCCAGTTACACTGGAAACTAGTGGCTTCGACTCAGTGCACAGCAGAGACTGAAGAACGCTTGCTATTCTCCCGAACAGACTGCATGTGTTTGGTCCAGATATTGTGATGTAAGATCCTGAAGCGCTCACATCCCCTGCGGCTCGGAGATGATAGACGTGTTCGCAGAGGTTAGATTGTGTGCTATTCATACTCAGAAACTGTTCATATAGAGCTGGAATGAATCCAGGGGAAAGTTTCCATGGGCGACTCGATTTCAGAAATCTCTAAAGGTAAAAGATTCTTGAGAAACGATTGAGTCTGCCTTCTTGGCTGAGACTTTATGGCAGAAATTATGGCAAGATTCCAATTATAAAAATCATTCCAAACACGTCTCTGTTTTTACAGTTTAGTATGTAGATCTGCACTGATTGCAAAAAGCGTGTGTGTGGTTTATCCAATGGGAATGGTAAAGAAGGGTTTGTAGTGGTGAAAATCCATCTTTTAATGTTGTTTATGTGTCTATGTGGTGTTTTTAATATGCTTTAAGACAAACCATGTGTAAATTCATAATTCGACAGCATTGCTGAGTATTTTCTCCTTAAAACTGCAGTGAACCAACGACAGTCTCAAAAACACGGTTTGAAATCGCTGGTGTTTCTGACGTCACAAACTACCTTGTAACCAATCAGATCAACGTGTGATCGTCAACGAGTGGATCTCTGAGCTGAGTGAGTGAGTGGAGGCGGGGCTCATTTGCATATTCATAGAACCGCGCATACTAAATGAGGCAAGGGTGTCGAGTTACATTTAAGATATTTTAAGGCATTAAGAAAAAACTTTTAAATATGTAATTTTGGTGATCAAAGATGAGTTTTAAAAGATAAAATTATTGACTATAGGGGGACTTTAACAACTCTATTATCTCTTTCCCCACCACTGACAAGATTTTCCATCATTAATGACACAATGCTTCCTCGACATAGATGAGTATTTCCGGCTTTTTTTCCCCCGAAGCCATGAAGAGAGACAACTGTGAAGCTTTGGGGGTTTTTCTCGATCTACTCCATCATCGCTCTTAATCCCATCCGGACGAAGCGTGATTTTCTCAGCTTTTTGTTCAAATTTTTATGAAACGTGCCCACATTAAAGTGTTGATAAAACAGAATGAATACAGCTAGAATGGAATGTTCATCATATGCATCTTTATTCAAAAGCAGCACTATTTAAAATACATTCACTTAAAATGCATTCACTCAGGAACCCAGAAGATGAATGCGATATTTGCATTTGCTTATGTAGAATGACTACGAGAAGTACGAAGGGTCCGACTTGACAGCTCTTTTTTGGCCGCCAACTCTCGTCTACATTCATGGCGTGTTGATTGGCATCTCAAACGAACCAAGAGCGTCACCAAACATATAAGCAACACGGTTCCCGGATATCTTCTTTCAATGCTTTTTTCTACTTGTTCGTTTCTGGGACTTTGTGGAAAGCGTATTCCCATTTAAAATAATGTGTAAACTGGATGTTTTATGAAGGACAGTCTCTGCATCGCCTAAAACTGTCCTTCCTTCATCCTCTCCTTATCAAACCAACCCCTGAAACACACTCATGTTTGTTTCACTATATTAGAGAAGACATTTCATATTTTTCTTTTGTTTTTCTACCAGATTATTGCTATTTTTTTATTTCCTAACCCAAACTCTAAATATAACCCTCACAGAAACCTGTGCAAAACACTAGATTTAAATCGAAACATAATTCGGCCGGATTTACAGATACTGAGGTCCTGATATAGTTCAAACGGTTTCACTATATTAGTGAGGAATAGTGATGACATTTTTTGGAGGATCTTTAAACCTGTACATACACACATATATTGAATACTAGGCCTTATTTATTTATTGTTGTTTGTTAGGTTATTTGAATATTTACATTACACTGATTTTGTTGATGATCTTCTGACAAAGCCAAATGGTGGACTTAATTTAAGTGGGGGGGAAATCACATTATGAAATAAATGCTTTTCTCCAAAACACGTTGGCCACAATTATTGGCACCCCTAGAATTTTTTAGAAGTAAAATATCTCTGAAGTATATTCCCATTAATATTTATCTTTTTTAACACCCCAGGGTGACTAGGAACATGACACTGTCCAGCTATGACTTCTCATGTTTCACAGGAGTTTAAATATGAGGAAACACAAAGGCCAAATCCCCTTAATCATCCATCACAATGAGTAAAACCAAAGAGTATAGTTCTGATGTGCATCAATAGATTGTTGAGCATCACAAAATAGAAAGTGGCTGTAAGAAAATATCTAAAGAATTAAAAATCCCCATTTTGACCATCAGGGCAATAAATAAGAAGTTCCAATCAACTAAAGATGTTGTGAATCTGCCAGGAAGAGGACGCAAGTCTATATGAAAGTGACACGTGATGGCCACCTATTCTTGGAATTTGACCTCTGCATTTAACCCATCCAAGTAAGTGCACACACATTAGGAGCAGAGTAGTGAGTAGTGAACACACACACACACTGCAAACGTGGATATACACACCCGGAGCAGCGGGCAGCCTTGAGTGGCGCCCGGGGAGCGATTGGGGGTTAGGTGCCTTGCTCAAGGACACCTCAGTCATATTCCTGCCGGTACTGGAATCGAACCAGCAACCTTTGGGTCACCAGTCCAACTCTGTTACCATTAGGCCATGACTGCCCTATCGTCTTAATGCACGATGGGGAGGAAAGACTGAGTGGCCAAAGACTCTCCAAGGATCACAGATGGAGAATTCAGATATTAATTGAGTCTTGGGGTCAAAAAAGCCTATAAAACAAAAACCAAACAACCCCTACATCCCCACATGTTGTTTGGGAGGGTTTCAAGAAAAATCCTCCTTGCTCCTCCAAAAACAGACTCCAGCATATTCAGTTGTCAGACACGACTGGATCTTTAAAAGGGACTGGATTCTGTGGTCAGACGAAACAAAAAAAGGGCTTTTTGGCAGCAAACCCAGCAGCTGTGTTTGGTGCAAACAGGGATTAAAAGTCCCCCATGTCTACGGTTAAATATACTGCTGGATCTTATTCTGTATGTTGTGGGCCTATTTTTTTGCTGGAGGTCCTGGACATCTTGTTCAGATACATGATATTATGGATTCTAGCAAATACCAGCAGATAAAAAACCTAAACCTCTGCTAGAAATCTTATAATGGGTCGTGGATGGATCTTCCATCAGGACAACGGTCCAAAACAAACTGAAGCTTCTGCCATGACCGTGCCAGTCCCCTGACCTGAACCCTATAGAAGACGAGTGCTGAACTGAAGAGAAGAAGCACCAACATGAACTTGTGAATCTGCAGATCTGGAGAGATTCTGTATGGAGGAATGGTCTCTGATCTCTGGTCAGGTGTTCTCCAAACTCATCAGGCATTATAGAAGAAAACTCAGAGCTGTTCTCTTGACAAAAGGAGGTTGCAAAAAGTATTTAATAACAGGGTGCCAATAATTTTGGCCAACGTGTTTTAGAGAAAAACATTTATTTCATAAGGTGATTTACCCCCCACTTTCCATTCTTTTACTTCAATGAAAGGTTAGAATTTTGCGAATTTTTTGAATGAAAGATCAAAAGGATAAACAATGCAGATTTATTTTTTACAGGCAGAGATCCGGAGGCTGAGATCCGGCTGGATGTGCATGTAGTGTGTGTGCGATGTTGCAACAGTTCTGCTTGTCCAAGTGCACACTTGATGAGATGTTGCAGTTGTTGTTTGTGTTTGTTATAAGACTACGCTTTAGACAAGAGCCTTAAGGCCAAGTGTTGCTGCAGACAAAATTACAACATTTTACTCCTAATATTCACCTCCATCAATTCAGTTAGGATCTCGTTCTTTGCCATATTCAAGGGTCCATCATTCCATGGGTTGAGGTCAGTTTTAGGCACCCAGGGATATTCATGAATAAACAATGACTCCACTATTGCTTTTCAATGACATGTATGGTGAAAGATACAGAAGAGATAGTTAGTGGACTTGTTACTGTGCAATTGTTGCTGCTTGAATTTGTTGTTCTCGTTTGTTTCTTTTGGAAGTTAGTGTTGAAATTTCCCAGAAATTTTAGAGGAATAAAGGATTGCTCATCTTGCTGTGTCCATCACATCTGTGTCCGTTTAATCAACGGGTTAATTTGCATAGATGACTCTGTGATTTGGTGTCGAACAGTCGTATTCTTACTTCAGTTCAAAAACCTTCTTTCAGTCGATGTACATGTGTTAATTTAACTCAGTCATTGGACAGATGTTTTTCAAGATCAACTTGACTGTATTTGACTTTGTAAAGTTAGTTGACTTGAAGTTGCAAAGTAATGAGAGATAGTTGACATGAAGTTGCAAAGTTACCTATAATTAATATAATATGTAATGTGGACTATTGAAATAAAGTGTATTTTAGTGTTAATACACTAGTAGTGTTATTTCAGCTACATTAATTGTGTATTTTTGTGTAATTAGAGCTTGTGTGCACAGCCAGTTTATCATATTGCTTTAGACAGATTTTAGGGAACAAAGGATGCAAGAAGTGGAAAAGCTTCTCGGGAAGAACACGATGAATTCAGTTTCAGTTTAATATATATTGTCCATAATGTGCATAAATGTCTTTGGCTTCACAACAAATGTGTTTTACAAACATGACAAACATAAAATCATGACAGTATTACGATATAAAAGATACACAGGTATAAACCACTTGTTTACAGTTTTGAAAAGGTAAAAAAAAAATGTAATCTTTGCTTTAATACTAACTTTATTGGAAGGACGTTCAGACATCTATTTAAAAAATGTTTTTAAATTTCTACCTGAGATTCTTACAGATGATTTGTCAAATGTTACTTGCACAAAATGAGTTTAACTATAAGAGTAAACTCTTCATGAATGTTTTTGTATTTTCATATTTTAAAAAAATGATTTTAGGTTAAATTTGATTATTTATGTACAAGGGAAAGTTCTGAAAACAGAATTCGGAATGTTCAGTTCAATGTCCAGTTTATTATGTTTTTAAAAACGTTCTTGCTTATTGAAAAAGGTTCTGTTTTGCAAACATTATGGGAACGTTACTTGTGAATGTTCTCTCAACGTTCCGAAACAAGAAACATTTCAAAAACCATGTCCAACTTAAACATTTCAGGAAAAAGTTCCATGAACGATGTATAAATAATGTTTTTGTGCTGACATTTTGAGAATATTATTAAAGCCCAGATAACTTTGAACAAACATTTATGTAATATAACTGAAAAATGCTTCTTCATAACTTTAAGAGAATCTTAACAGAAAGTTCTGAAAATGTTCCTTGTTATCTGGAAAGTCATTTGAAGTGGATCAAAACCTTTCATCAAAGTTATACATGAATTTTAAACCATACCATTCTTGTCTTAGGACAACTTTGATGAACTTTTTTGATCCACTTCAAATGTTGACTACTGTATATCTCATGCCAACTACTTACAGTTTATATACGCTTCATGCTTTTAAAAAGAAACAAGGATCTGAAATGAAAGTTGCTAAGACAGTGTGCTGTTAGAAAACTGAAATAGCATAAATAACAAGTGCTATTCTTTAAGAAAAGGTTGTGAAGTAATTGCTGAGGCGCAAACTATACAGAAATGAAGAGGTTTAGAGGAGAGTCCAGGGTTAGATGAGTAAGAGCCTTCTCTTCTGCTTGTGTTTCTAAGTCAGTGCAATGCCACTCTTGTGTGAGTGAAAGACACTGGCCGTTCCTCGCGCCGTGGGCTTTCCCAGGCTGCCATTGTTCTCGGTCTCCAAGTGATAGGCCTCGCAATGTCACCAAGGAGATCGGGGACCTGCATGTTTGATTTTGGGTCAGGCGTGATAAAGAATGGCACAATGAGGCCTGGCATGTCCTGAAACTCCTCCGCCATTTAGGAGCCCATTCTTCCCCCTCTCGCGTCCTTCAAGGCCCTCATTATGAAGACTAGCAAAGACTTGTAGAGGACAGGTTTGACCATCACATGTGATTAGTGTCACTGAAGAAGTCGGACTGTGTGATTGTGCTCTCTTTCCAACTCTACTTTAACTCTTTCATTAGTTAAAAGATTAGTTCTCTTCAGAATTAAAATCTTCTGATAATTTACTCCCCCGCACGTTATCGAAGATATTCATGTCTTTCTTTCTTCAGTCAGTTTTTGAAGAAAACACTCCAGGATTTTCTCCATATAGTGACTTCAATGGAGTCCAACGGGTCGAAGGTCCAAATGTGAGTTTCAGTGCAGCTTCAAAGTCTCGACACGATCCAGCCGAGATATCGATTTTTGTAGTTAAAAAGTATATAAATGTTTATTTTGTTATAAATGTCCGCTGGTTTGTCTAGATCAGACTCTTATTCCTCGGCTGGATCGTGTCGAGACTTTGAAGCTGCACTGAAACTCACATTTGGACCTTCGACCCGTTGGACTCCATTGAAGTCACTATATGGAGAAAATCCTGGAGTGTTTTCCTCAAAAACCTTCATTTCTTTTCCAATGAAGAGCGAAAGACATGAACATCTTGGAGGATGTGGGGAGAGTAAATTATCAGGAGATTTTAATTCTGAAGTGAACTCCTCCTTTAATGTATTAAGTGTAAAATGCTTCAAGCCTCAAACCAGGTTATTTATGAAATCACTTTATGATATACAGCGTCAGCGATGATGCCCATCATTGTAATTCTGTTGTGTGCATCCATTAGGTTTCCAGACAAAGCATCTCGAACACTCAAGGCTAAACAGTAACAGAGCCTTTATAGTCATGTTTTGGCCTCAGTTCAACATCTTGAGGCCTCACAGCTTCCAGAAACAGTGCAAGTAATGAAGGATCTGGTTTGAGGAACGTCATTGTAAAACTCTGTTGCAATGTTAGTTCTGATGACCTTTACGAGTGTCACTGTAACAGTCATATAAATTCCTGTTTCGGATCTCAACCTTCTGGTTTTGTCTGTATATGGATATACAGAAGCTGATCCAGAAAAGGCATGTTAACACAGTTCATGCATATGTCAGCTGGACCCTAAATAGCACCGAAGGAAACTATTTGACACATACATGTGACTTTGTATTAAATCATGGCCAATATTTATGTATTTATGTCTACTCTGGACTACTTTAGCTGACATAAAAAAAAAATCTGACATTCTCTGAGCCAAATTAATGGATACTTAGAGACTTTATTTTGATAGTCCACTTTAGACATTCTACTAACTATAAGTATCTTTGCAACTACATGTCAACTAGCAGTCATTATAGCATTACTAGGCTGTTTTCTTAATATCTGCTAACTCTTTATTTTGATGCTCCACCAACATACTTTCTACTGACTATAAGTAAGCGCATGTCAACTATTTCTACTAACCCCATTAGATCAGACCTATCATGTGGCACTGCGGAGCAGCTATTGTTTACATTGGGTGTTTTTTACCAACACATTTTTATTCTCTGAAATAATTAAATAATGTACAAAGGCCTTTTATTGATTAAGAAGCATCAATATGATTTAAGAAGTGTCCATTTGTCTCTGAGAAATCACCGTCTTTATTTGCGATTCTTGCAAGTTTTGAGAACATATTTTAATGTTTCAATTGTTAGAAGGTAGCCTATTTATCCCTGATGTTGAGAGAGAATTTTCTTTCCCCCGAAAAAATGTTAGTTCATTTTATGGCATTGGACTAAAACTTACTGACTTTGCTCTCACAGGATATAACAAAATCCCCAAAATTTTGGATAATTTTTGTACTTTTTGGGGATCCACAGAGTAAAAAATAAAAAAGATAATTGCGACTTTTTGTCTTGCGTGACAAAAATTGCGTGATATAAAGTCAGAATTGTGTGATATAAAGTCTCAAATGCGTGTTATAAAGTCAGAATTGTTAGAAATAAACTCGCAATTGCGAGAAATAAACTCGCAACTCTGACTTTATTTTTCCCCGAATTGCATGTTTATATCTCGCAATTATGACTTAATAACGCTCAATTGGTAGATATAAAGTCAGAATTGCGAAATATAAAGTCAGAATTGCAAGATATAAACTCGCAATTGCGAGAAGAAAAGTCAGAATTGCGAGTTTATTTCTTGCAATTGTGAGTTTATATCTTGCAATTCTGACTATATCACACGCAATTGCGACTTAATATCACGCAATTCTGACTTTATATCTCACAGTTCTGAGAAATAAAGTCAGAATTGTGAGATATAAACTCGCAATTGTGAGAAAAAAAGTTGCAATTATCTTTTAAAATGTTTTATTCTGTGGCGGAAACAAGCGTCTATACTCCTGACACAGAGTGACATCTGTGTAGAATATGCTGGTCTGTGAACGCCTGCTTCATTGACTTATGATTTGTTACAGAAACGCTTGATGCAGGGGAACATCCTGCCATCAAAGTATTACATTTGAGGGGTTTTAAATTCCCCACTCTCTTATGTTCAGAAAATATGCCCCTCAACTTCGAGTTTCTTCCTGTGTGAAATTAAGCTGTTCTACAGATGTTACTTATGTGCACAAACCAGGTCAAAGTAAATGCTTACGAGTTTTATGACATACAGACATTCATTTTCTGTTGCTCTTTGGTCTTGCTTATTATCCTGAAGTCTGTTCACTTCACCTGGTCTGTCACATATGTTTAATTTTGTGTAATCTGTGTTATATTTCTCAGAGTAAAAACAATGGCGGTCCTAGGACAGAACCTTGAGGGATACCATATATGACACTTGTTTGCCCAAATAGTTTAAATGTCTGTTTGTTAATAAACATCAATGTAGATCAAAGATACTTTGTATGAATTTAAGGATTATGTTTATTCCTGCAGCCAGTGTTAATTTCTGTGTCCGTTTCATTCAGCCTAACCCTAACCCTAACCAAATGTTTAAACTGGTTTAACTAATTTGACCTTAAAGTGTTAAGGTCAAATTAGTTGTTAAGCTGTTAAAGTCATTACAGATTCACAGTTTGTTAGAACAAATGGCTTGAATGTAAAGTAACTATATTACATGGACTGCCGAACAATAAATATTAGATCGACTACGATCTGCTAAATATTACAAATATGAACAGTTCTCCAGGACAGGTGGGAGATTTCTGTCATATGAACTGATCTTTTTACACATAACTTCATCAACATTTCACAACGTTCTTAATGTTTAGGCAAAAAATAATATGTATCCAAAAATAGGTTGCAGCTTATATACAGTCATTGTTTGAGAAATAAAGTGATATGATTTTGTGTATTGATTGCAGCTTATTTTGGTAAAGAGACATATTTAGTCACAAAAAGGCAATGTATACTGTTCCTATGTGCTGTTTAGTAGCTTTCTGAGATATATTACTACACTAACATGAAAAAAAAAATGGATATCTTTGAATTTGATGTCACTAACCTGGCTAACTTGAGCAAATTCAAAAGCATTACCTGATTGAGAAATTGACTTTCAATAGGTGGACAAAAATGATGAGAGAATAATAAAAATATCCTTATTTGTGATCTGAAGATGAATGAAAGTTTGTCTTGTAAGCTTGGAAGGGCTTGAGGGTGAGTAAGGGATGACAGAATGATTTATGAGTGAAATATCCCTTGAAGTATTCTTCCCAACACATCATTGATTCTGCAAAGATAAGTGACTAGCAGAGAAGTGGAGTCACGGTGGCAATGTGGTTTTTGAGTTTCTACACTTGAGAGGCGGATGAAGCTTCGGTTAATAAATAAACTGTGTTTGGAAACGAGAGCAGCTCTCTGTAGGTTTGCTTTGAGACTGGCTGATCTAGGGCTGCATCAGTGGATGCTGAAGAAGTGACAGAACTAGAGGTCATTTCACACCAATATTATTGATCTCTTATTTATGGAAGCTTGTTTCTGCCATGGAATAAAAAACAAAATGGTAATTGCGACTTCATATCTCTGAGATATAATAAGTTTATAAGATATAAGTCTGAGAAAAATCTAAAAATTGCGAGTTATAAAGTAATTGCAAGAAAGTCTGAATTGTGAGATATAAACTCACAGCTGTAAGAAAAAAGTAAGAATTGCGAGATGTAAATTCAAAATTGTGATGATAAAGTCCGAATTGCGAGGAATAAACTCCCAATTGCGAGAACAAAAGTCACAATTGTGATAAACTCACAAATGAAAGAAGAAAGTCAGAATTGCAAGAAAAAAGTCAGAATTGTGACATATCACAATTGCAAGGAAAAAAGACTTGTGACAAAGTCGGAATTGCGAGAGAAAAGTCAGCAATGTGAGAAAAAGTCAGAATTGCGAGATATGAACTTGGAATTGTGGGTAAAATTGTCAGATGAAGTCGCAATTACCTTTTTAATGATTTTTCTTTTTCTCAATTCCGTGGCAGAAACAATCCTTCATACTTATTTCCCCTCCCACTGTTTATGTTTCTTATGTTTTCTTTTTATGCATTCGACTCAAAAAAGCAAATACTGCGATAAGAAATAACAAAAGTAGGCAACCAAATAGAGAAGTTACTTGCATCTCATGTACAGAACAAATATTAAAAACGTCTCTGTGAATCTTTGTACTGTTAGCCCTGCTTTCGGTAATGACCTTTTTGCTGCAGTTTCCCCTCTGCAAACACGAGTGATTCTGCCCTACTTCTGAAGTGTTAGAGGGAGGACAAGGACAGTTTGCTAGTCCTAATGTTCCACTTCTCTGAAAGTCTTACAGACTTAACCTTGATCAAACCGCCAACACGCTCGAGTGATATTAATTACACAGAAAGGAAAGTCTTCAAATATTTAGAGACTCTGTTTGGAGCATTAAGGCTGAGGAATCCCAGCGAGACACAACAGCCAGATGACCAAAGAGAATGGTGAATGTTGCTGTCACGGTCGGGCTGATCCACAGTAAACGGGCTACATTACAGTCCAAACAGAGACGGGTAAAGCCTTGATGGTGTAGATCATGTGACTGACGATATCCAGACACTCAGATTTGCCCTGGAAGCAGAGCTCATATGAGCAGATTGCATTATCATTGACTTTTGATGTAATTGCACGGCCGTTTTCAGTGCTTGAATGCTGTTATTTCTGCTTTTCCACTAATGGCACCTATTATTATCTGAGCTCTACTTCAGACACCATCAGACTCTCACTGGATTGGACCACTTTCACCACAAAACAGCCTAATTCATATTCAGAAAGACCATCCGCGGTTCAAAACATACGGGAAACAAAGAGTCAGTGAAGTGTGTGATGGTGCATTAACCTTGTATATGTTCATGCGAGTGCAAGAATGTGTGAATTAACGGGAGACGGACAAACACATTCTCAGAAATGTCACCACGTCTACCCTCCAATTATTCAGTTTTACCCATCCCATGCTGCTCGGCAGCCCGTTGCCTTCACGCCCTTTCATTCGCCTTTGCAAACATTGAAAGCTAAAGAGGAAAAAGGCAAATCCATGTGCAAATATTAGCCAAGCGACACAAAGGCATTCCTGAGCGGCTCCCTGACTCATCCTTAACCCTTCTCAACATCGTTCTCACAGGGATGCGTGTGAAGCACGGTTACCTTTTTTAAACCTTGTCCATCACACCAGCTAAAAACATTGCAGACTATTCTAAGTGTTTGTACATCTGAAAAGCAGATTCACTACTTCTAAATACAACCCTAGCTCACTGGAAAAACGTGCCTGTCACATTGCGTATCGCACGTTTTGCTTCGCTTTCAAAGTGCAATGTCCGTTTTACCCGAAACAGATGAACATGAATCTGGCAATGTTTTATTACATCGGTTGTTGTACGTAATGCAGCAGTTCAGACTTTAAATATCCGGTGAGTGGCGCTAAAAGGTTAATGCTGTATTGTGTTTGAAAACACTTAACCCTAGTGAACTGTTAGCGTTAACAAAAGTAAACGTGACATAAAAACACATTTGCTGAGGCAACCATGGCATTTTAAAGCTTCTTTGAGCTTGTGTTTCATGGGACTCGTACACAAGAGTGATGCTGTGCCAGGTGAGCTACTGAGCACATTTACTATGTTTAAAAAAGACAAGTAAATGGATATGATCATGTGATGCAAACATCAAATGTTTACAAATCGTGCACTATGTGGCAAGCAGGGCGGGGCCGAAGCCTTGGAGCGCGATTGCCAATGAACAGAGTTGTCAAAAAGTACCGACTTCGGTACCAAGTCGGTGCTGAAATTTAAAAAATGTGATGCGTTGAGCGGAGTCTCAAACACCTCTGATTGGCCGTTGTGCTCACGCACTCATCAGATACGTCTGTGATTGTGTTTGGGATTTTTAAGGACTACAACGAGCTACTTCCCGGGTTGGTGACATCACGAAACCTGAACTTTTCTTTAGAGAAGAGGAAGAGTGTTGTCGCTGTTTTTTATACCCTGGAAAAGGTTTGTCCTAAGGCTGACGAACTTAAAGAGGTTAAAATGTATTTTTAACACTGTTCCTGTAGATTGAACATTACAGTATTGATGTAGTGTTTACTGGAGCTTTTGTAAGACTGTTCACCGCCCCTTAGGAAAATGATCCACGATTTTGTGATCGATTACTGTTTATATTTCGATAGTTTTCCAACAAATATTAATAAATGGTGGATAACATTGTATCTATAAGAAAATAAATGTAAAAAATATACCACTCTGAAACGTCCTGTGAAATCTGTGCTTGAAATTTGTTCAGCATGATCCTCTCGTTTGTTAACATTGTCAGGGTCTGAATTGGGTTCAAAATGGTTTGAAATTGACGCCATTGTTCATTTTTACATCTGAGTAGAACTGGCGGTTATGGAGGGGTGTGACATTTCCTGAACACGCGCTAAGCGCTGTCAATCACAACACACTGGGCCAGCTAAACCAATCACAGCACATTTCGTATTCCAGAAGGAGGGGCTTTATCGAAAACAATGCTTTAATCCAGACTGGGGAGAGAGGAGCTGTGACAATGTAAAATATGAGAAAAATAATGTTTTTTGAACAATCAATCTTGAAAACATATTCTTCTACACCCAAAAAACAAAATCAAGACTTTGTAAAAGGGCGTAATAGGACCACATTAAAGTGTGTTTGAACGTTTCCCACCTCCTCCTTCCCTGAACAACTAACCTTGTTACACACTATTGTTGTAAAAATCTTTTGAGGTCATAATATAGTATTGTACAAGGAACAGCGTGAAAATAAGTATTTATTAATCGATAATTTTCCCAGTTTGCATGGAAATGAATAAAAATTGCTGCTGTTTTACTACCTCTAGTGTTTATTTCAGCTGGAAACTGCATTGATTTGTATGTATTGGTACGTTTTTGGAATAGAGATGTATGTAGAATCTTGTTTTTCCGATGCGCCTGTGTTGTCTAAATGTCCTTGTGACGTCTGACACGGAAGGTTTTAGCACTGCAGATGATCTTCACACACACATCCAGTGGTTGTACTCTTGGGAAGGTGGACTGTGACACATTTACACAGCAGTTTTCCGATAACTCCGGAGAGAAATGTGCAGCCATTGTGCCGCAGACGCGTAGCCCCGCTCCTCTTTATTTAGCCCGTCACCCTTGGCCTGGGGTGTAAATGCCGTTCCCATCGGCTGTCGGGCTGGAGATGGATGGGTCAGATGTGTTTGCCTGAGGAAGTCCTGAGGTGCAGGGGTCAGTGTGTGTGTGTGTGTGTGTGACGGCGGGGGGGCAGATGATGGCCACGCTTTATTGAGAGCTTTTCACACACCAGCACTGAAGGTTGTAAATGCCTGAAGGAAACAAAGATAACCCGACGCCCATCCCCGACGGCTGGCTCTCGCTGAGATTGGATTGTATTGATTGTGTTGTGAGGCTTTCTCTGCTGACGCTGGTGCTTTGAATAGAAATGTATCTCTATATAGAACTCTATCTTCACTCAGTGGGGTCTATATAGAACTCTAGGGTTCTTGAGTCGAGTTTAAAGAACCCTTTAAAGCTTCTATGTAAGGAGAAACGGCTTAAATTATTACATGATAGTTTGTCTTTCTTTTCTACTTATAAAGTGTTTGAGCTGTTTAATTCATAAAAGTTAATTAAAATTCTAAATTAATAAACCCTAAATACATGAAATGATCCCATGATGGGAAGCCCTTAAAGGTTATATATATATATATATAAATTATAAAATACATAGTTTTATTTTAGTTTTATCAATATTTTGAATGAGCCTTTAGTTATATATATATATATATATATATATATATAGATATAGATATAGATAGATATAGATAGATAGATAGATAGATAGATAGTTAGTTAGTTAGTTTTAATTTTAGTTTAATTTTTAAGTAATTAATTGCTATTTAGGTATAATTTATTTTTTATTTAAGTCTTCGGTTTTAACGATAATGTTATTTTAATTTTTATTATTAAAGTTTTTTATTGATTTTTGCATTTTTAGTCATTTAAAAAATATATATTTTATGTGCTTCTCTCATTTTATTACGGTAGTTTAGTTTTTTTAATAATAATGCTATTTAGGTGTATTTTTATTTCAGTTTTAGCTAATAACCTATCAGTGTTGTTTTAGTTTTTATTTTATTATTATTATAGTTTTATTAATATTTTGAATTAGTTTTCAATTTGCTATTTTGTCAATTTTACGTTCATTTTTTAGTATTTTTATTATGTTCTTCTCTCATTTTATTCGTTTTTAGTTTTTGTGATATTGCTATTTAGGTTTTTTATTATTTTAGTTT
>JAPDVR010000019.1:41779939-41824939 GCA_026230005.1 Gila orcuttii | reverse complement strand
CACAAAAGACATTTTATTAATATGCTGTGAATCAAACAATACCATATTATGTTATAAATGTTATTTTAATAAACTAACGTTTATTCATCAAAGATGCATTAAATTGATGTTACAAATGTTACAATAATGTTACAAATAATAATATTTAAAAAAAATACTGAACTTTCTGTTCATCAAAGAATCGTGAAAAATAAAATGGGAATCACGGTTTCCACACAAATATGAACTGTTTTCAACACTGATAATAATCATAAATGTTTCTTGATCATTAAATCATCATATTATACTGATTTCTGAAGGATCATGTGACACTGAAGACTGGAGTAATGATGCTGAAAATTCAGCTTTGATCACTGGAATAAATTACACTTTATTATATATTCACATAGAAAACAGCTGATTTACATTAGAATAATATTTCACTGTTTTACTGTATTTTTATTTTTAAAAGTGTTTCCCGACTGCAAGCGTTTGAGCGAGAGTAAAGAATCTGCTGAATCCTGTGTGGCCGTATCACATCCGTTTACAGCCAGACACTCATTAGTTCTGCCTGCTTTAATCGCTCACACACATACACACACACACACACACACACACACACACACACACACACACAACCCTTAATGTACAGCCAGAAGAAACACTGCCCTTCACATCAACACCAGTAAAGCTCAGTAAACAGCTGAAAGTGAGTGTTGTAAGAGACAGATCCGTGTGTTTCCTCTATTACTCTGTTTAGAGATTTGCAATTAGCCTGTTAAACACAAGCGTGTAATCCGCTCAGATTACCCAGAGAGCTTTGTGCTCGGCAGGCGATCACTTTAAAGCATTAAACAGGATTTGGGATGTCTCCTGCTACGACACGTCTGTCTTGATTCTGATGTTAAGAAACGCCTTTCGTCTGTTCCTGCGGCGCATCATCATATCTGAAACAAAGAGCCGGACAGTGTATCAGTGAGTGATGCACACGTCTGGAATATGCAGCACTTTCATTTACCTCTTGTTTTTCAGGTGGATTATCATTATTATTCCATCATTTCCTGGCCCTCATGTCCTTAAAACCCGTACAACTTAATGTCTTGCATTTACTGTACATGCAATGTCAAATTAAACATACTATATAGCACAAAAGCAGAACAGCGCTGGTGGCTCTTTCCATGCAAACTGAAAAGATCTTATGCAAAAGAACAATTTGCTCAGGAAGCAAATATCTGCAGTTTTCTCATGTCCTCAGAGGGCTTCGTTAAAGTCAGTCATTTTATCCTTTAAAACTCATCTTTGATCATCAAAATTTAAAAAAAATGTAAAGTTTTTTCCTTGAAAAAACTTCATGTCTTAAAATATCTTGAATGTAACTCGACACCCTTGCCTCATTTAGTATTCGCGGTTCTATGAATATGTAAATGAGCCCCGCCTCCACTCACTCACTCAGAGATCCACTCGTTGACGATCACACGTTGATCTGATTGGTTACAAGGTAGTTTGTGACGTCAGAAACACCAGCGATTTCAAAGCGTGTTTTTGAGACTGTCTTTGGTTCACTGCAGTTTTAAGGAGAAAATACTCAGCAATGCTGTCGACTTATGAATTTACACATGGTTTGTTTTAAAGCATATTAAAAACACCACAGACACATAAACAACATTAAAAACTGGATTTTCACCACAGGGAGACTTTAACAATAACTATATAAAAGACGTACTTGAAAATAAAACTTTAAATTAAATGTAAAAAAAAAAACATATTTAATAAACCTAGTCGTTTCATTTGATTTAACTTGAATTACTTGAATTAATAAAAAAATAAAAACTACATAGACATTTAAAAAACTAATAAAAAATGACAAAACAATAAAATAACTAAATAAAATGGTAAATATACAAATTTTATTTAAAAAAAATCAATAAATAATTAAAAAAAACTAACATTTATCTTAATGATATTACACTAACATTGCACTACTATTTTCCATTGTAAACGTGTTTCACGTTGAGTGCCCATGATCTCCACCAGAGGGCGCTCCTTCAATCTGCTTAATCACATCATGGACTGCATTTCCCATAAACCATTGCCTGGACTCATCATGTTCTGATTACTTCCACCTGTGTGTTATTATCACGTTTACTCTTGCCTATTGAAGCCCTGGGTTTTCAGTCATTCTATGTGAAGTCTTGTATGTTGTTACGCTCAGGCTCGGTTCTACAGGGGTGTTAGAGGATGTTTATACACCCTCAGTTTATACTCTAATAATATATTGGCAAACGCTCCGGTGCATATTTGTGTTCGCGCTCTGGAGAACGTCAAATGCATCTATTTACAATGTGTTTTTGCAGCAATATAGCCAATCACAGAGATAGTTGTTGATCTCATGAACCCAATGGCCAATCAGAGGTGTTTAAGTTAGTCAGAATCCACTCACCGTGCAAAACACCAGAGTTTTTATTCAAAGTTATGCAGCTCGCAAAACCTATCATGAACAAACACTGTGTAGACACGATGTAAGAAAGAGATTCATTGTGCGTTGTTGGTAGCTTTGTTTATTACAACGCAACTTTGTGAGATCGCAATGAACTGACAAGGCAACAGTGTTTTAGTGACTGTAGCGGTCCTGGCTCACTATCAAGGCTACAATCTATTAAATCCATTGAATAAAAGTATTGTTTTTCATGCTGTAAGAGGACCGACGGCCAATTGCATGCTACAAAGTTTCAGAAGTGACATTGCATATAAATGCTGGATTCACAGAAATATCCTCCTGAGACCCAGAAGAGATGTTTTGCCTCTGTAGAGGACATTATATTTTAGCCGATTTCTCTGACAACTTTTTTTACAGTCACAGTTTTAATTCTGGATATTCTTATAAAACATTATGAAAATATTCTTAATTATTACTTCCATTATTACATGTCTTTTTTCATTACATGTTGCCCCAAATACACATTATTTTGCAAATTAGATACAGTGTGTATGCATAGAATGGGAAGGGCATTCATTATGATTGCAGGGGCAGATTATATATAGAGCTCAATACTATATGAGCTCAAAAGACTTTTACAATAGTGCATGATTTGTAAGATAATACTTTATGACATTTGCATCTCATGATCAGCTTAATTTGTGTGGCTTTTCTGATGTAGTAAACGTGTCAGCTGGTACAGCACTGCACTTATGATACGAGTCACGATAAAAGAGCTCAGAGACTCAAAGAAGCAAAGGAAAATGGCATGGTTGCTTCAGCAAATGCTTTTCTTAACACTATCGGTGTGTTTGGGGTTTAGTGTAGGTGCTACGTTTTTTTGCATACTGGCTTATATATATATATACAAAAAGCTGCATTTCCCAAAAGCCGTTCTATTGGCACCAATAGTCTGTACGATCTGCTCAGGCTTGCAGTGCATTTGGGGAGTTCTTACATTGATCGTCACTAACTGACAAAATGTTCAACGAACAATGAGTAAGATAGCCTTATATAAATGATTAATTTGAACACCTGATGTCAGAACAGAGCGTGCGTGGATAATGGTTTCTGGGTAATCTTTATATTCCATTGATGCATTAATTATAAGTCTCTCATGAACATTTTGTGATGTAAATTTAGAAACGGTTATCTCAAGTGTACTGACTGCTGCGTGTCGTTTATAAAATGCCATTATGTATTATGTAAGGTAGTTATGTTCACTTGACAAAGGCAACATCCGGATCTACTGTTTAAGCTTCTTCTTCATGTTAGCAAAAGATTCCAAACTTTCAAATAAGCCAACATCAAAGATTGTCATCAAATTCTACTCATCTAGTTAATCCTATATTTTTTCTTTTTACAGAGACTTGAGTGAGAACTTTATCCAGGCGATTCCCCGAAAGGCGTTCAGAGGAGCGACGGACATCAAGAACCTGTGAGACTCGCGACACGACAGCACACTACACCAGATCACACTACACTAGATCACACTACACCAGATCACACTACACCAGATCACATTACACCAGATCACACTACACCAGATCACAGTACACCAGATCACACTACACTAGATCACACTACACCAGATCACACTACACCAGATCACATTACACCAGATCACACTACACCAGATCACAGTACACCAGATCACACTACACCAGATCACACTACACCAGATCACACTACACCAGATCACACTACACTAGATCACACTACACCAGATCACACTACACCAGATCACACTACACCAGATCACAGTACACCAGATCACACTACACCAGATCACACTACACCAGATCACACTACACCAGATCAGATCACACTGTACCAGATCACACTACACCAGATCACACTGCACCAGATCACACTACACCAGATCACACTACACCAGATCACACTACACCAGATCACACTACACCAGATCAGATCAAACTACACCAGATCACACTACACCAGATCACACTACACCAGATCACACTACACCAGATCAGATCACACTGCACCAGATCACACTACACCAGATCACATTATACCAGATCACACTACACCAGATCACACTACACCAGATCACACTACACCAGATCAGATCACACTACACCAGATCACACTACACCAGATCAAACTACACCAGATCACACTACACCAGATCACACTACACCAGATCAGATCACACTGCACCAGATCACACTGCACCAGATCACACTACACCAGATCACACTGCACCAGATCACACTACACCAGATCACACTGCACCAGATCACACTACACCAGATCACACTACACCAGATCACACTGCACCAGATCACACTGCACCAGATCACACTACACCAGATCACACTGCACCAGATCACACTGCACCAGATCACACTGGAGCAGATCACACTACACCAGATCACACTACACCGGATCACACTATACCAGATCAGATCACACTGCACCAGATCACACTACACCAGATCAAACTACACCAGATCACACTACACCAGATCACACTACACCAGATCACACTACACCAGATCAAACTACACCAGATCACACTACACCAGATCACACTACACCAGATCAGATCACACTGCACCAGATCACACTGCACCAGATCACACTACACCAGATCACACTGCACCAGATCACACTACACCAGATCACACTGCACCAGATCACACTACACCAGATCACACTACACCAGATCACACTGCACCAGATCACACTGCACCAGATCACACTACACCAGATCACACTGCACCAGATCACACTGCACCAGATCACACTGGAGCAGATCACACTACACCAGATCACACTACACCGGATCACACTATACCAGATCAGATCACACTGCACCAGATCACACTACACCAGATCACAGTACACCAGATCACACTTCACCAGATCACAGTACACCAGATCACAGTACACCAGATCACACTACACCAGATCACACTACACCAGATCACACTACACCAGATCACACTACACCAGATCACACTGCACCAGATCACACTGCACCAGATCACACTACACCAGATCACACTGCACCAGATCACACTGCACCAGATCACACTGGAGCAGATCACACTACACCAGATCACACTACACCGGATCACACTATACCAGATCAGATCACACTGCACCAGATCACACTACAGCAGATCACAGTACACCAGATCACACTTCACCAGATCACAGTACACCAGATCACACTACACCAGATCAGATCACACTGCACCAGATCACACTACACCAGATCACACTACACCAGATCACATTACACCAGATCACACTGCACCAGATCACACTACACCCGATCACACTACACCAGATCAAACTACACCAGATCATACTACACCAGATCACAGTACACCAGATCACACTGCACCAGATCACACTACACCAGATCACACTACACCAGAACACATTACACCAGATCACACTACACCAGAACACAGTACACCAGATCACACTACACCAGATCAGATCACACTACACCAGATCAGACTACACTAGATCACACTACACCAGATCACACTACATCAGATCACAGTACACCAGATCAAACTACACTAGATCAAACTACACCAGATCACACTGCACCAGATCACAGTACACCAGATCACACTACACCAGATCACACTACATCAGATCACAGTACACCAGATCAAACTACACTAGATCAAACTACACCAGATCACACTACACCAGATCACACTACACCAGATCACACTACACCAGATCACACTACACCAGATCACACTCCATTTTCTGAACAGCATTTCATTGTGTTTTAACAGTCAGTTAGACAAGAATCACATCAGCTGCATCGAGGACGGCGCTTTCCGTGCGTTACGTGGAGTTGAAGTTTTGTGAGTATAAAAACATACACAGTTGAACATACCGACTGCATCTCATTACCTAAAGCAAAGGTAATCTATGGCATGAACACGAGCGAGTCTTTACCATCCAGCATTAATCTGTGTGATGTTGTGTGGGAAATTAAAATGTGACGTATGCTTGTACGTTTGCGTAGACACTAAAACATATATTATTAATGTCCTGACAGCATGTAAAACATCAGGATTGTACTCGCAACTATATGGGCAAATGTTCATGATTCCTTTTAGGATCACTATTGAATTCATGATGTTAAACAGGTTAAATCAGTCAAATCAGTGACATTCATTTGTTGTCATAGTCCCTGATTAGTGTCACACCTGTTTCCTGTTCCTCGTGTATTTAAGCCTTCAGTCTTCCTCAGTTCTTGTTAACGTTACGTTGTGCATGTGTAGTGTTCTCTTCACGTTCATCAAAAGTATTACAATTGTTTGTTCATCCTGCGTCACGCATCATCTTTAGATTATAAACACAGCCAACTCCTTACAGAATGAGAGACGTATGAAGGGATGTTTTACGGAGGATGAATACTATGGACATGCCTGCAGTTATCCTCCTCCTGCTGGAGCTGGGCATCGCTCCCTCGAGGACCACACGAGGAACTTTCTCAACCCTGCATGCCTTATTCACTGCCCGAGCGCTCACTGTGTATGTTCTGCCACAAACGCATGCAATATCTCACCGTTCACCTTCTGCCCCACTGAGGAAGACCTCGCCGGCCCCAGAGCCCAGCCAGCGCTCAGTCGTGCCAGAACTGAGCCCGAGCCTGTCGTGACAACAGAGCCGGAGGCTGATTACTGGAGGCTGTTCACGTCATCGAGGACATGTTGGAGGAGTTTGTGGGGATGGATTGGAGGTGCAGACGCAGAGCTGGGTTACAGAGGATCTGTTATATTGTGGATCAGATAAGGAGGTGTTTCCTGTGCTCCCATATAATTCTAAGTCCTCCAAGTCATTGCTGGTTAAGCTTCGTATCTTAAGTCTTCGTTTCCCAGCTCCAAGTCTCATTCATCACAGATGGTCCTCCTCTCCCTCCTCCACTGTCTGAGTTCTTCGGCCTCGTCTTCGCTGTCTCCCTTCAGCCCCTCGGCAACTCCAGTGGTTCTGCTTTGCTGCATGGATTTCCCAGTCATTAGCTCCGCCTTGATCTGTGAATCCCTCAGCTCCACCTCAAGCCTCACCGCCCCTTCGGCTCCACTATGGACTGCCATCCCTAAGGCTTCGCCGGGCTCCCTTGTCCCTCCGGCTCCACCTGGGTCCTTTGTCTCTCTTGCTCCATCTCGAACTTCAGAGTCAGCTTCTGTGCCTCCACCTTCCACTTCTGTCTCCTCCTTCTCTCCTGCTCCACCATGGTCCTCACTAGGGCTATCAAATAAAATTTCGAAATTTCGAAATGTTCGTCAAATAAAAAAAAAGTGCACATTCAAATGCAAAAAAAAAGTGTATTTTCGAATTTTTATATTACATTGATTTTTACTAATAATAAAGATGTGTGTTTGGCCACTTTTGACGGGAGTATGAGTGTGTGAGAGCCCTAGAGGGTTTAATTGTCTTGATATTTTGCAGAACGCTGAACAACAACAACATCAGCGGCATTCCAGTGTCGAGCTTCAACCACATGCCCAAGCTCAGGACCTTGTGAGTAACACACACACACACACATGCACAGAAAACACAAACCATGCATGCACACACACACACACACACACACACACACACACACACACACACGCGCGCACACGCACACACACACACACACACACACACACACTGTCATTCCATGCAGTTTTGGCTGGACGGCTCAGGCCACACGGCTCTGCCAGAAGCCACAGTCCGTAATTCACACACACATACAGCAAATTCCCCCAGAAATAAACACCCCACACACTGTTTTTATGAAATGTATATTCTGGTATTTCTGTGGAATTTCTCAACCGTTTTACCACATGGAGTTTCTTTCTCATGATGTTCTGGTTTATTTATTTATTTATTTTATATGGTTACAGATTTATGGTTTGAAACTGACATTACAGGTTTCCATTAAAGAATGTCAAGAACATGATTAAAGTTTCAGAGGTTTTAGAGAGTGAAAGCCAGATCCATGTTTGTATGATCCCTGTTTATTCATTTGAGACAGTTTGCAGCAGTAAAACAGGATCGTTTTTTGTAGTTCATTCTGAAGCATGTGTCCCGCCATCTAACAGCAGACGTTCCTCCTTTACCTAACAGAAAAAGACACACTAATCAGATAATGCAGTTAAAGATATTGTGTATTGGCCAAATCAAGTCAATCACCTTATATTGTAAAGCAGCTTCACAGTAATAAACAGGGAAATAATGATCAATGATGTAAACTTCATCAAATGTAAGACAAATTCAGCTTTTTTTTTATTTCTTTAGTGTGTAATGTTGATGTTTGAGCATGAAAAAGCTCCAGTTCTTCTCTATATCAGTGTCAGTGTTTCTGAACTCCTGAAACGCCTCCATTGTAGTCTTGAGTTTCTTCCGGGAACGAACACGTCACAATATTCCTCATTATAATAATTTATATGCAGAATAAAGGGGCGGGGCCTGGTTGAGTTAGTTAGTAGTGTGTTAAACTGGCGGTTATGGTAAGGGGCGGGACATTTGCCAAACACACTCGAAGCGCTCGACCAATCACAACACACTGCTCCAGCCGACCAATCAGAGCACAGTGTGCTTTTCAGAAGGAGGGGCTTCATAGAGACAGGAAGTAAACCGAGCGTTATTGACAGACTGGGAAGAGAGGAACATTCAAGCAGGAAAACCTGTTCCAGTAGAGCCTGAAACAACATCAAGTGCATAACGGCCTCTTTAACATTGTGCTTCCATGTTTCCTCCTTCAGCCGTTTACATTCCAACAACCTGAACTGTGACTGCAATCTTGCCTGGTTGTCGCAGTGGTTGCGAGAGCGTCCGACCATCGGTCTGTTCACCCAGTGCAGTTCTCCATCTCCGCTACGAGGAATTAACGTCGCCGAGATCCAGAAACACGAGTTCAGCTGTTCAGGTAACACCAACCAGTGACCAATCTGCCTTTCTTTCTCTATTATATTCCACTCATCTGAATTAATATATTACCAAAATAACTTACTAGAGCCGAGTTGGTAACACTTGACAATAAAGGCCCCGATATACTCAAGGCAAACGTTAAAAAGAAATAAACTGTGCGAACTGTGATATACTATTAGCAAACATCCCGACACCGCACACGCTGCTGAGAACAACGTTTTATGTGCATGAGTAAATATGAGCTGCTCTTTCCTCTCAATAACAGAATAAACACACAATAACAATAAGAAAACAGCAGTTCAGAAAGCATCTGATCATAGTGATGTGGAGATGTTTGCTCCAGCTCTGAGATTCAGATCTACAGTCACGTCACGTTTATTCATACAGCACTTTATACAATAGATAGATTTACAGCAGCAGCTTAACAGTATTAAACATGACAAACAGTGTCAGTGTCTCTTTCAGTTAGAATCACAGCTTCAGTTTCTACTATAAAGCGGCTCTCCAGTGTGTTCGTGTTTTTACTCGCGTCTGAACAGAAGAAATAAAGATTTACAGCTCAAAGAAGGCGGAGCCTCAGAGCCACACCCACCTACTACATCATCACCACACTGACCAATGGGCATTGACAAGCTGCTCCAAACTCCAGAAACGAACTTCGTTTTGGCCTGATTTTCAGTTTGCTCTTCAGTTTCACTTTGAAGTATATCGGGGCCTTAAGTTCCAATTATTTAGCATTGGTTAATTAGTTATCATTAAATGCATTTGTTACAGTATGTATTGATCTTTGTTAATAAAAATACAACAGTTCATGTTAGCTGAGGTCCATTAACTAATGCAGTCCCACTCATATTACGTGTCTTTAAGTACTACAGTATGTACTAACATTTAAATCAATCATTAGATACAATGCACTTATTGTGTACATACATTGTTTTTATGTAGTACTTACATTTAAAAAATACCTGCCTGTCATTACAGCTGTTTTCTGTACTTAACATCTATAAATACACTGTTGACCTCTTAACCCAGCCTTAAACCGACTCATACCACCAAACCTGTCCTAAGTCTCCTAACCGTACCCCTATCAGCAGCACAAGGTCACACTTTACCTGGTAACACTTTATTTTACAGTGTCACTGTTACATATGTTACATGTAGTTACTATAGTAATAACTATAAATTATGCATAATTACATGCAACTATCCCTGAACCAAACTCTAATCCTGACCCTGTAGTAAGAACATGTAGATACTTAATATTACTCAGTACTTAAATGTACAATTACAGTGTAACAAAGACACCTAAAAATAAAGTGTAACCCTTTATTTTAAGATGACAGTGTAATTACACAAACTAGTACTGAGGAATATTAATTAACTTACTACTTTGTGTAATTACACTGTAACAATGTCATCTTAAAATAAAGGGTTACCCTTTATTTTAAGGTGTCTTTGTTACACTGTAATTATACATTTAAGTACTTACTATAGGGTTTAGGTTAGGGTTTGGTTTAGGGTTAATTGCTTATAATTATGCATAATTAATTATTACTACTACAGTAAGTGCATGTAATGTGTAACTGTCACCTTGAAATACCATGTTTTGCAATACAACATGAACAACAAGTACATTGTACCTAAGAATTATTTTTATGTAAGTACATAGTACAAAGTACAAAATTGATTTTAAAATTCTGCTTTTTGTTTTTAAAGCCATAAACAAATTAGCTCCAAACTATCTCTCTGATCTTTTGAAATTAAACGACTGTGTTAGATCATTGAGGTCATCTCAACAAAGATTGTTGATGGTTCCAAGATCAAGACTGAAGACGAGAGGTGACCGCGCATTTTCTGTTGTTGGTCCAAAACTGTGGAATAGTCTTCCTGTAACTTTAAGACTAATATCCACAGAGTCTGTTTTTAAATCTAAGTTAAAAACCTACCTGTTTTCACTGGCTTACAATTGTCCTTGATTTTAATGTTGAATTGTTAAATTGGTGTTTCTGATGTAAACTCCCTTTATCATTTGCTTTGCGGTTTAAGATATTTATTCTGTTGTACAGCACAATGGCCAACTACTGTTGCTTTTATTGTGCTATATAAATAAAAGTTGATTGATTGAAGTTGATAGTAGTGAAGGACACATAATATGTGACCACTGAGGTCAACAGATACAACTTTTTATTTCAGTAATGTTTTAGTGAATGTTAAATTGAACAAACTACGATAAATAAATGCTTTAGAAGTATTTTTCATGGTTAGTTCTTTCATTGTTAGAATACTGTAGAGTGCTGTTCCTGCACCGTTCCTCTGCATTACTCACCATCTCTTGTCACTGGTGTGGACGTCCCTCTCCAGGTCAGTCTGAGAGCGCTGTGGGTCAGGCGTGTAGTTTGGCCACGGGCTCGTGTCCCGCCGTCTGCACCTGCAGTAATAATATCGTGGACTGCAGAGGCAAAGGACTGACAGCGATCCCGGCGAACCTGCCCGACAGCATGGCGGAGATGTAAGTTCCTGAAGCTCAAACAGTAGAGCACGACGCACGCAACGCCAAGGTTGAGGGTTCAATTCCCTGGGAATCCATAAACTGTGAAAACACACTTACCTTACATGCAATGCAAGTCGCTTTGGATAAAAGCGTCTGCCAAATGCATAAGTGTAAATGTAAGTTTGTCTTGTTTTCCAGTACAAATATCTAAACATTCTTAAAGCAAGATACATTTACTGGAGAGGCAAGATTACTCAAGATTAGGTCTCAAGAATTACTCAAGATCTTGTTTTCTGAAAAATTCATCAAAATAAAGTGAGTTCATGCTTAAAACTAGAACAAATATCTGGCAATGGGCCAATTATAGAATGTTTAGATATTCATACTGGTAACACTTTACAATAAGGTTCATTAGTTAACATTAGTTAACTACCTTAGTTAACATGAACTAATAATGAACAATACTTCTACAGCATTTATTAATCTTAGTTAATTTTAATTTAAACATTTACTAATACATTATTAAAATCAAAGATTGTATTTGTTAACATTAGTTAATGCACTGTGAACTAACATGAACAAACAATGAACAGCTGGATTTTTATTAATTAACATTAACAAAGATGATAAGATAAATACTGTAACTGCTCATTTCTAGTTTATGTTAGTTAATACAATACCTAAAGTTAACTAATTAACCTTATTGTAAAGTGTTACTTTTATACTGGAAAACAAGACAGAAACGCTGAGAAAGAACATGATTTTTGCAGTGCAGTGCTGCGACATCTGGATTCTAGTCACATGATCTACGACAGATGTATTTGGACAGAGACTGAACAGACCACAGGAATGTGCTGTCTGGAATCACTGCAATCCAAAGAATGAAAATTGTGTTTCTATATTTCCTACTGAGTGCCCTGCGTTTGAAGAGAAGGGGAATTCTGCTAGTGTTTAAGTCGAACTGTTATTGCCTCTGGCTCTGAAGGCTCTAAATGACCCTGACAAATGACTTTCCTGTTTTAAATGAGGCTGTTTAGACTGAAAACAACTGCTTTCTTCACAGAACTGTGGACTGAAGCCGCAGGGTGTGCCATTAAAACAGACCCTTAAAAACACAACCAGCCGCCACAGACTCTAATGACATCCAAAACCAGACGAAAAGACGAAGCGCGTCCCACCTTTATCAGCACAGCTGATGCTTGCGGTGTTCTCGAAGTTTCTGCCACGACAGAATGATTGTATTGCCATGAACAGATTGTTACAGCCAGGCCACAGAAAGCATACACACATGAGAAATTTATTTTTGGAAGGATTACAGTATGCTGTATGCAGTATTTACTTGTTTATACACTAAAATTACTCATTTAATTTAAACACAGCAAATACTTTAATCAGTTTGTGAATGTACTCTCCTTAAAGCAACTTGCAAATTGACAATATCCACCTTATTTTTAACATAAGAGCAGGTGTGGCTATTTGGACATTGTACATGTTAAATGAATCCAGTGTCATTCGTTTACAGTTATTTTTAGATGTACAAAACAGTTTGTTATGTTGCTTGATATTGCTAACTTGTATTTTTACCATATTAGTTTAATGTATTGTCTTAATTATAAACACATTGGTTTGTTGTGCAAACAGTTTGACCATTTACTGCACTTATTATTCATCTAGTTATTTCCCTTTAATATCTCACACATTCACAGATAAACAGCTTACATTTGTGTTGCAAAATAAGATGGATATGTTAAGGCAAAACATGTGCCTTGTTGCTAAGAGACCCAGACCCACCCACCACAGACCCAGAGCCAAAGCCTGCCCAGTCTGACCAGTGCTGGTGGAGTTTCACATGGTTGAGTGGAGTTCCTTTCATCCTTCTGCCCCTGAAGTCTGTACCTCCTTATGATTCCCTCCTACATTCAAGCCCTGTCTCCACCGTTGGTCCCTTTCAGTCCCAAGTCATCTTCGCCGTCATTGGTTCTGCCCAGTTCCAAGTCGTTTAAGTTATCGCTGGTCAAGCCCAGCTCCAAGTCTCTTTCTTCACGGATGATGCCACTCATCCTCCCCCTCCCTCTTCCTCAGCCCTGCTTGGATCCGCCTTGGGCTATGCAGCCGTCAGCTCCGCTTGGCGTGTGGATCCCTCAGCTACACCTCTAGCCTCTGAACCCTATTCATTCATTCAATGGATTAAATAATCCCCATCCATTGAATTGGCTCTATCACTCCCTCTCCTCCGCCTATAGCTGGTGTGTGGTGAGCGCACTGGCGCCATTGCTGCACACTGGTGGGGGTTGAGGAGAGATCCCGACAAGATTGTGAAGCGCTTTGGGTGTACAGTTATACATATGAAAGCGCTATATAAATGCCTCATTCATTCATTCATTCAACCCTGGACTCCACCTTGGCCCTCCGACCCATCGGCTCCATCTTGGCTCAGTGCTCCCTCAGCTCCACTGTGGTCCGTCATCCCCAGGCTCCCTCCTCCCTCCGGCTTCACCTTGGTCAGTCATCACCCTGGTTGCGCCATGGACATCCGGTCCTCTGGCTACACCTCTTCCCTCCACCCCTTCGGCTCCACTGGGCTCTTTCCCTCTGGCTCCACCATTGTCCTCACTCCCACTGGCTCAACCCTGGTCTGCATTCTTCGCCTCGGCCCTCCAGTCCATCAGTGTCACTCCAGACATTCGGCTCCTCTGGTCCGCCTAGGTCTCCACCTCCGTCAGCTCCACCTCAGTCGGACAGACTCCTGGCTCCACCTTCCCCCATCAGCTCCCTCCGTGGGCCTTCGTCTTGGCGCTGCTCTGGATCGCACTATGGCTCACACTCCCTCATCTCCTCCCTGGCTCTTCCCTCCCTCCGCTCACCTGTGGGCTGTTCTGTCAGTCGGGAGCCGCCGTACAGGAGAAGGGAGGAATGTCACGGACTGCTTTTCCCATTATCCTCCCTGGCACTTATGCACACACACCAAGCCCTCATCACCAGCACTATATAGAGCACACACACTCCCTCAGTCATTGTCTGAACTCGTCTGATGCTACAGATTACCCTGCTACGTGCCTGCCAAATCCCGCTTCAATGTGAGTGTGTCAAATACGAGTACAGCTAAAAGGTCTCATTTACCAATAAACATCACTGGGAAAGACAATATCTTAATGACATGTTTGCATAAGTTGATGCATTAGTTGCGTCCTGATGTTATGATGCATTGTTGGCATTCTCTTAAATTCAAACAAGTCAAGTCACCTTTATTTATATAGCACTTTTTACAATACATTGTTGAATTGTTTCAAAGCAGCTTTACAGAGATAACAGGAAAATAATGTTGTAATAGTATTGTTAAATATAAAATTAAATGTCCCCAACTAAGCAAGCCAAAAGCCAATGGTGACAAAGGCGAAGAAAGGCGAAAAGGCGACAGTGTCAAGGAACCAAAACTCCATCAGTGACAGAATGGAGAATAAAACCTTGGGAGAACCCAGGCTCAGTCTCAGTCCTCCTCTGGCCAATGAACGAACAGTGTATGATTATGATTCAGGCAGCATTATAGGTCAGAAGTCAGATGGGATCAGAACTTTGGGAAGAGTATGGGGTCGTCACGCCGGTATGGAGACGAGTTTGTTGAGGTGTCCATGAGGCCTTCACAGAGTTGATGAGGCTGGCACTTCAGGGATACGAGGGAACATTGTTTGCATTCTGTAAAATTGATAAATAACTTGTGTTCTGTTAGGCCGTGTGTCCACCAAAGCGTTTTTTCACGCGGCTGGCGTATTTTTTCAATTGTTTTCAATGGGAGCGTCGCGTTTTTAAAACGCCATGAGCGTAACGAGGCGCTGAGCGGTTTTTCACGCTGAAGCGCTGAGCGCCCTGCGTTTTTTACAGGTCGTCGAGAGTTAGAGAATGTTCAACTTTGGGTAAAACGCAGCGCTCATCACTGTCACTTTTTACCCAGCCGTCCAATCACAGTGGAGGAGGGGGGGGGCTAATACCACACCGACCAACTGTCACAACATTCTTTCTGTACAACGACGTCAACCAGCAGAGCTAACCGAACAAAATGGATGAAAAATTCATTTGCAGTATGAAACTAATTATCTGCGAAATCAGTTACAAGTAAACTGTGCTGCGGATATTCTGTATCATAGCAACGAATCGTCTCAGCTGAAAAAACGCAGCGCTGCTAAAACGCTCTCAAGGTTACACAGCTAGGCGTTTTCAGCAGAGCGTCTAGCGTTTTCAGCTGGCTAAAAACGCTTTGGTGGACACACGGCCTTAAACTGCAAAAGACAGATTAACATTAAACTAGGTAAAACTTAAGGGCACTTTAAAATTAAAACTGTTGCACCATTTTATTTTTTCATAAAAATGACAGAGATCAGTGGTTCCTGAGATCAGAAAAGTAATAAATAAATAACTCTGTTCTGGAAACAAGCTGATCACTTTAAGTGGCTAGAAAGTCATTTGCGCTGTATGATGTCCAATAATAATGCTAATAAACCAAATACAGAATCCAGAGAGAATATTAATGGCAGAGACTACAGTATTAGTGAAGACTAAACCCAGACACGCACAAGACTGACCACATGATTGCGGGTGACGGAGTGGGAGTGTGTCTATTAGAGATGCAATGAAATGTAAACGTTGCAATAACACTTTCGTGTTTCTCTATTTCTCTTTTTGCAGACGACTGGAACAGAACGGCATCAAATCCATCCCTCCTGGAGCCTTCTCTCCTTATAAGAAACTGCGCCGAATGTAAGTTTGTAACTCAGCGCTGCCGTCATGTGTGCAACAAACTTATACAGACATTAGGCTTGCCGTAGATTCCTCACAGTTAGGGTGACCAGACGTCCCGAAAAATTCAGGACAATCCCGAAATTTAAGCTGTTGTCCTGAATCCCAAATCCAGCCCTAATTGTCCCAAAAATTATACTAAAGCAACATCTTGAGTAGTTAATGTCTGATAAAACATTAAAGCTGTCCGTGGAGGTTGAGTCGTCCTGCTCCGGCTGCTCTAAAGACTAATGACAGACTGTTGATCTTTGAATAAAAATATGTTTAGTTCAGATTTGAAATTCATTATATTTTATTATAGGCTATGTAGTCTAATATCATAGTAGGCCTATCTCCACGGTAAGGTTTATTTTACACAGTATGTTTGTATTCAGTTGAACAAAAACTTGATCTGAATAATGACACTATTGTAGAGCTGCTTTTTTTTAAGCTGAATATGAATTTGTTCATATTTGATAAAGTTTGGATCGATTCTGTTATTTTCCAGTTCATTACTGTGAAGCTGCTTTGAAACGATCTGTGTTGTATGAATAAATGTGCCGTGAGATTTTGAAGAAGCCGGTTTGCTCTGTAAGCCCCAGCGCTCTGCAGATTCACATGTCGTCAGGAGTGTGTTCTCTGGCTGAGCTCGCTGTGGTTGGATGGTTAGACCACAGGCTTATTAAAGTCTTCTCTGTGGCCTGTAATGCTGGCGTTCACTAATACTCCTCACCACAGCCGCTGGAGGTTCAGACCTGCTGGTTTACACAGCGACTGCATGAGCCAGAAGCGGGACACACTCAGCGAGACACTGGAGAACGCTCTTCACGTCTGAACGTGTGTTTTCTGTCTCTCTGCAGAGATCTCAGCAACAACCAGATCTCTGAGATCGCTCCCGACGCATTCCTGGGCCTGCGCTCACTGATCTCACTGTGAGTGTGTGTGTGTGTCTGTGCATGCGTGTGTCTGTCTGTGTCTGTGTGAGAGTGTGTGTGTGTGTGTGTGTGTGTGTGCTGTACGTCCAACGAGTGCTGTGATAGGTGGTTTGTGGCTTAACTCATGCATATTAATTAGTCCATGCTGACTTTTTGGGTGTAAACTCATTAATATTCATGAGACAACCCTTCAGCTCATTTAAACTTACTGTATATCACCCTTTATTCTCTAATTCGCTTTTGATTCTATTCCATCAGATTTTGTAAGTCAAAGAACTGGCTGCGTTTTGTTCTTCTTAAATTCAGAATAAAAAGAAAATTCACCCGATCTGGGGCCGGTTGCAAAAGACTTGTCTTACAAGTTAGTCATCACATGTTATTTTTTAACACCTTTTTTAGCCGGTTGCATAAAAAGTAAGACTTGACTGATTGCCCCTTGACGAACCGCTGGTTGGTCATACTAGAACTTAAGACACAGTCTTAACAGAATGGCTATGTTTATGCAACTGGCCCCTATTTACTAAATGTAAATTGATGATCTTATTGTGAACGATTCTTGTTTCACATTTATTTTATTTATTTTTAAAATCGTAATGTTAAATCAAAATGTCCTGACCAGTGAAGCGTCAGTCTTCTCTCTGGTGGCGTATGCAGATTCTCCAACCATTTAATCCAGTTTAAACTCCGCCCCTGCAAGCTCACGCTCATCTGCATACACTTGAGTGACACGCCCACATCCCAACATCCAATCAACAACCTGGAACCAATTACACTCGGATGTATGTTAACAATATGAAATAAAATATCTGTCTCTACTACAATTTCATCGCCAATGTAATGCAAGTAATTCACCTTTTCTTGTTTTAAATAACTTCAGATGCCAAAAAGTTACCATTAAGTTATGAAAACATTATTTCTCTGAATGTTCAAAAAGTTTTTTTAATGTTTTAAAAAAGTTTTTTCTTGGTTAAGGGAACATTTCATTGTATCATTATGTGAATGTTACTTTTGAATGTTCTCTAAATATTCAGAAACTAGTAACGTTTAAAAAACGTTAGATGAACATCTAACTAAATCATTACAGAAAAAAAACAAAGTATAAATAAAGTTTTGAGAACATAATATATGTCATAATGCATATTTTCATAAATAATTGTGACTTAAGTTAAAATTCATTATATTTGCAGATTTGTTGTTACATCTGAAATTGGTCATTTGTCATGTGTTTGAACATTATGCTTTCAAAAGGTGTAACAATGAACAGATTTGTAATATGTATGTGGTTATAATTTTTTATGATATACATTCCAAGGCATAATTTATGCATTCAAATACTCTTCACCACACTGTAAACCTGAAGTTGGCAAAACTCAAATCATTTGAGGTAATCAGTTACATCAATTTTTTAAGTTGAGAAATGTAAAGTTTAATTAAGTAGAACTTTTAATTTTTATTTTGTACTCATACATTTTAATTGCTCTTAACTTGACATATTTGAGTAAGATAATTCAGACACAATTTAAGATTATCATGTAATCTCAATTTAAATATTTTTAGTAGTGGAAACTTGGCTAGCTTTAACTAGCTTATTTAATAAACGAAACCTTGCTAATTAGTAACAAAATGCTTTGATAGCATTAGCATAGCATAGCACTCGATGAATGAGTACAGCAATTTGAAACATTTAACATACACTGTTCTCAAACCGAGCTCACGCTCCACTCGTCACATGATGGAAACTCCCCAAAAACCCAACATAACAGAAACTCTTCTAAACTAGCGTAACAAAACATTAAACACTACTAAATCTCCCACTTAACATTAATCTGGCACACACAAAAACATAATATACGTAACACTTGATTTTAGCATTTACTCTCCCTTTTAAATGTCATGGCAAAGCATGCTGGGAAATAGAAATCCCAGCCCAGTTTCAGCTAAATTTATGTTTGTCTAAATGAAAAGAAATAAGTTCATAGAACTCAAAACAATGAAACAATTCAACTTACTGAAAATGTGTCAGTTTTGTGAAAAGTTTTAAATACTCATAAAATTTAATTTGCTGGAACTTATTTGTATAATTTGAGTTGGCCCTACTCAAACCAATTAATTATTTTGAGCGTTAGCGTTTACAGTGATTTTCAGCTCATCCAGCAGTAAGGACGCGTGCTCATGGTCTAGTGTTGATTGTCTCTGTGATGTTCAGAGTTCTGTATGGAAACAAGATCACGGATCTTCCCAGAGGAGTGTTTGACGGACTCTACGCCCTCCAGCTGCTGTGAGTGTAACAGGTGTAGATGATGAAAACCAATGAAAACTGCTCACTGTTGTTGTGCATGATGTTGTTTCATCAGTGTCTCTCTCTCTCTTTCTTCCTTGTGTGTTTCCAGGCTTTTGAATGCAAACGAGATCCACTGTCTTCGTGCAAACACCTTTACGGACCTGCAGAATCTCTCGCTGCTTTCTTTATACGACAACAAGATCCAAACGCTGGCCAAGGGCACCTTCACCTCACTGCGTGCGATACAGACCCTGTGAGCACACACACCTTTACACTCTCATCAAATCAATACAGAACTTTTTTGCATGCTTAATGCTTATTGATATCTCATGCATTTAAATTTAGTGGTTATATTTTTATAAAAACATGCAAAATAAAGGGTTGCTGAGTTAGTTCTGTTAACTGTCACCCCCTTTTGGCCTAAAGTTGGTCTCTTTTTACTCAGATTATTGCAGATTATTGCAAAAGTGAAAGCACTTCATGAGATTTTACGTTTTACAAAAGAAAGTTTAAGAAATTATAGAAGTTTAAGTTTGTAAAGCCAATGTGCTGTACTAAACTTTATTTTTTACCAAAATAATTTGCTATGAAATCAAAGCCATATCTAACCTAATTGTGTTTCAAATTTGAAGTTGGTATCGCAAAAAATTGAGGTCCGTGTGAGGTTTTGTTTAGTCGCTTTAACAAAAACAGCCACCGGGCGATAAACACACTCCATAACGTCCTCCTGTTACAAATTAATACATTTCTGTCACAATATCACTTCTATCATAAAACAGAAGCCAAATATGGAACCATGAGTCTCAAACCTTTTCAATGATGTGTGTTTCGTCAAAATTATAAAAAGATTCGATTATGAAATAGTGCAGTAAATTGAGTGAAATTTTAAACATGACTCCGCCCACTAGGGGGAGGAGCCTGCTGAAAGATTTAAAGCACTCAAAATGTTTTTGCAGGATGAATTTTTAAGCATTCAAATCTAATTTATACAATATGTAGATTTACACTTTTTAGGTAATGAATACAGTTGTGTAATTTGTAATCTTTGTAATTTGTACCATTTACATTTCAGAATTAATCTATACCCACAATGTTCTGTAGATTATTTAAGGTCACACACACACACACACACACACACACACAAATACTCTGAACATATTTAGAAAATTTCCAGCAAATGACTGATTCTCATCTAACAAAAATATGGGTTACACTTTATTTTAAAGTGTGATTGTTACAGTGTAATTATATTTTTAAGTACTGAGTAATAATAATTAACAACATGTACTTACTATAGGGGTTGGGTAGGATTAGGGTTTGGATGAGGGTTAGTTGCATGTAACTATGCATAATTTACTGTTGTTACTATGGTAAGTACATGTACCATATGTAACAAGGACACTGTAAAATGAAGTATTACTAAAATATGTTCTAAGAACGATCTGCTAATAATGTTACCATTAAGTTATGAAAACGTTATTTCTAAATCTTCTCTGAACGTTCAAAACGTCCATTTTTTTAAATGTTCTAACGAACGTTAAGGGAACATTTCATTGTATTATTCTTCCAACATTATGGGAATGTTACTTTTAAATGTTCTGAAACAAGAAGTAACAATAGAGGTTATGCATTAACGTCACTTTCCCGTGGGAACACACTCTCTCTGCCGGACTGAGAGGCAGAAGAGCTGAAATAGAGAGCTGTTTCTGCCACTCAGTGTTTCTGCCACTCAGTGTTTCTGCCACTCGGTGTTTCTGCCCCTCAGTGTTTCTTTCCCCTCAGTGTTTCTGTCACTCAGTGTTTCTGCCCCTCAGTGTTTCTGTCGCTCAGTGTTTCTGCCACTCAGTGTTTCTGTCCCTCAGTGTTTCTGCCGCTCAGTGTTTCTGCCACTCAGTGTTTCTGCCCCTCAGTGTTTCTGTCGCTCAGTGTTTCTGCCTCTCAGTGTTTCTGTCCCTCAGTGTTTCTGCCGCTCAGTGTTTCTGCCACTCAGTGTTTCTGCCCCTCAGTGTTTCTGCCTCTCAGTGTTTCTGCCCCTCAGTGTTTCTGTCGCTCAGTGTTTCTGCCTCTCAGTGTTTCTGCCGCTCAGTGTTTCTGCCCCTCAGTGTTTCTGTCTCTGTGTTTCTGCCCCTCAGTGTTTCTGCCCCTCAGTGTTTCTGCCCCTCAGTGTTTCTGTCTCTGTGTTTCTGCCACTCAGTGTTTCTGCCCCTCAGTGTTTCTGCCCCTCAGTGTTTCTGCCTCTCAGTGTTTCTGCCCCTCAGTGTTTCTGCCCCTCAGTGTTTCTGCCTCTCAGTGTTTCTGCCCCTCAGTGTTTCTGCCTCTCAGTGTTTCTGCCCCTCAGTGTTTCTGCCCCTCAGTGTTTCTGCCCCTCAGTGTTTCTGTCTCTGTGTTTCTGCCACTCAGTGTTTCTGCCCCTCAGTGTTTCTGCCCCTCAGTGTTTCTGCCTCTCAGTGTTTCTGCCCCTTAGTGTTTCTGTCTCTCAGTTTTTCTGCCGCTCAGTGTCTCTGCCCCTCAGTGTTTCTGCCCCTCAGTGTCTCTGCCGCTCAGTGTTTCTGCCTTTCAGTGTTTCTGTCCCTTAGTGTTTCTGTCGCTTAGTGTTTCTGCCTCTCAGTGTTTCTGCCGCTCAGTGTTTCTGCCCCTCAGTGTTTCTGTCGCTTAGTGTTTCTGCCTCTCAGTGTTTCTGCCCCTCAGTGTTTCTGTCGCTTAGTGTTTCTGCCTCTCAGTGTTTCTGCCGCTCAGTGTTTCTGCCCCTCAGTGTTTCTGCCGCTCAGTGTTTCTGCCTCTCAGTGTTTCTGTCTCTCAGTGTTTTTGCCGCTCAGTGTTTCTGCCACTCAGTGTTTCTGCCTCTCAGTGTTTCTGTCTCTCAGTGTTTCTGCCCCTCAGTGTTTCTGTCTCTGTGTTTCTGCCACTCAGTGTTTCTGCCCCTCAGTGTTTCTGCCCCTCAGTGTTTCTGCCCCTCAGTGTTTCTGTCGCTTAGTGTTTCTGCCTCTCAGTGTTTCTGCCCCTTAGTGTTTCTGTCTCTCAGTTTTTCTGCCGCTCAGTGTCTCTGCCCCTCAGTGTTTCTGCCCCTCAGTGTCTCTGCCGCTCAGTGTTTCTGCCTTTCAGTGTTTCTGTCCCTTAGTGTTTCTGTCGCTTAGTGTTTCTGCCTCTCAGTGTTTCTGCCGCTCAGTGTTTCTGCCCCTCAGTGTTTCTGTCGCTTAGTGTTTCTGCCTCTCAGTGTTTCTGCCGCTCAGTGTTTCTGCCCCTCAGTGTTTCTGCCGCTCAGTGTTTCTGCCTCTCAGTGTTTCTGTCTCTCAGTGTTTTTGCCGCTCAGTGTTTCTGCCACTCAGTGTTTCTGCCTCTCAGTGTTTCTGTCTCTCAGTGTTTCTGCCGCTCAGTGTTTCTGTCTCTCAGTGTTTCTGTCTCTCAGTGTTTCTGCCTCTCAGTGTTTCTGCCCCTCAGTGTTTCTGTCTCTCAGTGTTTCTGTCTCTCAGTGTTTCTGCCGTTCAGTGTTTCTGTCTCTCAGTGTTTCTGTCTCTCAGTGTTTCTGTCTCTCAGTGTTTCTGCCACTCAGTGTTTCTGCCCCTCAGTGTTTCTGCCACTCAGTGTTTCTGCCGCTCAGTGTTTCTGCCTCTCAGTGTTTCTGCCGCTCAGTGTTTCTGCCGCTCAGTGTTTCTGCCGCTCAGTGTTTCTGCCCCTCAGTGTTTCTGCCTGTCAGTGTTTCTGTCCCTTAGTGTTTCTGTCTCTCAGTGTTTCTGCCGCTCAGTGTCTCTGCCCCTCAGAGTTTCTGCCTCTCAGTGTTTCTGTCCCTTAGTGTTTCTGCCTCTCAGTGTTTCTGTCCCTTAGTGTTTCTGTCGCTTAGTGTTTCTCCCTCTCAGTGTTTCTGCCGCTCAGTGTTTCTGCCCCTCAGTGTTTCTGCCTCAGTGTTTCCGCCTCTCGGTGTTTTTGCCTCTCAGTGTTTCTGCCTGCTCAGTGTTTCCGCCGCTCAGTGTTTCTGCCTCTCAGTGTTTCTGTCCCTTAGTGTTTCTGTCTCTCAGTGTTTCTGCCGCTCAGTGTCTCTGCCCCTCAGTGTTTCTGCCCCTCAGTGTTTCTGCCGCTCAGTGTTTCTGCCTCTCAGTGTTTCTGTCCCTTAGTGTTTCTGTCGCTTAGTGTTTCTGCCTCTCAGTGTTTCTGCCGCTCAGTGTTTCTGCCCCTCAGTGTTTCTGCCGCTCAGTGTTTCTGGCTGTCAGTGTTTCTGTCTCTCAGTGTTTTTGCCGCTCAGTGTTTCTGCCACTCAGTGTTTCTGCCTCTCAGTGTTTCTGTCTCTCAGTGTTTCTGTTTCTGCCACTCAGTGTTTCTGCCCCTCAGTGTTTCTGCCCCTCAGTGTTTCTGTCTCTCAGTGTTTCTGCCGTTCAGTGTTTCTGTCTCTCAGTGTTTCTGTTTCTGCCACTCAGTGTTTCTGCCCCTCAGTGTTTCTGCCACTCAGTGTTTCTGCCGCTCAGTGTTTCTGACTCTCAGTGTTTCTGCCGCTCAGTGTTTCTGCCGCTCAGTGTTTCTGCCCCTCAGTGTTTCTGCCTCTCAGTGTTTCTGCCGCTCAGTGTTTCTGCCGCTCAGTGTTTCTGTCTCTCAGTGTTTCTGCCTCTCAGTGTTTCTGCCCCTCAGTGTTTCTGCCGCTCAGTGTTTCTGCCGCTCAGTGTTTCTGTCTCTCAGTGTTTCTGCCTCTCAGTGTATCTGCCCCTCAGTGTTTCTGTCTCTCAGTGTTTCTGTCTCTCAGTGTTTCTGTCTCTCAGTGTTTCTGTCTCTCAGTGTTTCTGTCTCTCAGTGTTTCTGCCGTTCAGTGTTTCTGACTCTCAGTGTTTCTGTCTCTCAGTGTTTCTGCCACTCAGTGTTTCTGCCGCTCAGTGTTTCTGCCACTCAGTGTTTCTGCCGCTCAGTGTTTCTGCCTCTTAGTGTTTCTGCCGCTCAGTGTTTCTGCCGCTCAGTGTTTCTGCCGCTCAGTGTTTCTGCCTCTCAGTGTTTCTGCCTGTCAGTGTTTCTGTCCCTTAGTGTTTCTGTCTCTCAGTGTTTCTGCCGCTCAGTGTTTCTGCCCCTCAGTGTTTCTGCCCCTCAGTGTTTCTGCCGCTCAGTGTTTCTGCCTCTCAGTGTTTCTGCCTCTCAGTGTTTCTGTCCCTTAGTGTTTCTGTCGCTTAGTGTTTCTGCCTCTCAGTGTTTCTGCCGCTCAGTGTTTCTGCCCCTCAGTGTTTCTGCCCCTCAGTGTTTCTGCCTCTCAGTGTTTCCACCTCTCAGTGTTTCTGCCTCTCAGTGTTTCTGCCTGCTCAGTGTTTCTGCCGCTCAGTGTTTCTGCCTCTCAGTGTTTCTGTCCCTTAGTGTTTCTGTCTCTCAGTGTTTCTGCCGCTCAGTGTCTCTGCCCCTCAGTGTTTCTGCCCCTCAGTGTTTCTGCCGCTCAGTGTTTCTGCCTCTCAGTGTTTCTGCCGCTCAGTGTTTCTGCCCCTCAGTGTTTCTGCCTCTCAGTGTTTCTGCCACTCAGTGTTTCTGCCCCTCAGTGTTTCTGCCTCTCAGTGTTTCTGCCGCTCAGTGTTTCTGCCGCTCAGTGTTTCTGCCCCTCAGTGTTTCTGTCTCTCAGTGTTTCTGCCTCTCAGTGTTTCTGCCCCTCAGTGTTTCTGTCTCTCAGTGTTTCTGTCTCTCAGTGTTTCTGCCTCTCAGTGTTTCTGCCCCTCAGTGTTTCTGTCTCTCAGTGTTTCTGCCACTCAGTGTTTCTGCCGCTCAGTGTTTCTGCCTCTCAGTGTTTCTGCCGCTCAGTGTTTCTGCCGCTCAGTGTTTCTGCCCCTCAGTGTTTCTGCCTCTCAGTGTTTCTGCCGCTCAGTGTTTCTGCCGCTCAGTGTTTCTGTCTCTCAGTGTTTCTGCCTCTCAGTGTTTCTGCCCCTCAGTGTTTCTGCCGCTCAGTGTTTCTGTCTCTCAGTGTTTCTGCCTCTCAGTGTTTCTGCCGCTCAGTGTTTCTGCCCCTCAGTCTTTCTGCCGCTCAGTGTTTCTGCCGCTCAGTGTTTCTGCCTCTCAGTGTTTCTGCCCCTCAGTGTTTCTGCCCCTCAGTGTTTCTGCCCCCCAGTGTTTCTGCCCCTCAATGTTTCTGCCCCTCAGTGTTTCTGCCCCTCAGTGTTTCTGCCTCTCAGTGTTTCTGCCCCTCAGTGTTTCTGCCCCTCAGTGTTTCTGCCTCTCAGTGTTTCTGCCGCTCAGTGTTTCTGCCGCGCAGTGTTTCTGCCGCTCAGTGTTTCTGCCTCTCAGTGTTTCTGCCCCTCAGTGTTTCTGCCGCTCAGTGTTTCTGCCGCTCAGTGTTTCTGCCGCTCAGTGTTTCTGCCGCTCAGTGTTTCTGCCCCTCAGGGTTTCTGCCGCTCAGTGTTTCTGCCGCTCAGTGTTTCTGCCGCTCAGTGTTTCTGCCGCTCAGTGTTTCTGCCCCTCAGTGTTTCTGCCCCTCAGTGTTTCTGCCTCTCAGTGTTTCTGCCCCTCAATGTTTCTGCCGCTCAGTTTTTCTGCCGCTCAGTATTTCTGCCGCTCAGTGTTTCTGCCGCTCAGTGTTTCTGCCCCTCAGTGTTTCTGCCCCTCAGTGTTTCTGCCCCTCAGTGTTTCTGCCTCTCAGTGTTTCTGCCCCTCAGTGTTTCTGCCCCTCAGTGTTTCTGCCTTTCAGTGTTTCTGCCGCTCAGTGTTTCTGCCGCTCAGTGTTTCTGCCGCTCAGTGTTTCTGCCTCTCAGTGTTTCTGCCCCTCAGTGTTTCTGCCGCTCAGTGTTTCTGCCGCTCAGTTTTTCTGCCGCTCAGTGTTTCTGCCCCTCAGTGTTTCTGCCCCTCAGTGTTTCTGCCGCTCAGTGTTTCTGCCGCTCAGTGTTTCTGCCGCTCAGTGTTTCTGCCCCTCAGTGTTTCTGCCTCTCAGTGTTTCTGCCGCTCAGTGTTTCTGCCGCTCAGTGTTTCTGTCTCTCAGTGTTTCTGCCTCTCAGTTTTTCTGCCGCTCAGTGTTTCTGCCCCTCAATGTTTCTGCCGCTCAGTGTTTCTGTCGCTTCGTGTTTCTGCCGCTCAGTGTTTCTGCCGCTCAGTGTTTCTGCCCCTCAGTGTTTCTGCCGCTCAGTGTATCTGTCCCTCATTGTTTCTGCCGCTCAGTGTTTCTGCCGCTCAGTGTTTCTGCCACTCAGTGTTTCTGCCGCTCAGTGTTTCTGCCACTCAGTGTTTCTGCCGCTCAGTGTTTCTATCTTTCAGTGTTTCTGCCGCTCAGTGTTTCTGCCCCTCAGTGTTTCTGCCACTCAGTGTTTCTGCCGCTCAGTGTTTCTGCCTCTCAGTGTTTCCGCCACTCAGTGTTTCTGCCCCTCAGTGTTTCTGTCCCTCAGTGTTTCTGCCGCTCAGTGTTTCTGCCCCTCAGCGTTTCTGCCCCTCAGTGTTTCTGCCCCTCAGTGTTTCTGCCCCTCAGTGTTTCTGTCTCTCAGTGTTTCTGCCTCTCAGTGTTTCTGCCCCTCAGTGTTTCTGTTTCTCAGTGTTTCTGTCTCTCAGTGTTCCTGCCGTTCAGTGTTTCTGTCTCTCAGTGTTTGTGTTTCTCAGTGTTTCTGTCTCTCAGTGTTTGTGTTTCTCAGTGTTTCTGCCTCTAAGTGTTTCTGCCCCTCAGTGTTTCTGCCGCTCAGTGTTTGTGTTTCTCAGTGTTTCTGCCTCTAAGTGTTTCTGCCCCTCAGTGTTTCTGCCGCTCAGTGTTTCTGTCTCTCAGTGTTTCTGCCTCTCAGTGTTTCTGCCGCTCAGTGTTTCTGCCCCTCAGTGTTTCTGCCGCTCAGTGTTTCTGCCGCTCAGTGTTTCTGTCGCTTCGTGTTTCTGCCTCTCAGTGTTTCTGCCGCTCAGTGTTTCTGCCCCTCAGTGTTTCTGCCCCTCAGTGTTTCTGCCCCTCAGTGTTTCTGCCGCTCAGTGTTTCTGCCGCTCAGTGTTTCTGCCTCTCAGTGTTTCCGCTTCTCAGTGTTTCTGCCTCTCAGTGTTTCTGCCCCTCAGTGTTTCTGCCGCTCAGTGTTTCTGCCGCTCAGTGTTTCTGCCGCTCAGTGTTTCTGCCCCTCAGTGTTTCTGCCTCTCAGTGTTTCTGCCCCTCAGTGTTTCTGCCCCTCAGTGTTTCTGCCCCTCAGTGTTTCTGCCGCTCAGTGTTTCTGCCGCTCAGTGTTTCTGCCTCTCAGTGTTTCCGCTTCTCAGTGTTTCTGCCTCTCAGTGTTTCTGCCCCTCAGTGTTTCTGCCGCTCAGTGTTTCTGTCGCTCAGTGTTTCTCTCTCTCAGTGTTTCCGCCCCTCAGTGTTTCTGCCTCTCAGTGTTTTTTGCCGCTCAGTGTTTCTGCCGCTCAGTGTTTCTGCCCCTCAGTGTTTCCGCTTCTCAGTGTTTCTGCCTCTCAGTGTTTCTGCCCCTCAGTGTTTCTGCCGCTCAGTGTTTCTGTCTCTCAGTGTTTCTGTCTCTCAGCTTTTTCGCCTCTCAGTGTTTCTGCCTCTCAGTGTTTCTGCCCCTCAGTGTTTCTGCCCCTCAGTGTTTCTGCCGCTCAGTGTTTCTGCCCCTCAGTGTTTCTGCCGCTCAGTGTTTCTGTCTCTCAGTGTTTCTGTCTCTCAGTGTTTCCGCCTCTCAGTGTTTCTGCCTCTCAGTTTTTCTGCCCCTCAGTGTTTCTGCCCCTCAGTGTTTCTGCCGCTCAGTGTTTCTGCCCCTCAGTGTTTCTGCCCCTCAGTGTTTCTGCCCCTCAGTGTTTCTGCCTCTCAGTGTTTCTGCCCCTCAGTGTTTTTGCTCCTCAGTGTTTCTGCCGCTTAGTGTCTCTGCCGCTCAGTGTTTCTGCCGCTCAGTGTTTCTGCCTCTCAGTGTTTCTGTCTCTCAGTGTTTCCGCCTCTCAGTGTTTCTGCCTCTCAGTGTTTCTGCCTCTCAGTGTTTCTGCCCCTCAGTGTTTCTGCCCCTCAGTGTTTCTGCCCCTCAGTGTTTCTGCCCCTCAGTGTTTCTGCCCCTCAGTGTTTCTGCCTCTCAGTGTTTCTGCCCCTCTGTGTTTTTGCCCCTCAGTGTTTCTGCCACTCAGTGTTTCTGCCGCTCAGTGTTTCTGCCACTCAGTGTTTCTGCCGCTCAGTGTTTCTGTCGCTCAGTGTGTGACAGTGACATCACACGCATAAACACTGTGAACTTTGTCGCCAGAACATTCTGAGTTCGTTCCCTGTTAGCTGGGTTACAGATTGACTCATGTAAAGGTCAAAGCACAGTTCCTGCTGAATTGATGATGTTGATGTTATACATGAGGAACTGTGTGTTAGACCTGTGTCTTACTACACTACAAAAAATGCTTCTCTTACTTAGTATTTTTGTCCAAATCCAGTCCAAATATCTAATAATTCTTAAATCAAGATGCATTTATTAGATGAGTAAAATGACATAAGATATTAAGTCTTGTTTTCTGGGGAAATAAATTAAAATGAAGTGAGTTTTTGCTTAAAAAAATCTAAATGATCTGCCAATGGGGTAAGAAAAATAATCTTGTTTCTGTTTGAATTATTTTTCTTACCCCATTGGCAGATAATTTTGCTTTTTTTAAGAATCAACTCACTTATTTCAACTCACTCATTTTTTTTAAATTCCCCTCGAAAACAGGACATACTATCTTATGATGTCATTTTACTCATCTAGCAAATGCATCTTGATTTAAGAATTTTTTGATATTTGGACTAGAAACAAGACAAAAATACTAAGTACGACCCCACTTTTTGCAGTGTAAGGTGAATGTGTTTGTGTTGTTCTCAGTCATCTGGCTCAGAACCCGTTCATCTGTGACTGTAACATGAAGTGGCTGCCGGATTACCTGCGCTCGAACCCCATCGAGACCAGCGGTGCCCGCTGTACCAGTCCTCGACGCCTCGCCAACAAGCGCATCGGACAGATCAAGAGCAAGAAGTTCCGCTGCTCCGGTGAAACACTGATTATTTTATTCAATGCCGTGGCGTACAGCTACTATATCTTACATTTATGCATTTGGCAGACACTTTAATTCAAAACGACTTACATTGCATTTCAAGGTACACATTTACATTCTTATAAGTTCTTGCTTTTCCTGGGAATCGAACCCATGACCTTGACGTTGCAAGCGCCAACGCTCTACTGTTTGAGTACAGGAAAGCTACATGGCTACATATCTTGATGGCTGTAGCACAGTAAAATTAATGTTTTCTGCTGTACATAATCGAATTGAACTACTGTAAACATACATACTACACAAAAAGAGCCTATAATAACACTTGAAACTCTTTGTCTTCCAACGTCGCTGGGATCCATTTTCCCATCATGTGTTTGTATTGTGAGATGCTGATTGCTGATTCTTGTCCTGTTGTGTCTCCATCACAGCCAAAGAGCAGTACGTCATCCCGGGTGAGTGTGTGTCCCATTCACTGTACATCACACACAGCTTTTCTTAATAGTCTGTGTTTGCAAAGGTATTGCACACACAATACTATTTCAGCTTTTCAACTTCACAATTTCACGTTCAACGTGTTACTTGCTGTTTCTTTGTAATTGTCTCTGAAATTGACTAACAATTTCGGTAAAACTTTATTGTGATAGTCCACTTTAGACAAAAATAACTACATGTCAACTAACTCTCATTAGAGTATTAGTAAACTGTTAGGGTTTGTAGAATAAGTTGACATGTAGTTGTCTGAAGTGGATCAATGGAATCAAGTGTAACCACAATTTCTGAGTGATTTTTTTAACAAAGTACACTCTTAGAATAAAAGGCTCTATGGGGATCTTTGGATTCTTGACTCAATTGTATTTATTTTTATGCCAAAAAGGTTCCATATTAGTAAAACATGTCTTAAAGTCCCCTGTAGTCAATAATTTTATCCCTTAAAACTCTTCTTTGATAACCAAAATTCCTTGAAAAAAATGTTTTCATGTCTTAAAATATCTTGAATGTAACTCGACATCCTTGCCTCATTTAGTATTCGCGGTTCTATGAATATGCAAATGAGCCCCACCTCCACTCACTCACTCACTCACTCACTCAGAGATCCACTCGTTGACGATCACACGTTGATCTGATTGGTTACAAGGTAGTTTGTGACGTCAGAAACACCAGCGATTTCAAAGCGTGTTTTTGAGACTGTCTTTGGTTCACTGCAGTTTTAAGGAGAAAATACTCAGCAATGCTGTCGACTTATGAATTTACACATGGTTTGTCTTAAAGCATATTAAAAACACCACATAGACACATAAACAACATTAAAAGCTGGATTTTCACCACAGGCGGACTTTAAATGATGGCATAATACTTTCATGTTTAATGGGTTATTTAAATTTTTTCTACTGATAAAGTATGTTTACAAGCTGTTTAATTCATAACATTTAATTAAAAGAAAAGAAATAATTAAAACTAAATTAATTGAAACTAAACCCATAGTGATGGAACCCTTTAAAGTTCCATATAGAAGCTTTTCTTCTAAGAGTGTAAGAAAGATTGAAGAAATGTAAATTTTAGAAGATCATCACTCGCCACATTCTGGAGTGTGCATGTGTGTTAATTATTGAACACTAGTTAGATAACAGCCTTGTTCTTCGGCCCATGTAAACACTTCCTTTGTTAAAGCATTCTGACATTTTCCTCATGTTTCATGTGTTCGAAGAACGTTTTTCCGAAAACGTTATATCTGAATATTCTCAGAATGTACGTTTTGTTTTTTAATCTTTTAAAAATATTTCGGATCATGTGAGCGTTAAAAAAAGTTTTCTCTATTTTATCATTCTTCAAACAATATGGCAAAAACATTATTTATACATACATTTTCTGAGACATTTTAGTTGCACGTCTTTTTTAAATGTTACTTCTTTTTTTCAGAGAACATTCAAAAGTAACATTTAAAAAACACGTGCAACTAAAATGTCTCAGAAAATGTATGTATAAATAATGTTTTTGTGCTGCTAACGTTTTGAGAACATTATTAACCCTCTGGTGCTCTTATTATTTTTATTTAATATTTTGTATTTTTAGGGGATTTTATGGTATTAAATTATATTTATGCTGTATTTATAATTAATTTATTCACTTTTAAGCATAGACCTGAACATAACATTTCCAACAGACTGAAGCAACAGACTGAAGTTTGATTTCTTTTCAAAGTCGACACTCGGCAGATTATTGCTGAAGTGAAAAAAGTTTTAAAAAGTGAACTTAAAAAAAGTAACAGAATTTTACGTGTATTGTTATGAAAAATGTGCAAAAATACTATTTTAAATTTTTATATGAAATATATATATTTTCAAAAACATGTTTTACTCTAAATCTGTGAGAAATCAAAGCCATAAATCTCAGTGAGATGTTGTTCGGCTGCAGTACCAAACGCTTCCACTAGAGGAAATTCGTCTCCCAATTCTTGACCGCGAGGAGCACAAGTGTGACTATTTTTGTCAGGACCATTAAACCTGTTCACATCATGTCCATGATCGTTTTGTGTATTCACACAGTAAGTTCCAAAACCTTTACCAAGATTCGTACCATTCCGATGAAGAAAAAAAATAATTAAAAAAACGAATGTAACATTTTTCGGTCAAAAATGACCCAAGAGCACCAGATGTTAGGCCAGATAACTGGAAGAACGCTTGTTTGTAACTTTGAGAGAGCGTTTCCTGTTGACGGAGTTGTTTTTGCTGCAGGAACGGAGGACACCCGTCTGAACAATGACTGTAATAATGAGCCGGTCTGTCCCGCCAAGTGCCGCTGCGAGTCTAACGTGGTGGACTGTTCCAATCTTAGGCTGAACCGCATCCCTGAACACATCCCAGCATCCACCACTGAACTGTAAGACGCCGTCAGCCAATGTTTCTCATAAGAACGGATTCCAGAAGTCTGTTTGGTTAATCTCACTTTCATATGTTTTCACAAGCCGTCTCAACAATAACGAGATCACGACGATTGAAGCCACGGGTGTTTTCAAGACGCTGTCTCAGCTGAAGAAGATGTAAGTCCCGCTGAGGGTTGGGGATCGTTTCTATTCGATCGATTCCGATTGTTATCGATTCCTAATTTCAATTATATCAATATCATTCACATTTAGTCTTATTGCAGGTTTAAAAGGTTTAAAAAATACCATAGAAAAACAACTAGCCTAAGTAAAATAAATTTCAAGCATTATTTAAGACTAGTAAACACTCAGTAATTAAAAAAGAACAAATAAAAAATTAGCAATCACAACAAATAGATACATTTGAACAAAGATAAGATTGAAATAAACAGTGTTTTAAGATTTTCAGGTAATCAAATGTAAAATAACAAATAAAATAAAATATACATTACAAATATTTCCCTACAAAAGTTATTCAGTCAGGAACGGGTGAATTTTCTGGTAACACTTTACAATAAGGTTCATTAGTTAATGCATTAACTAACATTAACTAACCATGAGCAATACATTTGTTACTGTATTTGTTCATCTTTGTTAACGTTAGTTAATAGAAATAGAGCTATTCATTGTTTGTTCATGTTAGTTCACAGAGCATGAACTAATGTTAACAAGATTTTAATAAAGTATTAGTAAATGTTGAAATTAACATGAACAAAGATTAATAAATGCTGTATAAGTGTAGTTCATTATTAGTTCATGTTAACTAATGTAGTTAACTAATGTTAACTAACGAACCTTATTGTAAAGTGTTACCAATTTTCTCTTCGTCTTCTGTGGTTTGATTAGTGTTCTTATAGAGACGGCAGGAATATTAGTGCTGTCACTTTAAAAGCTGCCGGATCCGATATACTGATACACATGAAACAGCGCCGGAGTCTCACGCTTGGAAAGTCATATAGAAATGCTCACAAAGGAATCGATAAGAGGAATCGAAATGTTATGTTTATAACAAGTATCCGATTCCTGACCTCAAGTATTCGATTCCAGAATTGGAAACGATTTCCGATTCCCAGCCCTACCGCTCTCATGTCTGTCCGTGTGACTGGTTGTGATTCTTTACTAATGTTTCCCTTCGATCCGCAGAAACTTGAGCAACAATAAGATCTCTGAGATCGAGGACGGGGCGTTTGAAGGGGCGTCTTCGGTCAGTGAGCTGCACCTGACGGCGAACCAGCTGGACTCGGCTCACAGCGGGATGTTCAGGGGTCTGGACGGCCTGCGCATGCTGTGAGCTCAGGCACTTTCAGTCATCTATCATAATGGAGTAGAGCTGCACCGTTCATCACAACGAAAACGACGCGATTTGGCAAAGGCTGTGATTATTTTTAACGCGCAGTTTGTCAGTGCAGCGGCTGATCGGTAGTAAATGCTCCATCTGAACACCAGAGGGCGTCTCACACACACACACACACACACACACACACACACACACACACACACACACCACATATCCATCTGAACACCAGAGGGCGTCTCACACACACACACACACGCACCACATATCCATCTGAACACCAGAGGGCGTCTCTCACACACACACACCACATATCCATCTGAACACCAGAGGGCGTCTCACACACACACACACACACACACACACACTGACGAGCTGCTCATAACTAATAATCACTGACGAGCTGCTCGTAACTAATAATCACTGATGAGCTGCTCGTAACTAATAATCACTGATGAGCTGCTCGTAACTAATAATCACTGACGATTTGCTCGTAACTAATAATCACTGACGATTTGCTCGTAACTAATAATCACTGACGAGCTGCTCGTAACTAATAATCACTGACGAGCTGCTCATAACTAATAATCACTGACGAGCTGCTCGTAACTAATAATCACTGACGAGCTGCTCATAACTAATAATCACTGACGAGCTGCTCATAAGTAATAATCACTGACGATTTGCTCGTAACTAATAATCACTGACGAGCTGCTCATAACTAATAATCACTGACGAGCTGCTCATAACTAATAATCACTGACGAGCTGCTCGTTACCAATAATCAGTGATGAGCTGCGCATAACTAATAATCACTGACGAGCTGCTCATAACTAATAATCACAGCCTTTGCCATTTCAAATCGCGATGAGCCAAATCGGTTTAAGTGCGATTACATGGAAATTGCGATTAATCGCGCAGCTCTATAATGTAGCATTTTCTTCATCTGAGTTCATCCTCACACTCTGTGTTTTCCAGAATGCTGCGGAACAATCGCATCAGCTGCATCCACAACAACAGCTTCACAGGCTTACACAGCGTGCGTCTGCTGTCCCTGTACGACAACACGCTGAGCAGCATCACCCCGGGAGCCTTCGACACGCTGCAGAGCCTCTCCACGCTGTGAGTCGAGCGAGAGACACGCTTCCTCTCACCTCACTTCAGCTGGCAGCGATAACACAACCGTCTCCGGGCATTACGAACTAATGTTCTTCCAGGAACGTTAATAGAACGTTCGTTCAACGTTATCTGGCCTTTAATGATGTTCTCAAAGCATTAGCACAAAAACATTATTTATACATCAGTTACAGTTAGTTGTACGTTCGTCTGTTGCTACTTGTTTCAGAACGTTCAGAGAATATTCAAAAGTGACATTCCCATAATATTTGCAAAATGAAATGTTCCTTTAAAGGAGAAATTCACTTCAGAATTAAAGTTAAAGATAATTTACTCCCCCACGTCATTCAAGAGGATCATGTCTTTCTTTCTTCAGTTGAAAACAAATGAAAGTTTTTGAGGAAAACACTCCAGGGATTTTCTCCATATAGTGACTTCAATGGAGTCCAAAGACTTCAAAGTCTCGACATGATCCAGCCGAGGAATAAGAGTCTGATCTAGACAAACCAGCGCACATTTTATAACAAAAATAAACATTTATATACTTTTAAACCACAAATGCTTGTCTTGCTCTAGCTGTGATGCGCCACACATTACGTAATCAGGTTGAAAGGTCACGCGTGACGTAGGAGGATGAACAGACCCAGTGTTTACAAGGCTAACCTGCAAGACTGAGTCAAACATCATTTACAAAAAAATAAAATAAATTAAAGGTAAAACAGCGATGTCGGACGATTTTGAAGTTGAGAATGAGATGAATGAGTTTTTCGCTCTGCTCTACATTTCTGAACCGGAACACGCGTGACCTTTCAACATGATTACGTAGTGTGTGCCGCATCACAGCTAGTGCAAGACGAGCATTAGTGGTTAAAAGTATATAAATGTTTATTTTTTTTAGACGGATGGTTTGTCTAGATCAGACTCTTATCGCTCAGCTGGGATCGTGTCGAGACTTTGAACCTTTGGATCCAGGGTGGCAATATAATGGAATTTTGTTCATTCCCTTTCCAAAATTAGCGAGTAATCTTGTAAAAAAACTTATTTTAAGAAAGACACATTTGCATCTGCAAGCCCCGCCTTCTAAATGAAAGAGCCAATCGCCAATTGGTAAAGTCATTGCATCACTGCAGCTTGAATAATTTCCCCATTCAAAGAGAGAAAACGATACTCGGTTACTAACGTAACCTCGGTTCTCTCTAGAGAGGGAACGAGTATTGCGTAAGTTTAGCTTACGCTACGGGAAAGATTCATCTTCTCGAGATACTGAAGCCAAAAAATTATCCTTAATTTTGTATACCTTGTCAACGCAGTGCAGCAGCTGGCAGACCTAGAGCAGGCTATCTTGCATGCTCATTGGCTGCCCTGCGGGCAACTGCTGCAGCCTACCAGTGAGCTCGGCGTGACGTCACGCCCAATGAAGGGCGCCCTCGCCTTCATAGCGTCACAGCCCGCCAGAATGGGCGTGGCTTAGCCTATAAAGGAAAGGGGCTGTAGGCTGCTTCCCTGTTTTTTGTCGACTGAAGCGAAGTCGCTCGTGGCGCGAGCACGGCCGGTTACGCAATACTCGTTCCCTCTCTAGAGAGAACCGAGGTTACGTTAGTAACCGAGTATCGTTCTCTTACGAGAGGTTCTCTCGTATTGCGTAAGTTTAGCTTACGCTACGGGAACACTTTGTCAACGCCGTGCGCGCCAAGCATCCACATGAGACCCCGATCTTTCCAGGGGGGAACCCCATAAGTGGAAAGAATAAGGTGGCCGGCCATGCGGGCCATCACTTGTACATAAGCACACATAGGGCATACAGAGCACCGCGGGCGCGGGGTCTGTATAGGCACAAGGCATAATCCCATTTAGTGTAGCTCAACCAGGAGAGCTGGGTCATGTGAGAGTGATCTGAGCAGGAGATCTGGGCAGAATACACCTCTCGTTCAGACTGACAGCAGTTTAGCCTGCAAGGCGGGAACTTCTAGGTTATAAAACCTAACAAAGGTAGACGGGGAGCTCCAGCCCGCCGCTACGCATATGTCATGGATAGAAATCCCGCTGGACCATGCCCACGAAGAGGCCACGCCTCTCGTGGAATGAGCCCTGATGCCCAGAAGGCATTGCAGACCCTTTGACGCGTAAGCGGCCGCTATAGCATCTTCTATCCATCTGGACAGGCTCTGTTTCGAAGAGGCGAAACCCTTGGTGCGCCCACCAAACAAAACAAAAAGCTGTTCCGAGCGTCTGAAGGAGGCGGAGCGCGTAATGTAAAACCTCAGCGCTCTGACGGGGCAGAGGAGGTTCACGTCACTTTCACTGTCAGATGCTGGGAGAGCAGACAATGAAATAACTTGCGCTCTGAATGGAGTGCCCATCACTTTAGGGACATAGCCATGTCTAGGTCTGAGGATGACTTTAGAGTCGTTTGGTCCGAACTCAAGACACGACGCTCTGACAGACAGCGCATGCAGATCCCCTACGCGTTTTACTGATGACAGTGCAATCAGAAAAAACATTTTCAGTGATAGATATTTCAACCCCACGGAGTCTAGTGGTTCAAAAGGAAAAGCTTTCAGGGCCTCGAGGACCAATGAAAGACCCCACATAGGAACCGACGGGGGGCGCGGCGGATTCATCCTTCTAGCTCCTCTAAGGAAGCGGATGATCAACTCATGTTTTCCCAGTGACTGGCCGTGCGTTGATTCTGCAAACTCTGCCACGGCCGCCACATATACTTTGAGCGTGGAAGGGGACCTTCCCTTATCCTAAAAAGGAAATTGACTGGCTGGGCAGTAATGAGCTCTTGGTCCAGTTGACCGTGAGACCCAAGCTTTCCAGGAGACTGAGAAGCACTGTTCTGTGAGATAGAAGTTCCGTCTCTGACTGTGCCAATATCAGCCAATCGTCCAGATAGTTCATTATTCGCAGCCCCTGACTTCTCAGGGGGGCGAGCGCCGCGTCCATGCACTTTGTAAATGTATGGGGTGCCAGGGACAGGCCGAACGGCAGGACGGTGTATTGATATACCTGACCGTCGAAGACGAATCTCAAAAATTGCCTGTGACGGGGTACTATCTGAATCTGAAAACATGAATCCTTCAGGTCTAGAGAAATAAACCAGTCCCTCGGGCGAACGTGCGCGAGGATTTTTCTGGTCGTAAGCATTTTGAACGGTCTTCTCGCAAGCACTTTGTTCAAATGTCTCAGATCTAGGATGGGTCTGAAGGCTCCGTCCTTCTTGGGCACGAGAAAATAACGGCTGTAAAAACCTGACTCGCTTAGAGAAGGCGGTACCCTTTCTATAGCCCCTTTGCACAGCAGCTTTGCTATTTCTGCGTGAAGTAGGTGTGCTACTTCCGCATTCACTATCGTCGCGATCCGGGCTTGAAAGCGCGTGGGACGGCGAATGAATTGAAGTGTATAGCCCTGCTTTATTGTGCTCAACACACCTTCTGAAATCCCTGGGATGTTTTCCCACGCAGCTATGTGAGCCGCTAGAGGGCGAATGGCCTCCGGGTTCAGACCGCCATTTGCTGGCCTGTGAAACTGAACCGGAGCGGTTCTGGGCAATGGCGGCTCGCTGACAGCCGAAGCCGGCTGATTTATGTGAGATGTCCCGATCATAAGGGATGGGGAACAAACTTTTGCCACATTTTGACGCGCGAGCAGTGCTCCGGGTGAAAGATCTCTCTGTAAGCGTGAGCGCGTGAACGCGGGCACGAGACTTACAACTGTATCTAACGCCCCGATCATAACAGAAGGGGAGCGTTTTATTAACGCCCTGTGTTTTGTGATAACGCTTAAGCGCGCGGGCGGGGCCCGGGGAGAGGTTTGTGTTAGTAAGCGTGAGCGCTCTCTGGCGGGCACGAGACTTACATTTATAACCTGCTTTTTTGACCGTGTAACAGAGCGGGCAGATAGTGGGCACAGATTTGTGGACACATTTCTTACATTCAACACTCGAGCGGCTTTTCTGCGCTTTATGAGAGTGTGCTCTGTGAGTGACACAGAATTTTGAGTGCTTATGTGTAGGGGTGAACACTGGGGCGTGGGCACTTTCACTACACTTAAAACATTGACAGCGTGAGCCGGACCAGACATTACACTCTTTTTGAGATTTATCTGGGTTGCCGTGAAAACGGCGTTTGTGTGCAGGCGAGAGGGTGAATAAACTGGCTCGTTGGCTGCTAGTTGAACCGCTGCAGTAGCCTGTTTGAAGGAGACTGACAGGGAAATGAACTTTGACGGCGGTCCGGCCGCAGCTGGACACGCGCGTCTTTTCTCTCTTACAGTTAGGAGGGCTTCGCGTGCTCGGATTTCAGCGTGATTCTTTGCCGAGGCCCTCTGGGAGGCGGCGGTCTGTGACGGCTGTCTGAGCGCGATCTAGGGCGGCCGCCCTGATGTCGCTGCGAAGGCTGAGGCTGGGGCTGTGCTGGACGCTGGGTGCTGGTTCGCACAGGAGGCTGGCTTTGTCTCTCGCGAGAGCGGCCTGAGGCGGAACTCGAGCGCCGCGGCAGGAAGAGATTCATGGCCTGTGTGGTCTTCTGTACCTCAGAAAAGCAATCAACGATCCCGTTCACCGCTGGGCCGAAGAGACCAGTGGGGGTAAGCGGCGCGTTCAGAAACGTGGCTCGCTCAGATTCCCTCATATCCGCGAGCGGAGGGCGGACAAAGGTGCGCTGCGACCGCCTCTTCCACCGGTGGCATAGCCGTGTACCCTTTCTCGGCGGCGCCGTCCACTCGGGAGAGTGACGCGGAGGCCGGTGACTGTAGTCGAGAAGAGAACGGAGTACTCCACGACTTCGTCAGCTCCGCATGAAGTTCCGGCAGGAATGGAGCGGGCCTCGTTGCTGAAGCTGAGCGGCGGCGACTCTGAAGGAAGCATCCGTCGAGCCTGGTCGGCGCGGGTTCCTCTGGCGGCGACCACTCGAGCCCGAGGCGGTCAACGGCCTGAGTTAGCAGGCGCATTAGCTCAGCGTCAGCTCCAGTGCGGGTACGGGTGGATTCCTGGATCGACGAGGCGGCGGAATGAAGCGACCATTCCTCGCTGTCCGATGCCAGGATAGAGCAGCAGTCCCTCGTGGCGTGTCCCTCGGCCTCATCCTCCGAAGCGACGGCAGTGAGGCTCGTGAGCGGCAGCTGCGCGTCGGAGAGGAGAGGCGGGGAGGGCGAAAGCGAGGCTCGAGGGAGATTCTCCGGCGAGCGCGTCGCTGTGGCTACAGGTTCCGGCTGTCTCAGGGAACGGCGCTTCTTCCTGCGCGGTCCCACAGAGGGCGGAGTGACTGCTGCGGAGTTGAGAGCTTCGAGTCGAGCCCACAGGGTCGCCAACGGAAGCTCCTCACAGAGCTCGCAGCCCCCGGAAGCGAGGGCGAGCTCAGCGTGTTCCAGGCCCAGGCAGAGAGCGCAGATCAGGTGGCGGTCTCCGGCGCTGAGCGGGGCTCTACACGAGCCGCAGGAAGTGCGAGGCATCTTGAAAAAGACGCTCGCTGCTCTTTTAGAAAATATACAATCTAAATAGCAAGGCAAAAGGATACGTCGCCGGATAGCGTAGCTCGCACGGATGGCTGAAGGTGGCGAAGACGGCCGGCTTCCTCAGCGCTGTCCTAAGCTGGCTGTTCGACGGCGGCGGTGGCTTCTCTCAGATCCAGCGATACGAAGAGCTCGCTGAAGAGACAAAAATCAGGGAAGCAGCCTACAGCCCCTTTCCTTTATAGGCTAAGCCACGCCCATTCTGGCGGGCTGTGACGCTATGAAGGCGCGGGTGCCCTTCATTGGGCGTGACGTCACGCCGGGCTCACTGGTAGGCTGCAGCAGTTGCCCGCAGGGCAGCCAATGAGCACGCAAGATAGCCTGCTCTAGGTCTGCCAGCTGCTGCACTGCGTTGACAAGGTATACAAAATTAAGGATAATTTTTTGGCTTCAGTATCTCGAGAAGATGAATCTTTCCCGTAGCGTAAGCTAAACTTACGCAATACGAGAGAACCTCTCGTAAGAGAACTCTAAGAGGCGTTTCAAAGATGGCCGCCAACTGAAATGACTAGCCTTATAGGGACCTTACAGACGAGGCTAATTAATATCTCTCTGTGTGTGTGTGTGTGTGTGGCAGAAACCTGCTGGCCAACCCGTTCAACTGTGACTGCCGCCTGTCCTGGCTGAGCGTGTGGCTGAGGAGCCGTAAGATCGTGACGGGGAACCCTCGCTGCCAGCGGCCCGCCTTCCTCAAGGAGATTCCCCTGCAGGACGTCGCTCTGCCGGACTTCCGCTGCGACGACGGTGAAAACACTAACTCAGACATTTCTCACATTATCATCGTTTATTCGCTATAGCTATACATATGAACTTCAGGTTGATATATGAATATGAATATGCATATGAACTTCTTTCTACATTTGTCCGTCCTTCTGTTAGACCAGTGTTTCTCAACCTCTCCTGCAGGGACCCCCTGACAGGCCATGCTTTTGTTTTAACCCTGAAATGGCACACCTGATTCAATTAATTAAAGGCTTAATGTGCAGCTGACTAATTGAATCAGGTGTGCCATTTCAGGGTTAAAACAAAAACATGTCCTGTCAGGGGGTCCCTGCAGGAGAGGTTGAGAAATACTGTGTTAGACTCTCACACATGAATTATGTTGAATATCTGTCAGCTGTTAAATTTAACTACACAATTAGATAATACCAGTTTAGCTCAACCAATCACCAAGCAATGCTTCATGTTGTTCAGTCTGTGGTGTAAAAAGGTGCATTAGCAATTAAAGAAAAAACACTTCAACAAAACATGATCAGCTCAAAGTGTCCCAATCATTTTTGGTCCCAAATTTTTACTGGTAGTCACAGTATGAAGAATTATTGTGTATAATATCTCACAGTTTACTTTGTTTTGCTCTCGTCACTTACATAAATGAATTATAGTGTCCTGCACACACTAGTAGAAAAATATCAAAAATGATATCTGGTGTCTGAATAATTGTTGGTTTGACTGTAATTCAGCCAACTGGATGTCAAGTCACCTTCATTTACAGTGGATAGCATAAGTGAACACACCCATGCTAAAGTTGACTAAAAAGAGGAATAAAAAAATATCTTTTGGAAATTGATCTTAATGCCTTAATTTAAAAAAGGTATGATGAAGGGAATGTGATGATGTGGGATATTTTAATTCCAAAGGCCAAGGGAACTTTATCAGGATGCATATGATCCCGGATCCATGAAATAACTGGCCTTTAAAAATAAAAATCTGCTGTCTCTAGGGGAATTTAACATAGGGGTGTCCTGACTTATGCACCCTGTATTTTAAGAGAGAACATTTATTTATTTATGATACATTATTCATACACAAAGAAAATTGGTGTCCTTAAAGGTTGGATTTTTCCTCATTTTTTAAATTAAGGCATTAAGATCAATTTCCAAAAGATGATTTTTTATTCCTCTTTTTAGTCAACTTTAGCATGGGTGTGTTCACTTATACTATCCACTGTATGTAGCACTTTTAACAATATGGACTGTTTCACAGCAGCTTTACAGTGATAATAGGAGATTACAGTAACAGAGATTGTTTTGGCTTTACAGCAGCTCTAGAATGAAGTTATTGTCCAGATAAAGTTAGTTTTGATTGGTTCACTTCCGTCACAACGATCATTAGTTATTAACTCAGGGGCCGCTAACACACACCGCTCTGACAGAAAAGCTGTAATGTGTGTATGACCAGTGTTGTACGAGTGCTAACGCTGGTGTTCCCTCAGATGCTGAGGAGGCGAGCTGCTCCCCGCCGGCCCCATGTCCCAGCGAGTGCTCCTGTCTGGAGACGGTGGTGCGCTGCAGCAACAAACACCTGCACCTCTTACCCAGAGGCATTCCTCGCAACGTCACCGAGCTGTGAGTCTCCGCCACATGAGACACAACTATTACACTGTGTGTCCTGATCAGGGTTTACTTTTACACTCACCGGCCAGTTTGGCAAGTTACCGGCCATTCAGAACTTCTGGTTTATTTCTCTCTTTCTTTTTTTGGCTAGTAGATTAACTACGTCACACATATATAATCCTCATCCAGCATCTCCTCTATTCCTCTTTCATCCTCATCACCAAAAATGTGTTTATCAATACAGTATAAAGAACATAAAAAAAATGCAGGATGTTGGAAAATAACAGTGTCTTTTCTGTTTAGCAAATGCTTTTTAATCTTCGCTATTGCTTCAATGCAAATGAACAAGCGTGCCGTTATCTGTTGTGTAGTGACGTGTGTGTTCAAGTAATCCAGATATGAGCAGATTCTGTGTAATACGCTGTATTTAATATATCATGATGACTCAGTATTTGTGCTAAATCTGCACAGATTTGTCTTACACGAACTTCCCCAGCAAAGTGAGTAAACAAACCCTCGTCCTAAACATAGACTGTAAAAAAATATGGACGTTAGTGTCCGTGACGTCACCCGAATGTTTCTGTAGAGCATTTTTGAAGCCCTAAGTGGGCGGAGCTGGCCGTCGCCATCTTGGCAGCGTCACTCTCGGATAAACGAACATGTGCAGCGAGACGGATTAGCTGAGGGGACGTGACGCTAACAGACAGCAGCTAGTAGTGACATCAGCGGCAATCCACCTGTCACTCAAGTGGCCACACCCCTAATTATGGAGAACTTTAAGGTTTAATATAATTTAAACAGATTAGTTAAAAAAATTCACCCCCCTCACAGTTGTTATGAAAGACAAAATTAGCTATATAGACCAAAACCACTTTTTGCACCAGGCTGTTAACATGTTTTTTCTGCTGTAAAGTTGGGCATTTTAACATGGGGGTCTATGGGATTGAGACTCTTCTGCAACCGGTCTCTAGTGGTCGGTCGATGAACTGCAGTTTAAGTCACTTCAGTGTTGATTCAAGAGAGAGACCGGAAGGTCAAGGAGAGGCACTGCAGAACACTTATTCTGATTGGTTCAGTCGTCTTTCATAGGCATACATGATAGGAAATGTTGTCTTTAATATAATGCACAGACAATACAACATAAGCCTACATCATGCAATGGCAAGAGAAGTTAGTTATGATTTGAATGACATGTACTCTGTCCTACACCGACTACAAACACATTTTCTATCATGTTTGCCTATGAAAGACGATCGAGCCAATCAGAGTGGATATATACATGTAGCCACGGCCCGTTCAAAATCACAGCCAATCAGAGCAAATGTCATGTTAATGTGTATCAAGGTGAGAACCAATACGCTTATTTCACGCAGCCGTTATTTTGAAATCGAAAGTGTTTAATCATAGGAGATTTTAATCATAGGAGAATCGCGAATGCGATGGCGTATTGTTGTGTTTAATGTAGAAATTAGTTATTCTAAAAATGTACATACATTTCTTTCATACTTTACACTATATACAGTGAAATTCATTTATAATTTTTTTTTTTTTAAGAAAGTAAAAACATAAGCAGGAACGAACTATATCTACATATCCTATATTGGATATTAACATCCAATAGTGTAAATCGCGGCAGCAGCTTCAGGTTGGTAGTCCAAGGCATTGTTGTTTATCTTTACTTCCGGGGTTCTTCCCACCGGAGCCTCGCTTTCAATTTCAAAACAACGGCTGCGTGAAATAAGCGTATGAGATTCCACAGTGGGCGGAGCTACTCAGAGCAGTTCACAGAGATAGAAAGTCAGCAACTGAGAAAATGTTACTTATTTTTCTTTATTTAATCAGGGACAATACACATTAATAACACATGAAAAAAGCAAGATTTATCCAAATTAGCTCATTTTCATCTGCAGTCCCTTATACATTAAGGCATAAATATTTTTTCGAGTGTTGTTGCTGGTTACAAAAACTCTTTAATGTCAGATTCTTTAATAAACTCTGAGATGATCAGCTCTGTTATCAAACCGCACAGTGTTACAGGATACAAGCTACTTTACAGACATACAGTTTCAGTTATTCTGCCAA
>JAPDVR010000019.1:41707439-41774939 GCA_026230005.1 Gila orcuttii | reverse complement strand
AAACACACTTCACACTGTACACTCACGTACACTAAACACACTTCACTGTACACTCACGTACACTAAACACACTTCACACTGTACACTCACGTACACTAAACACACTTCACACTGTACACTCACGTACACTAAACACACTTCACACTGTACACTCACGTACACTAAACACACTTCACACTGTACACTCACGTACACTAAACACACTTCACTGTACACTCACGTACACTAAACACACTTCACTGTACACTCACGTACACTAAACACACTTCACACTGTACACTCACGTACACTAAACACACTTCACACTGTACACTCACGTACACTAAACACACTTCACACTGTACACTCACGTACACTAAACACACTTCACTGTACACTCACGTACACTAAACACACTTCACACTGTACACTCACGTACACTAAACACACTTCACACTGTACACTCACGTACACTAAACACACTTCACACTGTACACTCACGTACACTAAACACACTTCACTGTACACTCACGTACACTAAACACACTTCACACTGTACACTCACGTACACTAAACACACTTCACACTGTACACTCACGTACACTAAACACACTTCACACTGTACACTCACGTACACTAAACACACTTCACACTGTACACTCACGTACACTAAACACACTTCACTGTACACTCACGTACACTAAACACACTTCACTGTACACTCACGTACACTAAACACACTTCACACTGTACACTCACGTACACTAAACACACTTCACACTGTACACTCACGTACACTAAACACACTTCACACTGTACACTCACGTACACTAAACACACTTCACACTGTACACTCACGAACACTAAACACACTTCACACTGTACACTCACGTACACTAAACACACTTCACACTGTACACTCACATACACTAAACACACTTCACACTGTACACTCACGTACACTAAACACACTTCACACTGTACACTCACGTACACTAAACACACTTCACACTGTACACTCACGAACACTAAACACACTTCACACTGTACACTCACGAACACTAAACACACTTCACACTGTACACTCACGTACACTAAACACACTTCACACTGTACACTCACGAACACTAAACACACTTCACTGTACACTCACGTACACTAAACACACTTCACACTGTACACTCACGAACACTAAACACACTTCACACTGTACACTCACGTACACTAAACACACTTCACACTGTACACTCACGAACACTAAACACACTTCACACTGTACACTCACGAACACTAAACACACTTCACACTGTACACTCACGAACACTAAACACACTTCACACTGTACACTCACGAACACTAAACACACTTCACACTGTACACTCACGTACACTAAACACACTTCACACTGTACACTCACGTACACTAAACACACTTCACACTGGTACACTCACGTACACTAAACACACTTCACACTGTACACTCACGAACACTAAACACACTTCACACTGTACACTCACGTACACTAAACACACTTCACACTGTACACTCACGAACACTAAACACACTTCACACTGTACACTCACGAACACTAAACACACTTCACACTGTACACTCACGAACACTAAACACACTTCACACTGTACACTCACGAACACTAAACACACTTCACACTGTACACTCACGTACACTAAACACACTTCACACTGTACACTCACGTACACTAAACACACTTCACACTGTACACTCACGAACACTAAACACACTTCACACTGTACACTCACGTACACTAAACACACTTCACACTGTACACTCACGAACACTAAACACACTTCACTGTACACTCACGTACACTAAACACACTTCACACTGTACACTCACGAACACTAAACACACTTCACACTGTACACTCACGAACACTGAACACACTTCACACTGTACACTCACGAACACTAAACACACTTCACACTGTACACTCACGAATACTAAACACACTTCACACTGTACACTCACGTACACTAAACACACTTCACACTGTACACTCACGAACACTGAACACACTTCACACTGTACACTCACGAACACTAAACACACTTCACTGTACACTCACGAACACTGAACACACTTCACACTGTACACTCACGTACACTAAACACACTTCACACTGTACACTCACGTACACTGAACACACTTCACACTGTACACTCACGAACACTAAACACACTTCACTGTACACTCACGAACACTGAACACACTTCACACTGTACACTCACGTACACTAAACACACTTCACTGTACACTCACGAACACTGAACACACTTCACACTGTACACTCACGAACACTGAACACACTTCACACTGTACACTCACGAACACTAAACACACTTCACTGTACACTCACGAACACTGAACACACTTCACACTGTACACTCACGAACACTGAACACACTTCACACTGTACACTCACGAACACTAAACACACTTCACTGTACACTCACGAACACTGAACACACTTCACACTGTACACTCACGAACACTGAACACACTTCACACTGTACACTCACGAACACTAAACACACTTCACTGTACACTCACGAACACTGAACACACTTCACACTGTACACTCACGAACACTAAACACACTTCACTGTACACTCACGAACACTGAACACACTTCACACTGTACACTCACGAACACTAAACACACTTCACTGTACACTCACGAACACTGAACACACTTCACACTGTACACTCACGAACACTGAACACACTTCACACTGTACACTCACGAACACTAAACACACTTCACTGTACACTCACGAACACTAAACACACCACACTGTACACTCACGAACACTGAACACACTTCACACTGTACACTCACGTACACTAAACACACTTCACACTGTACACTCACGAACACTAAACACACTTCACTGTACACTCACGAACACTAAACACACTTCACACTGTACACTCACGTACACTAAACACACTTCACACTGTACACTCACGTACACTGAACACACTTCACACTGTACACTCACGAACACTAAACACACTTCACTGTACACTCACGAACACTGAACACACTTCACACTGTACACTCACGTACACTAAACACACTTCACACTGTACACTCACGAACACTGAACACACTTCACACTGTACACTCACGAATACTAAACACACTTCACACTGTACACTCACGTACACTAAACACACTTCACACTGTACACTCACGTACACTAAACACACTTCACACTGTACACTCACGAACACTAAACACACTTCACACTGTACACTCACGAACACTAAACACACTTCACACTGTACACTCACGTACACTAAACACACTTCACACTGTACACTCACGAACACTGAACACACTTCACACTGTACACTCACGTACACTAAACACACTTCACACTGTACACTCACGAACACTAAACACACCACACTGTACACTCACGTACACTAAACACACTTCACACTGTACACTCACGAACACTAAACACACTTCACACTGTACACTCACGAACACTAAACACACTTCACACTGTACACTCACGTACACTAAACACACTTCACACTGTACACTCACGTACACTAAACACACTTCACACTGTACACTCACGTACACTAAACACACTTCACACTGTACACTCACGAACACTAAACACACCACACTGTACACTCACGTACACTAAACACACTTCACACTGTACACTCACGAACACTAAACACACTTCACACTGTACACTCACGAACACTAAACACACTTCACACTGTACACTCACGTACACTAAACACACTTCACACTGTACACTCACGTACACTAAACACACTTCACACTGTACACTCACGTACACTAAACACACTTCACACTGTACACTCACGTACACTAAACACACTTCACACTGTACACTCACGTACACTAAACACACTTCACACTGTACACTCACGTACACTAAACACACTTCACACTGTACACTCACGTACACTAAACACACTTCACACTGTACACTCACGTACACTAAACACACTTCACACTGTACACTCACGTACACTAAACACACTTCACACTGTACACTCACGTACACTAAACACACTTCACACTGTACACTCACGTACACTAAACACACTTCACACTGTACACTCACGAACACTAAACACACCACACTGTACACTCACGTACACTAAACACACTTCACACTGTACACTCACGAACACTAAACACACTTCACACTGTACACTCACGTACACTAAACACACTTCACTGTACACTCACGTACACTAAACACACTTCACACTGTACACTCACGTACACTAAACACACTTCACACTGTACACTCACGTACACTAAACACACTTCACACTGTACACTCACGTACACTAAACACACTTCACACTGTACACTCACGTACACTAAACACACTTCACACTGTACACTCACGTACACTAAACACACTTCACACTGTACACTCACGTACACTAAACACACCACACTGTACACTCACGTACACTAAACACACTTCACACTGTACACTCACGTACACTAAACACACTTCACACTGTACACTCACGTACACTAAACACACTTCACACTGTACACTCACGTACACTAAACACACTTCACACTGTACACTCACGTACACTAAACACACTTCACACTGTACACTCACGTACACTAAACACACTTCACACTGTACACTCACGAACACTAAACACACCACACTGTACACTCACGTACACTAAACACACTTCACACTGTACACTCACGAACACTAAACACACTTCACACTGTACACTCACGAACACTAAACACACCACACTGTACACTCACGTACACTAAACACACTTCACACTGTACACTCACGTACACTAAACACACTTCACACTGTACACTCACGTACACTAAACACACTTCACACTGTACACTCACGAACACTAAACACACCACACTGTACACTCACGTACACTAAACACACTTCACACTGTACACTCACGAACACTAAACACACTTCACACTGTACACTCACGAACACTAAACACACCACACTGTACACTCACGAACACTAAACACACTTCACACTGTACACTCACGTACACTAAACACACTTCACTGTACACTCACGTACACTAAACACACTTCACACTGTACACTCACGTACACTAAACACACTTCACACTGTACACTCACGTACACTAAACACACTTCACACTGTACACTCACGTACACTAAACACACCACACTGTACACTCACGTACACTAAACACACTTCACACTGTACACTCACGTACACTAAACACACTTCACACTGTACACTCACGTACACTAAACACACTTCACACTGTACACTCACGTACACTAAACACACTTCACACTGTACACTCACGTACACTAAACACACTTCACACTGTACACTCACGTACACTAAACACACTTCACACTGTACACTCACGAACACTAAACACACCACACTGTACACTCACGTACACTAAACACACTTCACACTGTACACTCACGAACACTAAACACACTTCACACTGTACACTCACGTACACTAAACACACTTCACACTGTACACTCACGTACACTAAACACACTTCACACTGTACACTCACGTACACTAAACACACTTCACACTGTACACTCACGTACACTAAACACACTTCACACTGTACACTCACGAACACTAAACACACCACACTGTACACTCACGTACACTAAACACACTTCACACTGTACACTCACGAACACTAAACACACTTCACACTGTACACTCACGTACACTAAACACACTTCACACTGTACACTCACGAACACTAAACACACTTCACACTGTACACTCACGTACACTAAACACACTTCACACTGTACACTCACGTACACTAAACACACTTCACACTGTACACTCACGAACACTAAACACACTTCACACTGTACACTCACGTACACTAAACACACTTCACACTGTACACTCACGTACACTAAACACACTTCACACTGTACACTCACGTACACTAAACACACTTCACACTGTACACTCACGTACACTAAACACACTTCACACTGTACACTCACGTACACTAAACACACTTCACACTGTACACTCACGTACACTAAACACACTTCACACTGTACACTCACGAACACTAAACACACTTCACTGTACACTCACGTACACTAAACACACTTCACACTGTACACTCACGTACACTAAACACACTTCACACTGTACACTCACGAACACTAAACACACTTCACACTGTACACTCACGTACACTAAACACACTTCACACTGTACACTCACGAACACTAAACACACTTCACACTGTACACTCACGTACACTAAACACACTTCACACTGTACACTCACGAACACTAAACACACTTCACACTGTACACTCACGAACACTAAACACACTTCACACTGTACACTCACGTACACTAAACACACTTCACACTGTACACTCACGTACACTAAACACACTTCACTGTACACTCACGTACACTAAACACACTTCACACTGTACACTCACGTACACCAAACACACTTCACACTGTACACTCACGTACACTAAACACACTTCACACTGTACACTCACGAACACTAAACACACTTCACACTGTACACTCACGAACACTAAACACACTTCACACTGTACACTCACGAACACTAAACACACTTCACACTGTACACTCACGAACACTAAACACACTTCACACTGTACACTCACGAACACTAAACACACTTCACACTGTACACTCACGTACACTAAACACACTTCACACTGTACACTCACGTACACTAAACACACTTCACTGTACACTCACGTACACTAAACACACTTCACACTGTACACTCACGTACACCAAACACACTTCACACTGTACACTCACGTACACTAAACACACTTCACTGTACACTCACGTACACTAAACACACTGCACTGTACACTCACGAACACTAAACACACTTCACACTGTACACTCACGAACACTAAACACACTTCACACTGTACACTCACGTACACTAAACACACTTCACACTGTACACTCACGTACACTAAACACACTTCACTGTACACTCACGTACACTAAACACACTTCACACTGTACACTCACGTACACTAAACACACTTCACACTGTACACTCACGAACACTAAACACACTTCACACTGTACACTCACGTACACTAAACACACTTCACTGTACACTCACGTACACTAAACACACTTCACACTGTACACTCACGTACACCAAACACACTTCACACTGTACACTCACGAACACTAAACACACTTCACTGTACACTCACGTACACTAAACACACTGCACTGTACACTCACGAACACTAAACACACTTCACACTGTACACTCACGTACACTAAACACACTTCACACTGTACACTCACGAACACTAAACACACTTCACACTGTACACTCACGTACACTAAACACACTTCACACTGTACACTCACGTACACTAAACACACTTCACACTGTACACTCACGAACACTAAACACACTTCACACTGTACACTCACGTACACTAAACACACTTCACTGTACACTCACGTACACTAAACACACTTCACACTGTACACTCACGAACACTAAACACACTTCACACTGTACACTCACGTACACTAAACACACTTCACACTGTACACTCACGAACACTAAACACACTTCACACTGTACACTCACGAACACTAAACACACTTCACACTGTACACTCACGTACACTAAACACACTTCACACTGTACACTCACGAACACTAAACACACTTCACACTGTACACTCACGAACACTAAACACACTTCACACTGTACACTCACGTACACTAAACACACTTCACACTGTACACTCACGAACACTAAACACACTTCACTGTACACTCACGTACACTAAACACACTTCACACTGTACACTCACGAACACTAAACACACTTCACACTGTACACTCACGAACACTAAACACACTTCACACTGTACACTCACGAACACTAAACACACTTCACACTGTACACTCACGTACACTAAACACACTTCACACTGTACACTCACGTACACTAAACACACTTCACACTGTACACTCACGTACACTAAACACACTTCACACTGTACACTCACGTACACTAAACACACTTCACACTGTACACTCACGTACACTAAACACACTTCACTGTACACTCACGTACACTAAACACACTTCACACTGTACACTCACGAACACTAAACACACTTCACACTGTACACTCACGAACACTAAACACACTTCACACTGTACACTCACGTACACTAAACACACTTCACACTGTACACTCACGTACACTAAACACACTTCACACTGTACACTCACGTACACTAAACACACTTCACTGTACACTCACGTACACTAAACACACTTCACTGTACACTCACGTACACTAAACACACTTCACTGTACACTCACGAACACTAAACACACTTCACTGTACACTCACGTACACTAAACACACTTCACACTGTACACTCACGAACACTAAACACACTTCACACTGTACACTCACGAACACTAAACACACTTCACACTGTACACTCACGTACACTAAACACACTTCACACTGTACACTCACGTACACTAAACACACTTCACTGTACACTCACGTACACTAAACACACTTCACTGTACACTCACGTACACTAAACACACTTCACTGTACACTCACGAACACTAAACACACTTCACTGTACACTCACGTACACTAAACACACTTCACACTGTACACTCACGAACACTAAACACACTTCACACTGTACACTCACGAACACTAAACACACTTCACACTGTACACTCACGTACACTAAACACACTTCACACTGTACACTCACGTACACCAAACACACTTCACTGTACACTCACGTACACCAAACACACTTCACACTGTACACTCACGTACACCAAACACACTTCACACTGTACACTCACGTACACTAAACACACTTCACACTGTACACTCACGTACACTAAACACACTTCACACTGTACACTCACGTACACTAAACACACTTCACTGTACACTCACGTACACTAAACACACTGCACTGTACACTCACGAACACTAAACACACTTCACACTGTACACTCACGAACACTAAACACACTTCACACTGTACACTCACGTACACTAAACACACTTCACACTGTACACTCACGTACACTAAACACACTTCACTGTACACTCACGTACACTAAACACACTTCACACTGTACACTCACGTACACTAAACACACTTCACACTGTACACTCACGTACACTAAACACACTTCACTGTACACTCACGTACACTAAACACACTTCACACTGTACACTCACGTACACCAAACACACTTCACACTGTACACTCACGAACACTAAACACACTTCACACTGTACACTCACGTACACTAAACACACTTCACACTGTACACTCACGAACACTAAACACACTTCACACTGTACACTCACGTACACTAAACACACTTCACACTGTACACTCACGTACACTAAACACACTTCACACTGTACACTCACGAACACTAAACACACTTCACACTGTACACTCACGTACACTAAACACACTTCACACTGTACACTCACGAACACTAAACACACTTCACACTGTACACTCACGTACACTAAACACACTTCACTGTACACTCACGTACACTAAACACACTTCACACTGTACACTCACGTACACTAAACACACTTCACACTGTACACTCACGAACACTAAACACACTTCACACTGTACACTCACGTACACTAAACACACTTCACACTGTACACTCACGAACACTAAACACACTTCACACTGTACACTCACGTACACTAAACACACTTCACACTGTACACTCACGTACACTAAACACACTTCACACTGTACACTCACGAACACTAAACACACTTCACTGTACACTCACGTACACTAAACACACTTCACACTGTACACTCACGTACACTAAACACACTTCACACTGTACACTCACGTACACTAAACACACTTCACACTGTACACTCACGTACACTAAACACACTTCACACTGTACACTCACGAACACTAAACACACTTCACACTGTACACTCACGTACACTAAACACACTTCACACTGTACACTCACGAACACTAAACACACTTCACACTGTACACTCACGTACACTAAACACACTTCACACTGTACACTCACGTACACTAAACACACTTCACACTGTACACTCACGAACACTAAACACACTTCACACTGTACACTCACGTACACTAAACACACTTCACACTGTACACTCACGAACACTAAACACACTTCACACTGTACACTCACGTACACTAAACACACTTCACACTGTACACTCACGTACACTAAACACACTTCACACTGTACACTCACGTACACTAAACACACTTCACTGTACACTCACGTACACTAAACACACTTCACTGTACACTCACGTACACTAAACACACTTCACTGTACACTCACGTACACTAAACACACTTCACTGTACACTCACGAACACTAAACACACTTCACACTGTACACTCACGAACACTAAACACACTTCACACTGTACACTCACGAACACTAAACACACTTCACACTGTACACTCACGTACACTAAACACACTTCACACTGTACACTCACGTACACTAAACACACTTCACACTGTACACTCACGTACACTAAACACACTTCACACTGTACACTCACGAACACTAAACACACTTCACACTGTACACTCACGAACACTAAACACACTTCACTGTACACTCACGTACACTAAACACACTTCACACTGTACACTCACGTACACTAAACACACTTCACACTGTACACTCACGTACACTAAACACACTTCACACTGTACACTCACGTACACTAAACACACTTCACTGTACACTCACGAACACTAAACACACTTCACACTGTACACTCACATACACTAAACACACTTCACACTGTACACTCACGTACACTAAACACACTTCACACTGTACACTCACGTACACTAAACACACTTCACACTGTACACTCACGTACACTAAACACACTTCACACTGTACACTCACGAACACTAAACACACTTCACTGTACACTCACGAACACTAAACACACTTCACACTGTACACTCACGAACACTAAACACACTTCACTGTACACTCACGAACACTAAACACACTTCACACTGTACACTCACGTACACTAAACACACTTCACACTGTACACTCACGTACACTAAACACACTTCACACTGTACACTCACGTACACTAAACACACTTCACACTGTACACTCACGAACACTAAACACACTTCACTGTACACTCACGTACACTAAACACACTTCACACTGTACACTCACGTACACTAAACACACTTCACACTGTACACTCACGAACACTAAACACACTTCACACTGTACACTCACGTACACTAAACACACTTCACACTGTACACTCACGTACACTAAACACACTTCACACTGTACACTCACGTACACTAAACACACTTCACACTGTACACTCACGTACACTAAACACACTTCACACTGTACACTCACGTACACTAAACACACTTCACACTGTACACTCACGTACACTAAACACACTTCACACTGTACACTCACGAACACTAAACACACTTCACACTGTACACTCACGTACACTAAACACACTTCACACTGTACACTCACGAACACTAAACACACTTCACACTGTACACTCACGTACACTAAACACACTTCACACTGTACACTCACGTACACTAAACACACTTCACACTGTACACTCACGTACACTAAACACACTTCACTCTGTACACTCACGTACACTAAACACACTTCACACTGTACACTCACGTACACTAAACACACTTCACTGTACACTCACAAACACTAAACACACTTCACACTGTACACTCACGTACACTAAACACACTTCACTGTACACTCACAAACACTAAACACACTTCACATTGTACACTCACGTACACTAAACACACTTCACACTGTCTCCAACACTCACGTACGACCGATTCTAGTGTCAGTCACACCAACCAACGAATCGTGACGCAGCCGTTACCATCCACTGATCCCACTCAACTAAGAACAGCTTGAACTGAATTGAGCTGAATAACAACACTATTGTCTTCTGTTTTATAGCTGAATAAAATTTATTCAAAACTGATGAATTTTGTAACATTAACCCTGTTATTGAACTGAACTGAATCAACATTGAACTGAATTGATACAACTTTGAAAGGACCTGATCAAATTTTAACTAAATTGAATCAACTTTGGACTGACCTGAATCAACATTAAACCGAATTTAATTAACTTTAAACTGAACTGAGCACAAGTAAACCGGGAGCACAAGTGTGGCTATTTTTTTTAACCTGTTCGAATCATGTCCATTACCTTTTTTTGTGTTCACACAGCGAGTGCCAAACCCTTTACCAAGTTTCGTTCCATTGCAATGAAGTTAAAAAATAAATAGAACGTACAATTTTCGGTCAAAAATGGCAGAAGAGCAGCAGAGGCCAGACATGACCAGACCAAGCGACGTGTGATAAACAACTGAATGAGAATCAGTATGTTAATCATATACGCTGTGATTGGCCGAGATGACAGAGAGGCGTGTTCTGTCTCGTCTCCTAATGATCGTCGCCGTCGCTCCCTGTCATTTGAGTTCAGCTTCCTGAAATTCCTCAGGCGCTTCACTGACAAACCGACGGCATGAAAACAGGTCAACCGAACCTCCAGCTTTAGCAGGACTCGCTGTGACCTACAGCATGAGGACGACAAACTAGAGCTTCATTTCTATTGCACTTCATTTCTATAGCACTTCACCACAGTATTAAACCAGAGTCCAGAGAAGCTTGTTCTTCATGTCTGAGAACACACTGTAAAAAATCATCATGATTTTAACGGTAAGACTGTAAAAATGCTACGGTGAAAAACTGTTAAAGATCTAACCAGCATTTCATTTACAGTCTTTGGACGTGAAAAGAACAAATCATTGTATAATTTACAGTGAAAAAATCCCTGCATGACACTTCACATTTGATGTTTTTTTGTTGTAATAACTATATTTCTTCATAGTTGTTTTTTTTTTTTTTTAAATTTCATGTGTGTTTCAAACCCTGATGGAGTTTAGTGTTTGTGTGAATGACACTGTACAGCTTCTATATATTAGTTTGAGCTTTCTCAGCTTGTGGAAAAGCTGTTTGAGATGAGCTTTGATTCATCATGTGACTCTCATCTCCACTGTGATTGGTGGCTGTCAGTGTATTACAATGGTACAAAACAGATATTAGTACTGCAATATGTTGGTAAATTAACATTATCAGATAATGAAATACATTTTTTTTTACTGTAAATTTAAGTTAAGTCTATAAAACCTGAAGTTTTGCTACCTTATTTTTTACGGTAAACTTCTGGCAACCACAGCTGCCGTTTTCTTCACCGTACATGTAACGGATTTCCCCCAGTGCAGTGTAATGTGTCTGATGTTTCTCTCATGTGTGTTTCTCAGGTCTCTGCATGGCAATGACATCTCAGAGCTGCCTGATGGGATCTTCACCGACGCTGCGTCACTGTCACATCTGTGAGTACACACACACACACACACACACTTCATCTGATGGATCTGAGCACTGTAACACTGAGAGTATTGAACACGCTGGCTTTAAAGTGAGCAGAAACCGAGCAGCACACCGAGTCTTTTACGTCTGCTTTGCCTTAAAGGGATAGTTTATGGAGCGAATTATGTGCCATAATTAAACAAACAAATACAGCATTTTGCAAACAAACTCGATCTGCTTTGCAAAGGAAAACTCGACTCGCAAACAAACAGAAAGCAATGTTCAAGTACAAAGGTCAATTTGAGTGAAAATGCAGTGGAGTAACAAATATGTATTGTGTTTTGCAAATATAAATAAATGAGCCTAGACAATATTTCACAAATAGATACAAACCATCCTACAAATTGCATGTAACCTTTGAACAAATACCAAATCTAGTGCATACAAATGCATATCTGTCTGTTTTGATTGTGAGACACTTGGCTTTTTATGAGATCTCTCGGCTCGATTTTCTCACAAATGTGTCCAGGCAGATTTTCTCACAAATGCAGTTGAGCAACTTCCTCTTCTAAAACAGTAGATGGCGCTAAGATAGGGGATTAATGTAGCGCTAGTCTCCCGGGATATGCACTGATTTGAAACGCGTGCTTGCCTCAAAATGAGCGGTGAACAGGTGAGTTTCTATCTTACTGTATCTATAATTTACATTTTTGAGGTTTTCTTTTGCAAAATGTTATCACATATATAGACAGAAATCCACATTATCACTTCACTCTCTCTAGGATAGAGGAAGCTGAAAGCTCTGCCATCATATGTTGCTTTTTCACATTTTTGTAAAAACGTTACATTAACTGAACGAGTGTTTCTTTTGTTCTCCATATGAGTTCTCCAATGAGAACATTTAATTTAATTGAAAGAGGGTCCCACTTATTTATTTATTTAGTTGGAATTCAGTCAGCTTAACCGTTAATGTAATAAAAAAATGAATGAATAAAACAAACAATATACAATTGTTTCTTAACTTGCCTCTGACATATGCAGTGCCCAAATTATTTTGGACAGACAAATGAAACCCTCCTTTCAATTAAATGAAATGTTCTCATTAATTTATGGATAACGAAAGAAATAGACTTGTTCAGTGTAGACATAATCACTAATTTAGTCATTTTGCACACGTCCGATGGGAAAAATGTAAAAACAACATTATGATGGTAGAGCTTTCAGTTTATAGATTCCTCTATCCTAGAGTGAAGTGCTACTAAGTACTAATGTGGATTTCTGTCTAGATATGTAATAACATTTTGCAAAAGAAAATCTCAAAAATGTAGATTATAGATACAGTAAGATAGAAACTCACCTGTTCACCGCTCATTTTCCTCAGCTGTAGGCAAAGGCAAGCACGCGTTTCAAATCAGTGCATATCCCGGGAGACTAGCGCTACATTAATCCCCTATCTTAGCGCCATCTACTGTTTTAGAAGAGGAAGTTGCTCAACTGCATTTGTGAGAAAATCGAGCCGAGAGATCTCATAAAAAGCCAAGTGTCTCACAATCAAAACAGACAGATATGCATTTGTATGCACTAGATTTGGTATTTGTTCAAAGGTTACATGCAATTTGTAGGATGGTTTGTATCTATTTGTGAAATATTGTCTAGGCTCATTTATTTATATTTGCAAAACACAATACATATTTGTTACTCCACTGCATTTTCGCACAAATTGACCTTTGTACTTGAACATTGCTTTCTGTTTGTTTGCGAGTCGAGTTTTCCTTTGCAAAGCAGATCGAGTTTGTTTGCAAAATGCTGTATTTGTTTGTTTAATTATGGCACATAATTCGCTCCATAATAGTTCACCCAAAAATGAAAATTAGCCCATGATTTACTCTCCCTCAAGTCATCCTCGGTGTATATGACTTTCTTCTCTCAGACGATCACAATCAGTTATATTAAAAAAATATCCTGGATCTTCCAAGCTTTATAATGGCAGTGAATGGCCGTTTCTGTTTTGAAGTCCATAAAAGCGCATCTATCCATCATCTTTTATGATGGACAGATGCACTTTTATGATGGATGGATTCACTTTTATCATGGATAGATGCACTTTAAAGGGATAGTTCACCCAAAAATGAAAATTCTGTCAGTATTTGGATCACTGCTCCATAGGCTTCTTCAGGGATTGAAACTTGTTCCCCGAAAAGTTATTAAAGACATCGTTAAAATAGTCCAAGTGACTACAGTGGCTCAATCTTAAGTTTATCAAGCGACAAGAATACTTTTTGTGCGCAAAAAAACCCCCAAAAATAACTTGAACTTTTTCAACTCTTCATCTCCTTCTCTGTGGGCGTCGAGTGAGTTCACTAGTGTAACAGCGCAGCGCTTCTGTGTTGTACGTCACACGTAGGCTCACTATTGGCCGACGCTGGTCATGTGTGTGATGTGTGTGACGTACAACACAGAAGCTTACGCTGTTACACTAGTGAACTCACTCGAGGCCCACAGAGAAGGAGATGAAGAGTTGAAAAAGTTCAAGTTATTTTTGGGTTTTTTTTTGCGCACAAAAAGTATTCTTGTCGCTTGATAAACTTAAGATTGAGCCACTGTAGTCACTTGGACTATTTTAACGCTGTCTTTAATAACTTTTCGAGGCCGGCAAGTTTCAATCCCTTAGAAGCCTATGGAGGAGTGATCCAGCTCTCAGATTTAATCAAAAATATCTTAATTCGTGTTCCGAAGATGATCGAAGGTCTTACGGGGTTGAACAACATGAGGGAGAGTAAATACTGACAGAATTTACATTTTTGGGTGAACTATCCCTTTAATGAACTTCAAAACAGAAACGGCCATTCACTGCCATTATAAAGCTTGGAAGAGACAGGACATTTTTTAATATAACTCTGATTGTCTTCGTCTGAAAGCAGAATGTCATACACACCTAGGATGACTTGAGGGTGAGTAAATCATGGACTAATTTTCATTTTTGGATTTAAGCTGCAATTTAGAGCGGTGTAAACACACATCGGTGTTCAGCACATCTTCACGTCACTGCGTCTCTTCTGTGTGAGGATGAGTGTAAGCCTTCGTGTCCGGCGGCACACACGTTTGCTGTTATAAAACAGCTCTTCAATCTTATAGGATGAAGCTGATGGAAAGGAGTCGATACACACGTCTCTGACACACATCACTAGAATATGGCGATAGGAGATTTCTGATCGCTGGCTACGGTAATAGCCTAGTTAGTTAGTCTAATGTGTAATGAGCTGAAGCTAAAACATAAATAACATTTCTGTTGCTTGAAATAAAATTAACCGTTACTCAAATAACATATTAGAAATATAAAATATAGTTCACCCCATAAAACCTGTACTAAAATTTATTTATCTTTGGATCACAAATTAAGATATTTTTTTATATTATATTTTGTCATGATATTGATGACAGAATTTTAATTTTTTATTTTATTTTTGGGTGAACAGTCCCTTTAAGTCTGTATTTAATTCCCTTTAAGTCTATCTGACATTTTTCTTTATTAAGAGTTAAATAGAATTGAAACTCTTTGTTTGGCCATTGCAGCAGTTTATGGTTCAGACCTGCAGCGCCATCTAGCAGTGATGATGGAGTAATACACCCTCGAGCAAACTTACATTCAGACATTTATCTTTTCATGAAAGACATATTGGGGTTTATTATGCACATGTTTTTGTGTGTGGGCCCAATTAAGGTGAGTACCTGTTTCTATTTAAAGTTCACTTTACTCTACATTGGTAATGTGCCTGATGAAGACCTGATGGTCCAAACGTTGTGCTATTAATACATTCATTTGGAGCAGCTATTTTCAGTGTGCGGACTTCACACTTCTTTTTTTTTTTTTTGTTAATGTAGTTTTTCACCACAAATTCTGCTGTTAAACATGATTATTTAAAAAAAAACAAGCTAAAATCATGCGGATTGGAGAGTTCAACAGAAGCAGATTCCATCGATTAACAACCTCGTAGCTCACAGTAGGGCTGTCTTTAAAGGGTTATAAGTTATAGTTAAAAATCAATTTCCCTATGAAGAAAATGAATGGAGTTTTTACTTTGGAAACCAGGCGGGCGACAGGAAACTGATAAAAATGACGAGAACAATGACAAGAGGGGTTGTGCTCATTTATGCTGTGTTCTGTATGATATACACAGACAGGTTTTGTTCAAATACATGCTTTCAAATGCATCTCATTTTGCACTGGGTTGCTGCTGGTTTGACTGGAGCGTGTGTGTGTGTTCTCAGGGCCATCGGTGCGAACCCCCTGTACTGCGACTGCCGCCTGCGCTGGCTCTCCGACTGGGTGAAGACCGGATACAAGGAGCCTGGGATCGCGCGCTGTGTCGGGCCGCACGGCATGCTGGGAAAACTGCTGCTCACCACGCCGGCCAAGAGGTTCGAGTGCCAAGGTGAGATGAGGGGAGTGAGGGATTCGTCAATGTCGAGAGCTGGGATATTTCCCTATCATTGAGATACTAGGATTTGTATTGATATTTTCAATTCATTTTTTATTTTAATTTTACATTTAGTTGTGTTTTTGCCCTTTTTTTATATATTTTTATGTCTATATAGTTTTTATTCATTTTTATTTTTAGTACATCAACTTAAAATGAAAATGAAAAATTTCAGGTAACAAGTTTCATTTCAGGTAACAACGTTTTGTTACTAAAGTTAAAGATAAATACATGAAGCTGGGTTATAAATATGGTTATGATGGGTTACGTAGACCACAAACTCTGATTTTATCTTTTATCTTTATATCTCATGGATGTGTGTGTATATATATATATATATATATATATATATATATATATATATACATATACATACAATCTTTTCAACCACACAGTATAATTATTTATCTTACAATAATTCATATTATTGTATATTATTGGATAAAAGTTTATAGTTCAGATATAAACACTGATGTCTACAGTAGTGATCAAAATACAGTAAATCACCTTTTGAAAGTAACTTGATGTTTCAAATAAAGATTGTATCGATTAAATCGTTACACCAGTAGGTGGCAACAAGTGACTATAAAAAATGTTTGTCATTGAATCATTAAAGAGATTTGTTCAAAAATGCTGATTTATTCACTAATAAAACAAATGAAGACTGAATTATTCATCCAAATCAACTTTTTAAAATAATTAATTCAAATTGATTAAACATTTTTAAACAGACTGAAGCAATAAACATTTAGTCAGAACTGGCTGGTGCTGCTCTGCACACTATGGCAGTGTTGCAGGTATATACCAGGCTGACCTGATGAAAGAAAGGCTCAAAAGCAGAGTGTGGCGAGTAAAGACTGGGGACTGGCTTGTCGAGCCTCATAGACCTGAGACAAAAGTCCAGAGGGTTTTTCGTCCCAGGTCTGTGGGGGTGTGCCCCTTTGGGACGAGGCATGTAAAATATATCAATCAGCTCCTACCTGACACCCTCACAAAACCTCTGTAACATCCCCACCAGCTCTGGTGATTCGGGGGCAGTGGTTTCCAGTGAAATGTTGGATACCCCAATGAAAATTGGTACCCCTTTAAATAGACTTTGGCAGCGTTAAAGCTACCGCCGGGTATCGCTCTATAACGGCGTGGTTCCCACTACCATGAAACCGGAATAGGCGCATCTGCTGTCACAAGTTAATCTCTTCTGGACAAATGGGCCATAGAACATGTTTCCCTCCCAGAGAGAAGAGTCTATTACTATAACAGTCGATAAATTGCCAGGCGGACTGCGTTCGTGCCGTCTAACAGGCTCTGCTTTAGGGTCAGGACAAGTTCCTGTCCCCTAGGGAGATTTACACCCCTGGGAGCAGGTTTGGAAAAAAAAATTTTTCACGAAGTTGAGGTGACCTCTTTGTCTTTTCAAGGAACAGTGTAATGTCTCCTCTTCTTCTCTCTAAATCACCATGCTCTTAGGAGTCCTGGTTCGTCATCAAGGGTCCTCGCCTCTTACTGATAACGCCTTGTTGGCTGAACAGAGTTTGGTTCTCGGAAACTATATCTCTCCTCGACAACTCGCCCTGGGCGATGCCGAACAGGAGGGACCTTCAGTCTCAAACGCAGGGGATAATATCCCCAGCCCGAGTTGTGTAACCTTCATCTAACGGACACTGGGTGTTCAGCTGATGTCATAGAGACCATCCTCAGTGCATGGGCTCCCTCCACTAGAGGAAGTTATGCCAATGAATGGGGTGTCTTTGAAAAGTGGTGCACTGCACGTAATGCAGATCCAGTTAACTGCCAGATTGCATCAGTTCTGGACTTCCTGTGTTTATGTGGCCCTTTTATCGGCTTGCCACGCCTTGATTGATGGGGTGCCCCTTGGGAAGCATCCTCTGCTCGCATGGGCCTCCTGTTAGAACCGAGATCCCTTCAAGGGACTTAGCTATAGTCCTTCAGGGTCTGGTTGAGACCCCCTTTGAACCTCTTGAGTCGGTGGCTGGCAAGCTTCTGACTTTAAAGATGTTTTTTCTTATGGCTATCACTTCTTTGAAAACAGAGATTTGCATGCTCTGTCGGTCTCACCGTCCTGCGTACACTTTGACCCAGGAATGGTGAAAGCAATCTTGCATCCTCATCCTGACTACCTGTGTAAGGTCTCTTTCTCGACTGTACATCCGGTCACTCTTGAGGCCTTCTGCCCCCTGCCGTTCACAACGCCGGAGTCAGGAGAGTCTTCACAGACTGTGTCCAGTCCGTGCTCTTCAGGCACACATATATTCACAGCTGGTCATGCACAAAAGTGTTCCCATAACGGTTAAATCAAGTGAAGCATCTCGTTCCCACTTTTTCAGGGAACTGGTTTACAGTCAAGTTACCCGAGACGTTATTCTCTATATCAGTGTCACTGTTTCTGAAATCTTGAGTTTCTTCCGGGAACAAACACGTCACAATATTCCTAATTTAAATAATTCATACGCAGAATAAAGGGGCGGGGCCTGGTTGAGTTAGTTAGTAGTGTGTTAAACTGGCGGTTATGGTAAGGGGCGGGACATTTCCCAAACACACTCGAAGCGCTCGACCAATCACAACACACTGATCCAGCCGACCAATCAGAGCACAGTGTGCTTTTCAGAAGGAGGGGCTTCATAGTGACAGGAAGTAAACAGACGTTACTGACAGACTGGGAAGAGAGGAGCCGCAACAATGGAGAATATGAGGAAAATAATCAACATTCAAGCAGGAAAACCTGTTCTAGTAGAGTCTGAAACAACATCAAGATTTTTAAAAGTGCATAATATGGCCTCTTTAAATAAAACCTTTGTTTTACATAATATTTGTGTTACCAGTCTTTGTTCTGAGAGAGACCCACTCAGATTCTCATTGTGCCTCTTTGAAATATGGATGCAGGTGTTGTTGATATTTGCGGGACTTGTTGTGTCTGTGTGCGCAGGGGAAGTGGACACTGCGATACTGGCGAAGTGTAACCCGTGCATGTCTAGCCCCTGTCTGAACCACGGCAGCTGCGAGGCGCATCAGACGGACGGATACAGGTGCATCTGTTCTGAGGGATTTAAGGTGAGCACACAAAACACGTGACCAATGTGAACGCTGACAGACAGACGTGAAACGCTCATGCATTTCCTTTGACGTACAGGGCAAGAACTGTGAGACTGTGATTAACGCTTGTGTCAGTGAGCCCTGTAAGAACGGAGGAACGTGCCACATGTCCGGAGAAGAGGAGGAAGGCTATAGGTGAACTATCCACATCAGATTTTCTTATCGTTTAAAAACATCTGGATTAGTTGAAAGCATGCAACAAAATATTAATTTTTGTACTAAATTCATCATATTTTCATTTTAAAACAATTGTGTCCGTACAGCACTGCATTACAGCTAAATGAATTGTTCTGAAAATTATATCACAGTATAAAAAACATTTTGTCCGAAAAGTGGTGTTCAATTCCAGGTTTTTTCAGAGAATCGACTCTGACTGAATGGAATCAATTCCTCGACTTCATCAACCATTGATTTTTACATCAAAACGGGGTCAGGAATTGAATACAAGATTGCAGTTGCAAAATTTTTTTTTTTTTTTCCAACACAAAGCCTTTAAAGTTCCCCTGTGGTGAAAATCCAGCTTTTAATGTTGTTTATGTGTCTATGTGGTGTTTTTAATATGCTTTAAGACAAACCATGTGTAAATTCATAAGTCGACAGCATTGCTGAGTATTTTCTCCTTAAAACTGTGAACCAAAGACAGTCTCAAAAACACGCTTTGAAATCGCTGGTGTTTCTGACGTCACAAACTACCTTGTAACCAATCAGATCAACGTGTGATCGTCAACGAGTGGATCTCTGAGTGAGTGAGTGAGTGAGTGAGTGAGTGGAGGCGGGGCTCATTTGCATATTCATAGAACCGCAAATACTAAATGAGGCAAGCGTGTTGAGTTACATTCAAGATATCTTAAGACATGAAGACATTTTTTTGAAGGAAAAAAACTTGTTAATATGTCATTTTAGTGATCAAAGATGAGTTTTAAGAGATAAAATTATTGACTACAGGAGGACTTTAAATTTTAGCCGTTTAGCGTGACTTTCCAAATTAGTCCAATTTAACAATGCCATTACCTTGTAATGAAGAGTAACCCATGTTTACCCAGTTGGGTAACACTTTATTTCGATAATCCACCTTAGACATTCTACTAACTATAAATAAGTAACTCTCATTAGAGTATTAGTAGACTGTCTGCTGAATATCTGCTAACTCTTTATTTTGATGCTCCAAACAGACTTTCTACTCACTATAAGTACCTTTGCAACTACATGTCAACTTATTCAACTAACTCGAACCCTAAACCACATTAGTATATATAGCATTAATATAACATCAATGAAAGGACAAAGCCGGCATGGAGGTATTTATAAGTACAATCTACGGTTACTGAATGTTATTTATTTAAGTAGGATAAATGTATGTAACGCATGGTGTAGTATGTCAGTGTCCGAATTCCCTGCTTCATTTCACTCACTCCTTGATGATATAGTGCACTCAGTTGCTGTGCACTATATAGTGAGTGAACATGTGAGCGATTTCAGACACAGCAACAGCATCAACAACAATGAGAGTCGATTATTCCTGTAGGATCGAGCTCGACTCTAGGGCTCTTCAGAGTCCAGGGATTTACTCTTTTTCACCTCTAGCTTCTAAAATAAGCTGCAAAAACATGTGATGTGATGTGTTATATTTGATATTTTGGGTGAAATATGAAGAGGACTTCTTAATGAAATTCATTCTCACAGTGCTTAGAAAGCTTGATCCCCATTTAAAACAATGCATTTGTGTTTTGTCAGCTGTTCATGTGCTGCAGGCTTTGAAGGTCCTGTGTGTGACACCGACACTGACGAGTGTAAAGATAACGACTGTCAGAACGGAGCGACCTGCATAGACGGGATCAACAATTACACATGTTTATGTGCCCCTTTTTACACAGGTACATGTTAAGGCCCCAATATACTCACTGCGAAGGGGTAAAAAGAAAGTTTGAAAGTTTGATAAACTGTTAGAAAACATCATGACTCCTCCCACATTTAGATCAATATGTAAATATGAGCTGCTCTTTCCTCTCAATAACAGAATAAACACACAATAACAATAAGAAAACAGCAGTTCAGAAAGCATCTGATCATAGTGATGTGGAGATGTTTGCTCCAGCTCTGAGATTCAGATCTACAGTCACGTCACGTTTATTCATACAGCACTTTATACAATAGATAGATTTACAGCAGCAGCTTTACAGTATTAAACATGACAAACAGTGTCAGTGTCTCTTTCAGTTAGAATCACAGCTTCAGTTTCTACTATAAAGCGGCTCTCCAGTGTGTTCGTGTTTTTACTCGCGTCTGAACAGAAGAAATAAAGATTTACAGCTCAAAGAAGGCGGAGCCTCAGAGCCACACCCACCTACTACATCATCACCACACTGACCAATGGCAGTTTGAAGGGGTTTAACCAGCCGGAGAGAACTTTTCTAGAAAGATCAGCTTTGACAAGCTTCAAACTCCAGAAACAAATTTCGGTTTGGCCTGATTTTGTTTGAAATGACGTCTCACCAGTTCTTTTTTTTTTTTCAATTTAGCTTGAAGTATATTGGGGCCCTTAGTATTACTGACTGAATGTATACAATTGTGTTTTCTTTAAATCAAAGAATTTTTCAGTCTTTTGTCTTAAACTCTTGTAAGCAAATTGTTATATCACCAAACTTACAGATATGTGTGTGTGTGTGTGTGTGTGTGTGTGTGTGTGTGTGTGTGTGTGTGTGTGTAGGGGAGATGTGTGAGGATATGGAGGATATGTGCGCTTCTACTCGCAGTCCCTGCAAGCACCAGTCAACCTGCTTCATCACAGTCACTGGCCCAAAGTAACCACATCTCTTTTAACCTAGTAGATGAGTAACAGCCTTTTAATTAAAGAGGATCTATTCTGCTTTTCTCCTTGTTCATCTTTCTTCAGTGTGTAATGTTGCTGTTTGAGCATGAAAAAGCTCTGCAAAGCTCCAGTTATTCTCTACATCAGTGTCACTGTTTCACCCTCCATTGTAGTCTTGAGTTTCTTCCGGGAACGAACACATCACAATATTCCTCATTTAAATAATTAATATGCAGAATAAAGGGGCGGGGCTTGGTTGAGTTAGTTAGTAGTGTGTTAAACTGGCGGTTATGGTAAGGGGCGGGACATTTCCCAAACACACTCAAAGCGCTTTGAGTTTGAAACAACAAGACTTTGGAAAAGGACACAATAGGTCCTCTTTAACTTAAAAAAATCTAATCTTTTCAGAGAGCTTCATAATGTTTGTGTACAGTGGTTTGTTTAGCATGTGCATGTGTGTTTGATTCAGGTGTTTATGTGCACCTGGTTATGTGGGAGACGACTGCAGTGTGAACTATGATGATTGTAAGGACCACAGGTGTCAGAATGGAGCGCAGTGTGTGGACGAAGTCAACGGATACTCCTGTGTTTGTCCGAAGGGCTTCAGGTCAGTTCTATACACCATTATCTGTACATTTAACATCTGTGGAATGAACCCCACGTCACCAGTGATCCAGAAAGACACTTCATCTTTTGAAAGACTGAAACTAATGTCAGTGTTATATGTTTGCAAAAAAAATTATTTTTTTTTGTTCTAGAGGGACTTTATCTGACTCGATAAGTGAAGAAGTGAGAATGTGTTATGGTGTGTGTTGACGTGGATCTGTACGCTGAAGTGCCTCACATTACTCGTGCAACTCCGTGGGATGAATTGCTTTTGTTATGACCTAGACACCAACATAGTGTCGGCCCAGATCTGGCCCAGACGTGTGGAATCCACATATACCAGATGTGGGCCGACACTATGTTGCTGTCTGATATTCCCCGTTCAGAAGTCCTTTTTGTTCCCTCAGTTGAGTGTTTCAAAAAAAGCTCAACTTTCTCCAACTCATTTTACAGTCTGTGATCACCTGATCCTAGACGATTTTTTACTAGTCATCCAGAAAGCTGAAGTGATTTAACCGGTCACAACAGTAGGCAAACACACAAATGATGTTATGCTCTCATGACTTTATAGAACACACTGCATAAACATTTATAGTGCAGTCTATGGCTAGATGTATTGTCTATAAACTGAGAAACTGCTTTCCCTAGAGGAGGCCGTCCTGCAGACATGACTGAAAGAGTACAGCGCCAAATGAGCAGAAGAAGAAGAATCCTAGAGCATCAGCTACGGACTTAAACACTCTGTCTATGATATGGAAAACACTAAACAAAAAACTCATGTTGTTACTTAGTTGTAGATCACCCTGAGATGCTAAAAGCCCTGGATGTTGTTCGGCTGTCCTGGTGTTCACTAAGCTGTTTTGTTGGGAGAACTATGGGAGAATGGATTCCACTTATGCATTTCATCTGGTCCTTATAGAGGGTCTGCATTGACGTCACTTTCCCGCCGGAACAGCCGGACTGAGTGGCAGAAGAGCTGCTGCGTGACTGGATTTAATAGAGGAAACTGAGAAAACGCCAGTAAAACAAACGATGATCAGTTTAAACTAAAGGTTTGACTCGATATACAGGTCCTTCTCAAAAAATTAGCATATTGTGATAAAGTTCATTATTTTCCATAATGTAATGATAAAAATTCAACTTTCATATATTTTAGATTCATTGCACACCAACTGAAATATTTCAGGTCTTTTATTGTTTTAATACTGATGATTTTGGCATACAGCTCATGAAAACGTCTACGGTTACGTATGTAACCCTCGTTCCCTGAGTAGGGAACGGAGACGTTACGTCGTATGACGACGAATGGGGTTTCGCTTAGAAAGCCTAACAACTTCGAGTATTACAAAACGAGCCAATGGCAAAGAAATGCCATGGGTCTGCGGAATTTGCATGACGTAACTCCGCCCCACCTCGTGGGTATAAAAGGAGGAAGTCTGCAACAGAATGTTTCTTCGCTGAGGAGCCAAGACTGAGCTCAGGCGATCCCCGCGGTACAGCGGAAAGTGGCAGGCAGACGTAACGTCTCCGTTCCCTACTCAGGGAACGAGGGTTACATACGTAACCGTAGACGTTCCCTTTCGTTGTCACTCCGAGTTACGTCGGATGACGACGAATGGGGTTACCAGTCTAATCACGCCACCTTCTCAGCTGTCTTCCAGTGCCCTGCGTAAACAGAGATCCCTGTCATAGACGGACGAAGGACTCCATTTAACACAGGAATACCAAGGTACACTGGGAAGCATATCCCAAGCTAGGGGAAGTATGCAATTAATGCCAACCCAGAGGGGGGGGGGACTTAGATAATACACATATGACCCGAAGGAAACATATGGAGAACACTGGGGTGTCCAGCCGCAGGTGGAATATTTCAACCCCAGGGGTGGCAAGGTGGCTTGCCAAGGGAAAGACACATGCTCAGAGAGGCTTACAGTGGAAATACACATGTGGGGGTCGCTCAGGGGAGGGACCATGCACACGGGAGGCACCTAGCCGACGCGCAGGCAAGAGACACTGGCGCCGACGTCAGGAGTGCTGGAGGAGCTCAGGGCTTTCGGGGAAGCTCACCTGAGGAGAATATCGCACGTATCCAGTCCGTGGAGTGAAATGGCGAGCAAGCGAAGACACCTGAGCGGGTCCGGTACTAGCTAGTTGAAGCGAGTACATGAGAGGACACTGGCTCCACTCGGAGATTATAGAATCTGGCGAATGTGATAGGTGTCGCCCAGCCTGCAGCTCTGCAGATGTCTGTTAGCGAGGCGCCATGCGCTAGAGCCCAAGAGGATGCCACACTCCGGGTGGAGTGGGCCGTCACACCAAGGGGGCACGGTCGACCTTGCAGCTGGTATGCCAAGGCAATGGCGTCCACTATCCAGTGAGACAACCTTTCCTTGGAGAGAGCCTTTCCCTTCAGCTTCCCACCATAACAGACAAAGAGCTGGTCTGAGGTCCTGAACCACTGCGTCCTGTCTACATAGGCGCGAAGAGCGCGTACTGGACAGAGCAGTGCCAAGGCTGGGTCTGCCTCCTCCGGGGGCAGCGCTTGCAGGTTCACCACCTGGTCCCGAAAGGGAGTGGTAGGAACCTTGGGCACATATCCGGGCCGGGGTCTCAGGATCACGTGAGAGAAAGCCGGTCCGAATTCCAGGCACGCTTAGTCGACGGAGAATGCGTGCAGGTCCCCTACCCTCTTGATGGAGGCCAGTGCAACCAGGAGCACTGTCTTCATTGACAGGAACTTAAGCTCGACTGATTGCAGGGGCTCAAAGGGAGCACTCTTCAGGGCAGTTAGAACCACTGAGAGGTCCCAAGAGGGAACGAGAGGAGGGCGAGGAGGATATAGTCTCCTCGCTCCTCTCAGGAACCTGATGACCAGGTCGTGCTTCCCTACCGACTTACCTTCGACGGGGTCATGATGTGCGGCAATGGCGGCAACATAGACCTTAAGGGTGGAGGGAGACAGCCTTCGCTCCAACCCTTGCTGAAGGAAGGAAAGCACCACGCTGATCGAGCATCTCCGGGGGTCTTCTCGGTGAGAAGAGCACCAGTCGACGAAGAGGTTCCACTTCAACGCATAGACATGTCTCGTGGACGACGCTCTAGCGGAAGTGATGGTAGCCGCCACCGCTGGTGGAAGGGTACTCAAACCTACCTCGAGCCGTCCAGGAGCCACACGTGGAGGCTCCAGAGATCGGGGTGAGGGTGCCACAGGGTGCCCCGTCCCTGAGAAAGAAGGTCCTTCCTCAGAGGAATGGGCCAGGGAGGTGCTGTCGCGAGGAGAACGAGTTCGGGGAACCAGGTCCGGTTGGGCCAATACGGCGCGACCAGAATGACCTGCTCCTCGTCCTCCCTGACCTTGCGCAAGGTCTGCGCAAGAAGGCTCACTGGGGGAAACGCATATTTGCGGCCCGGCGGCCAGCTGTGCGCCAGTGCATCCGTGCCGAGCGTGCCCTCGGTCAGGGAAAAATACAGGGCGCAATGGGTCGAGTCGTGAGAGGCAAACAGATCTATCTGTGCGTCCCCGAACTGGTCCCAAATCAGCTGAACCGACTGGGGATGGAGTCGCCATTCTCCAGGGAGGGGCTGAAGCCGTGAGAGCTCGTCGGCTGCACAGTTCAGCGCTCCGGGAATGAAAATGGCTCGAAGCGACCTCAGATGCTTCTGACTCCATAGGAGGAGGTGGCGGGCGAGTTGTGACATACGGCGGGAGCGTAGACCACCTTGATGGTTGATGTACGGAACAGTGACGGTATTGTCTGAACGGACTAGCACGTGTTGACCCCGGAGCAGCGCCCGGAAGCGGTGCAGGGCAAGACATACTGCCAACAACTCGAGGCAATTGACATGCCATAGCCGCTGGGGTCTTGTCCAGGAGCCCGCAGTAGCATGTCCATTGCACATGGCGCCCCAGCCCGTGGTGGAGGCATCTGTTGAGACCACAACATGTCGGGAAGCTCGTTCCAGGGGGACACCCGCCCTGAGAAAACTGAGGTTCGACCACGGGGTGAGGAACTGACGGCAGGTCGGAGTAACTGGTACTCGGAGCGTGCCTTGTTGCCATGCCCACCTCGGGACTCGGTCGCGAAGCCAAAGCTGAAGCGGTCTCATATGAAGCAATCCGAGCGGCGTGACCGCGGCTGCAGATGCCATATGCCCCAGGAGCCTCTGAAAATGTTTCAGTGGAACCGCACTCTTGCTCTTGAGATGGCTCAGGCAAGTCAGCAGTGACTGCGCGCGCTCGCTCGTAAGCTGCGCGGACATGGCGACCGAGTCGATGTCCATACCGAGAAAAGAGATCCTCTGCACGGGGCAAAGTTTGCTCTTCTCCCAGTTGACCCGAAGGCCCAGACGAGCTAGGTGCCGGAGCACTAGGTCCCTGTGTTCGCAAACCTGATCTCGAGAGTGAGCTAGGATCAGCCAGTCGTCGATATAATTCAGGATGCGAACCCCGTGCTCCCGAAGGGGAACAAGGGCAGCCTCAACGACCTTCGTGAAGATGCGAGGAGACAGGGCTAGCCCGAAGGGGAGAACCGCGTACTGGTATGCCTGCCCCTCGAAAGCAAACCGTAGGAACGGTCTGTGGCGAGGAAGAATGGAGACATGAAAGTAGGCGTCCTTCAGCGTCGATCGCTGCAAACCAATCCTGGGGCAGCACGCATTCGAAAACGCGTAAGGCGGTGAGCATCTTGAACGGCAGCCTGTGAAGGGAGCGGTTCAGCACGCGCAAGTCCAGGATTGGCCGTAACCCACCGGTTTTCTTGGGGACAATGAAGTAGGGGCTGTAGAAGCCGGACCTCATCTCGGCTGGAGGGACAGTCTCGATTGCACCCTTCGCCAGGGGTGCAACCTCTGCTCTCCTGACGGGGGCATAGCCACCGACCAAAGTGGAGTGGACTCCCCGGAAGCGGGGAGGAGACCGTGCGAACTGAATCGTATAGCCGAGCCTGCCGGTGCGCGCGATCCAGCGGGACAGACGTGGGAAGCTCTAGCCAGGCTCCCAGGAACTGAACCAGCGGGATCAAGCGGACGACAGGCGTCCCCCCGGAGGGGCAGCGAAGCGGAGTAACTGGCCCAGGCGTGGACGGCATAGCGGTCCGGTGTGGGGGCACAGTTAGCAATGCGCCCTGGCAGAGGGGGCCAGGGGAGGACCAGGCTGGTCGTCCCGCGGGGGCCTGCTCTGCCAGGGGTCTGGTGACAGAGGGGGACAGGGGCGAAGCGGTCCGTGGACGGCACGCCGTGTCAACCACCTCTGGGACAAAGGGAGACGAGGAGAGCACGGCTAGAGGGCGGCGCTCTGTGTCGTCCGAGAACTCTGTGTGCTCAGACACGGGAGAGTCAGTTCTTTGCGAATAAGGATTCTTCCCCGGCCCTCCACCGGGGAAAGTAGTGGTCCTGCTACCAACTCCTGGAAAGAACTGAGTCCCATCTCTGGGGAGCCCCTCTCAAGAGCGCCACCTAACCCGGCGTGTAGCGGGGGGCGGGGCTGGAGAGGGCTGTGGCGTCCGACCGCGGCCTCCAGAGCCGGCCCGGGTGAACGGGCAGGGTGCCCTCGGCGGTGGGCAGACCGAGGGACCTGAGCGGACGGCGGGGCCGTCGGGACAGAGTCAACCTCAGCCTGCTCCATCCCCGAGGAGCCCGTCTCAGGAGCGCCGCTTAACCCGGCGTGTAGTGGGGGGCGGGGCTAGAGAGAGCTGTGGCGTCCGCCCGCGGCCCCCAGAGCCGGCCCGGGTGAACGGGCAGGGTGGGAGCCGCGGGAGGGCGCCTTCGGCGGTGGGCAGACCGAGGGATCTGAGCGGACGGCGGGGCCGTCGGGACAGAATCAACGTCAGTCTGCTCATGGGCGGCCGAGAGCTGTTGGGCCAGCCCTCAACCGCACCACCGAAGGCCGACCTGGGATATGGGAATGTCGGACAGACGGGTCCGCGCGACATCCAGCACATCAAACAGGTATAGCCATCGAATGGTGAGCATCACCTGACCCAGGGAGCGTACGGCCACTTTCGTCGCTCGGAGAGCAAGGTTAGTGGCGGCGCGCAGCTCAGTGAAGAGCCCTGGGTCAGTCCCACCCCTCGTGCAGGACCATGAGCATCTGGGTCAGGTAGACCAGCAGAATGACCATGGCATGCAGTGAGGCGGCTGCCAGTCCCGTGGCGCTATAGGATTTCGCCACAAGCGTAGACGAAAAACTACAGGCCACGGACGGGTGCTTAGGATTGCGCCGAGAAGAAGCACTCTGAGGACACATAGCATCGCAACAGAGCGTTCAGCCGGGGGAACCCCAGTGTACCCATGGGCAGCGGCCCCATCGAGGGGAGGAAAGGCGGATGAGATCAGCGAGTGGTCCCTGATCTCACCATGCACGTCCGGGAAGAATGGTATTGGGGTTTGCCGTGGACGAGGGTCGGCGGCCTCACCCAAAAACCAATCGTCCCGGGAAAGCATGGCCGTCATCTCCGGATCAGACTCGACGAGTCGTCACTTCCAGGAAAATCAAACCCACCTAGTGAAGCTGCTACAAACATAATATCATCCTCTGTAGCTTCAAATGAAACACACGGACCACCAGAGGGTAGACCCGTGGGAATCACCTGTTCACTAGCGGGCACCGTCATTGAAGAGGGGGGCTGGGGTCGCGGACACATAGTCGGCGCCTTGTTCCAGACCATAACCCTCAGGTCACCCTGGCCACCAGCAGAAGAACGGGAGGTGGATGAGGGGACTCTCACTCATGTGAGTTCACCGAGTCTCGACCTTAATGACGCGATGATCATGTTTTCACAGAGAAAACATGAGTCATCCACGAGCGCTGCTCTAGCATGATCAAGCCCAAACATACTAGACAACGCTCGTGCCCATCAGAGTCCGATACCAAGCTGCCGCACCATTCATTTTTTTTTTAAATGCACGGGCGAGCCGTCTTTAAAAAGACGTGCCGCGTGCGAGCTCTTTTAGTGAGAGAAAACAAGTGTTGAAGCACCCGGGGAGACACGCACCGACTGGCAGACCACTGCAACAGATCAGCAGGAAGCACGCGCTCGCCGTAGATCGCCGTCACACCAACACTCGAGGTACTCGTTTGTAAAGCTGACAAGTCAGAGATGGCTTGTGGAGAGAAGAATACACTTGGCTCCGAAGCGAAAACATAAACTGCTGTTGCAGACTTCCTCCTTTTATACCCACGAGGTGGGGCGGAGTTACGTCATGCAAATTCCGCAGACCCATGGAATTTCTTTGCCATTGGCTCGTTTTGTAATACTCGAAGTTGATAGGCTTTCTAAGCGAAACCCCATTCGTCGTCATCCGACGTAACTCGGAGTGACAACGAAAGGGAACCCAAAATCTCAAAAAATTAGCATATCATGAAAAGGTTCTCTAAACGAGCTATTAACCTAATCATCTGAATCAACTAATTAACTCTAAACACCTGCAAAAGATTCCTGAGGCTTTTAAAAACTCCCAGCCTGTTTCATTACTCAAAACCGCAATCATGGGTAAGACTGCCGACCTGACTGCTGTCCAGAAGGCCATCATTGACACCCTCAAGCAAGAGGGTAAGACACAGAAAGAAATTTCTGAACAAATAGGCTGTTCCCAGAGTGCTGTATCAAGGCACCTCAGTGGGAAGTCTGTGGGAAGGAAAAAGTGTGGCAAAAAACGCTGCACAACGAGAAGAGGTGACCGGACCCTGTGGAAGATTGTGGAGAAGGACCGATTCCAGACCTTGGGGGACCTGCGGAAGCAGTGGACTGAGTCTGGAGTAGAAACATCCAGAGCCACCGTGCACAGGCGTGTGCAGGAAATGGGCTACAGGTGCCGCATTCCCCAGGTCAAGCCACTTTTGAACCAGAAACAGCGGCAGAAGCGCCTGACCTGGGCTACAGAGAAGCAGCACTGGACTGTTGCTCAGTGGTCCAAAGTACTTTTTTCGGATGAAAGCAAATTTTGCATGTCATTCGGAAATCAAGGTGCCAGAGTCTGGAGGAAGACTGGGGAGAAGGAAATGCCAAAATGCCTTAAGTCCAGTGTCAAGTACCCACAGCCAGTGATCGTCTGGGGTGCCATGTCAGCTGCTGGTGTTGGTCCACTGTGTTTTATCAAGGGCAGGGTCAATGCAGCTAGCTATCAGGAGATTTTGGAGCACTTCATGCTTCCATCTGCTGAAAAGCTTTATGGAGATGAAGATTTCATTTTTCAGCATGACCTGGCACCTGCTCACAGTGCCAAAACCACTGCTAAATGGTTTACTGACCATGGTATTACTGTGCTCAATTGGCCTACCAACTCTCCTGACCTGAACCCCATAGAGAATCTGTGGGATATTGTGAAGAGAAAGTTGAGAGACGCAAGACCCAACACTCTGGATGAGCTTAAGGCCGCTATCGAAGCATCCTGGGCCTCCATAACGCCTCAGCAGTGCCACAGGCTGATTGCCTCCATGTCACGCCGCATTGAAGCAGTCATTTCTGCAAAAGGATTCCCGACCAAGTATTGAGTGCATAACTGAACATAATTATTTGAAGGTTGACTTTTTTTTGTATTAAAAACACCGCTGTGAGTTTGTTTGTTTGCGTTTGTTTGTTCGCACAAATACGGTTTGAACTTTGGTTGTTGGTCGTAGAGCGAGACACCGCTTCACTGCTGTTCGCCCTGCGATCGACTGCTTTTGTCAGCCTCGTTTCCTGCTGTGAGTTTGTTTGTTTTCCCGTCTATCGTGCGTCTACATTACACCCATACCACTAAAAAGACGTTTTTTCCCAAGACTTGAGTCATAAATTAGTATAAATATTAATAGCATCACTGGTTGCATCATTGCTAACTTACTGTCCATCTGTTAAAATGGCGAATATATCAGGTGTATGTTATCTACCTTTTGGTGCAGATGAGAACAGATCTGAATTGCTCGCGGTGCAGTCTGAATTAGAAGCTGTAGAAAAGCAGATCCGTGACCTTCTAGAGAGACAAGCTGAGCTGAGAGACCGGCGTTTAGCTCTTGAAACATCACGAGCTGATGCACACGGATCAGTGATTAACGTTAGTAATCCGCTGGCGCCGACTTCGTCTACTCCGTGCGTTTCTCAGCATTGGTCCCGAGCGTCCAGGTCACGATCAGCCATGATTTCATTCACTCCGGCTCCAACACACCACCACGAAGCCTGGGTGGTTCCGCGGAAGCCGCGTGCCAGGACAAGAATCTTTTCGCCCCTCCCGGTTTTCGAGATCTCCACTCAGAACCGCTTCTCCCCTCTTCGCGAAACGGAACGCGATGCTGTGATCATCGGCGATTCCACCGTCCGACACGTCCACGCTACGTTAGGTAAAAGTAAGGTGCACAGTCACTGCTTTCCTGGTGCTCGTGTTCTCGATATCACTGCGCGGGTAACTGAGATCTTGAACGGTGACGACCGCGTCGGAGCTAACAACATTAGGCTGCGACAGACGGAGGTTCTGAAGAAAGACTTCAGGAGCCTTATCGATACGGTACGCAGCACATCGCCTTAAACATCGATTATTGTGTCTGGACCACTTCCTACGTACCGACGAGGGCATGAAAAGTTCAGTAGATTATTCGCGCTAAATGAATGGTTATTGTCATGGTGCAATGAGCAGAAACTGATTTTTGTAAATAATTGGAATCTGTTTTGGGAGCGACCAAGGCTCTTCCGCGCTGATGGCTTACACCCAAGTAGAATCAGGGCAGATCTTCTGTCGGATAACATCTCCAAGATGTTAAATACCATTTGACTAGTAACCAAAAATCCAAATCACAGTCTCTACTGCACCAATTTAATTGATATTAATACTAGTGTAGAACATTGCATAGAAACTGTGTCTATTCCTCGTTTACTAAGATCAAATAATAAATCTACTGCGGGATCTAGAAAAAATCTAATTGTTATTAAAACAAAAAATCTCGCTATTAGTGAACAAAAACAATTTCTAAAGCTAGGTCTTCTAAACATTAGATCGCTCACACCTAAGGCGGTTATTGTAAATGAAATGGTCACAGATAATAATTTCGATGTTCTGTGCCTTACTGAAACCTGGCTTAAACCAAATGATTATTTCGGTCTAAATGAGTCTACTCCGCCAGGATACTGTTATAAGCATGAGCCCCGTCTGATCAGTCGTGGCGGCGGTGTTGCAACAATCTACAGAGATATCCTTAATGTTACTCAGAAAACTCGTCATAGGTTTAATTCGTTTGAAGTGCTTTTGCTAAATGTTACGCTCTTAGATGTAAGAAAAAAATCCCTATTATCTCTAGCATTGGCTACCGTATATAGACCTCCAGGGCCTTATGCCAATTTCTTAAAAGAGTTTGCTGACTTTCTATCAGATCTTTTGGTCAACGTCGATAAAGCATTAATTGTTGGAGATTTTAACATACACGTAGATAATTTAAATGATGCGTTAGGGGCTGCGTTTACAGATTTATTAAACTCCTTCGGGGTCAAGCAAAACGTCACCGGACCAACTCATCGTCTTAATCATACACTCGATTTAATTATATCATATGGAACCGATCCAACCGATATAGATATCATTCCACAAAGTGATGATGTCACTGACCACTACTTGGTAACTTGCATATTACGCACTGCTGTAATATGTCATGCTGCGCCACGTTATCGACCAGGTAGAACAATTCGTCCATCCACCATAGATCATTTCTCAAATAGCTTATCTGATCTGTCTCAGCTGCTGCCTGAACCCAAACAAACAGATGAACTAGACGAACTAACTAGCACTATGAACACCATTCTCTCTAGAACATTGGATATTGTTGCACCCATTAGATTAAAAAAGGTCAGAGAAAAAAGTATAGCACCACGGTACAATAATACTACGTATGTTTTAAAGAGAGAAACCCGTAATTTAGAGCGTAAATGGAAAAAAAACTAATTTAGAGGTCTTTAGAATCGCGTGGAAAGACAGTATGTCACTTTATAAAAAGGCACTTAAAACGGCCAGGGCTGAGCACCTCAGTAAATTAATAGAAAACAACCGAAATAATCCAAGGTTTTTATTTAATACCGTGGCTAGACTAACAAATAAACAGACGTCGTCTGAACAAAATACCTCGTTACAGTTTAGTAGTAATGATTTCATGAACTTCTTCACCGAGAAAATTGAAAGCATCAGAATCAAAATCGTAAACGTTCGATCTTTGCTCGCGCCTTATAATTCGGCCGCAATTATCACCCCGCAAGAACAATTACAATGCTTTACAACCATAGAACAAAAAGAGTTAAATAAACGTATCACTTCATCTAAAACAACAACATGTTTATTAGATCCTATACCAACTGAACTACTGAAAGAAGTGTTACCTATAGTGGAAGAGCCTCTTCTCAATATTATTAACTCATCTTTATCTTTAGGTCATGTTCCAAGAACGTTCAAGCTGGCAGTTATAAAACCTCTTATTAAGAAACCACAATTAGATCCAAATAACCTAGCAAATTACAGACCCATTTCGAATCTTCCATTTATGTCAAAAATATTAGAAAAAGTTGTGTCCGCTCAACTCGGCTTTTTCTTGCAAGAAAACGACATCTATGAAAAGTTTCAGTCTGGATTCAGGCCACATCATAGCACTGAAAATGCGCTTGTTAGAATCACAAATGATTTACTTTTTGCTTCGGACCAAGGCTGTATCTCAGTACTAGTTTTACTTGATCTTAGTGCTGCGTTCGATACTATAGATCACACAATACTCTTAGATCAACTACAAAATTACACTGGTGTTCAAGGACAAGCATTAAGCTGGTTCAGGTCATACTTATCTGACCGCTACCATTTCGTCTACTTAAATGGAGAAAAATCGATTATAACTTCGGCAAACTATGGAGTGCTGCAGGGATCTGTGTTAGGCCCTTTATTATTCTCAATATATATGCTGCCACTTGGTAATATTCTAAGGAAACATGGAATTAGTTTCCATTGTTCTGCTGATGACACTCAAATATATATTTCATCACGGCCAGATGAATACGCTAAATTATCCAAATTGACAGATTGTGTTAAAGATATAAAAGATTGGATGACGCGTAATTTTCTTTTATTAAATCCAGACAAGACAGAGGTAATACTTATCGGTTCTAAAAACCGTCCACAAAACCTTTCACAGCACGACTTTAACATAGTAGGATGCCCTGTTACTTTATCCGCTACAGTAAAAGACCTGGGTGTTACATTAGACTGCAACCTGTCTTTTGAAAAGCATATTTCATATGTTACAAAAACTGCCTTTTTCCACCTTAGAAACATTGCTAAGCTACGTAATATGCTATCAGTCTCTGATGCAGAAAAGTTAGTTCATGCATTCATGACCTCGAGACTAGATTACTGTAATGCTTTATTAGCCGGTTGTTCTACATCTTCAATAAACAAGCTATAGTTAGTCCAAAATGCACCCGCTAGAGTTCTTACTAATCAAGAAAATATGATCATATAACACCGATTTTATCATCACTTCATTGGTTACCTATAAAGTTCCGTATTAAATACAAGGTATTGCTTTTGACTTATAAAGCTCTAAATGGTTTAGCTCCAGTCTATTTAACGGATCTTCTATCGCCTTACAATCCATCGCGCTCTTTAAGATCACTAAATTCGAGGCTTCTGGTCATTCCTAGGATATCCAGATCCACCAAAGGAGGCAGAGCATTTTCACATTTAGCTCCGAAGCTCTGGAATAGCCTTCCTGATATTGTTCGTAGCTCAGACTCGCTCTCCCAATTTAAAACTAGACTGAAGACGCATCTATTTAGCAAGGCATTCATATAAATTTTTTATCTTACAGTTACTGTAAATTCGGCCTCTAGTTCATAAACGCCAGAGGAGAACTGGCCCCCGACTGAGCCTGGGTTCTCCCAAGGTTTTTTTTTTCTCCATTGGGTCATCTGATGGGGTGTTAGGACACCATTAGGTCACTGGATGGAGTTTTTCGGTTCCTTGCCACTGTTGCGTTTGGCTTGCTCAGTTGGGGATATTCAAATTAATTAACCAATCATACCATTGATCAGCTCTACCAAACTTGGATGTCTTTTTTCCAGTAATAAACAAACATTGTTAAGTTGTTTTGATTGATACTGTGAAGCAGCATTGATACAATCTGTATTGTGAAAAGCGCTATATAAATATATTTGACTTGACTTCTTTTATTGGTCGGATGAAATATGCTAATTTTTTTAGATAGGAATTTGGGGTTTTCATGAGCTGTATGCCAAAATCATCAGTATTAAAACAATAAAAGACCTGAAATATTTCAGTTGGTGTGCAATGAATCTAAAATATATTAAAGTTTAATTTTTATCATTACATTATGGAAAATAATGAACTTTATCACAATATGCTAATTTTTTGAGAAGGACCTGTAGTGTTTCTTACAACTTACCAAAGATCCAGTGATCCGTGGATATTGACATGCCGCCAGGAATCGTGTTTCCTGACATTTATATGTGCCTCATTTCAACGCCAGGGAAATACATACCGCTTTATATAAATACAATATAGGTCTAAATCCATGTGATATCTTATATCAGTGTTATATATCATCATATCGTCTAGCCCTAAAACTTGTGTAGTTTTTTGTCAGTGTTTATTTAAAAACATCCAGTTATGCAGAATATACAATGGTAAATATTTAATTTATGTGTTGTCAATACAATATATAACAATACAATATATAGGGTATGATTTTACCCCATAATTCAACATATTGACACAAAATGATAACTGCAAATCCACATTTCGCTGGCTGGATCCAGTTGTTTCTGTGAATTGCAGCGAATCAATTCACTTCTCTGTTCTGTAGCTTTCAGCAGTCTGTAAAAATATACCTCAGATTTCTTGTCAAAGCTTGTTCAATCTCAAAGCTCTTTCCCGTTTTAGTTGTGTTTTGTGTGTTTTTCACGGCATTCACACTGAAAACAAATGCTGCCACTCAGTGTGTGTAACCGCAGTCACTCCGGCCGACGGTGACGTCACACGCATAACCTCTTTACAACTTGTGCTAGAGGTGTGTCCACATTCTCGGCAACAAGTCAAGCTTGTTCTCAGTTGGTGTTGGACTCCACCAAGGCTGTCCTTTGTCACCTATGCTGTTTGTGAAATTTATGGACAGGATGTCAAGGCACAGCCGAGGAGTGAAGTGGCCTCAGGGCGGCATTTGCTAACCGTGACCTTCAATGCACTCTCCAGATGAGAGTCTGGACCTCCATTTCTGAGGCCATGGTATCATATCATTCCACCAGGTATTAAGATGTGTTTTGGTCGATCGGATCACAAGTGGATGATGCTTAATACAGGTGGAAGTGGTATAAAACGTTTTGAGCTTGTCCACTTTCCACCACTTACAGAGGTAGTGGAAAACACATGCGACCCGATTGCTTTTTTAGTGTAAACGCTCATGTGCTCGAATGTGTTCAAACAGCCACTAAAGATGCCTACTCTCCACCTAGTCAACTAATGCGTATTCATTGCGGGATGTGTTATTGGGAAGTGCGCTTGTCAGACGGGTTTAAACTTGACGGAAGTAAAGGGACCCGCCCATTGACAATCCCCTCAACGTATTCAGGACAGAAGCGGTCGAAAGTGGACAAACAAGACGGATTAAAACGGCAGGTGTAAACATGTGTCTCACTCGTCTATTTGTGATCCGATCGACCAAAACGCATCTTAATACCAGGTGGAAACAGGGCCTCAGTCTGAGTAGGTTGTCCTCTTTGCGTAAGAAGTAAGTTCCTTCTCCAAGTGCAGGAGTTTACGAACATATCTCGGGGTCTTGTTCTCGAGTAAGGGTAGAGCATGAGATTGGTAGGTGGATGAGGACATTGGCAGCAGTAATGAGCTGATTGCACCAGGCTGTAATGGTGAAGGCCCAGACAGCAACATAAAGGGCTTTCGCACCGGAGGAACCTTTTCATAGTTCCTAGAACAATTGGCGGAAGTACCCGGATTTTGGCGCAACTAACTCTACGAACATGGAAAACAGTGATGGATGGGCCTCTTATTCTTTATGCTGAGGAGAAAATAGCTGAGCATGTGCGCAAAACTCTCAATTGACCAATGAATCAATGTTCCTGACCCTCAACTATGGTCATGATCTTTGGCTAGTGACCGAAAGAGCGAGATTGCGGGTACAAGCAGCTCAATTAAGTTCTTGGTCATGGTTTATTTTACAGTGAGCGTGTACTGGCTGTTTGCAGTGCTGCTGATTATCAGGTAAGATTATTAGGTGATGGCACTGTGGATGTTTTTGTGCTGCTTCAGGTGTCCACAACTTCTCCCTATAACCACTTGTGGGTTTCCAGTGGTGTGTATTGTCATCTTTAAGATATTTAATTGATTGTGTGTCTGCTATTATCTACAAATGTGATTCAGACATTGAGAGAAGAAAGTCCCACATTAACCTGCAAATTGCAGTTTCATGCATGCTTCTAATAGATGCTCACTCCAGCAAACGAATATGCATGACAGAGAAAATCACAATCAAATTTGATCTGGAACATTTTGTGTGCAGTGGACAGCTTTGTGAAGTGCCATCTACTCCGCGTTCTCTCTGCGAGTTGGCCGACTGCCAAAACAACGCCCCCTGTGTGGAGCGGGGTGGTCATGCACTGTGCCAGTGCCTGGCAGGGTTTGGTGGACCACGCTGTGAAAAGTTGGTCAGTGTCAACTTTGTGGACCGAGACTCCTACCTGCTACTGAGTGACCTGAAGAACTGGCCTCAAGCCAACATCACGCTACAGGTATTCAACCAAGCCCGAACTTTGAACAAATACTGGATGAAATTTGTCAGTGTTTATTGTATAACATTTTTCACATGGCTTAAGGTATACAGAAATAATAAATGCGGCTGTGTATAAGAATAGAGGTTTTGTAAGTAGCTGTGCTTAATAACAGGTAACCAGTCTAGTGACAGGGTCCATTTCTTGGCATAGGAATCCTAGGTGGTCGCAGCGGTCAGATTGGTTTTACTTTATTTTGATGGTCCCTTTAACACATTCTGTTGACTATAAGTAAATTTGAACCTACATGTCTACTATCTCTCATTGAGTGTTAGTGTTAGTAGAGTATTAGACTGGTAAGGTTAGGGTTAGAATAAGTTGACATGTACGTGCAAAGTTACTTATAGTCAGTATAATGACTTTAGGAGGAGCATCACAATAAAGAGTTAGCAGATATTAAGCAAACAGTCTACTAATACTCTGAGAGTTAGTTGACATTTAGATCCAAAGTTACTTATAGTCAACAGAATGTTCAAAAGGGACCATCAAAATAAAGTGTTACCGTCAGATTTATCTTTTGATGATAGATTTTTGGTTTTGTCTACAGGTGTCCACAGCAGAAGACAATGGCATTCTTCTGTACAATGGAGACAATGACCACATTGCGGTGGAGCTTGATGAAGGTCATGTTAAAGTCAGTTATGACCCTGGCAGCCAACAAAGTCATGCAATCTACAGGTGAGCTAGAGTTTTTTTTTTTTATTCAAATCGAATGTTGGCATGAAGGGACATTATTAATTATGAAAATGTGCACAATATTGATAAATCCATGATAATGGTTTAAAAATTATTATTTGAGAATAAAAGGTAAGATGGAATAAGATTCACCATTTATTTTTTTGACCATTGATGTCACTAAAAGCCATTTTAAATTTCCACTCAGCAAACTACTACAAATTAAACATTTATAAACTGTTGATGCAAATAAAATATGGAATCAATAATATTTCATGTTTGTTTTACACTCAGTACTGAGACCATCAATGATGGTCAGTTCCACACTGTAGAACTGGTGACCTTTGACCAGATGGTGAACCTTTCCATAGATGGTGGCATCCCAACAACCATGGACAGCTTTGGTAAAGTGCAGCCCTTGAGGGGAGAAGCTCCACTATATGTGGGAGGTAGGAGTTCACCATTGATATCTGTCTCCATCACAGCAATCGTGAGTGTACAATACTGTCAATCACCAATGAAACCAACTAGACATGACACATGCTCTCCGTTCCATTGCTCTTGATGTTTAGAATGCTCAAGTGGAGTGAAACAAAAGCTTAAAATATCTAGTCCTGATCATGGTTGAGTATCCCCAGACACCAACATAGTGTCGGCTCAGATCCGGCCCACATCTGGTACACATGGATTCCACACGTACCAGATGTGAGCCGGATCTGGGCCGACTCTATGTTGCTGTCTGGAGTTCTTCAATCCAGCTTCTGGAGGTCAAGTGTCATGCAGAGTTTGACAAAAAAGTGTTGACAGTAACACAGTAGTTACTACACAGTAGTTTTGACAGTAAGTGGGTTTGAGCAGGGTTGGAGCTAAACTCTGCTGGACAGCAACCCGCCAGGACCGGATGTGAAGAACCATGGTATACTGTTACTCTACTCATATTTGATGGATGAGAGGCCATCCAAGAGTGCTGACCCAGACAGCAACATGGAGTCAGGCCAGATCCGGCCCACATCTGGTAAAATTATAATTAATAATAATAAAGTTACATTTATATGGCGTTTTTTGGGGTCCTCGAAGGGCTTTACACATGGAAGGGGGGAATCTCCTCAGTCACCACCAGTGTGCAGAGCCACCTGGATGATGCGACGGCAGCCATAGTGCGCCAGACCGCCCACCACACACCAGCTTACTGGTGGAGAGGAGACAGAGTGATGAAGTCAATCAGTATATATGGGGATGATTAAGAGGCCATGATGGACAGAGGCCAATGGGCACATTTTTCCATTTAGGGATTTTTAATGACCACAGAGAGTTAGGACCTCAGTTTAACATCTCATCCAAAGGAAGGTGGTCTTTGACAGTATATTGTCCCCATCACTACACTAGGGCGTTAGGACCCACAAAGACCCCAGGGGTCAACCCTGCTTAGCTTTAGTGGACAATCCATGTGTGGAATCCACATGTACCAGATGTGGGCTGGATCTGGGCCGACACTATGTTACTGTCTGGGACCCTACTGCACAGCGTTAGCCGTAACTGGCATCAGTGTTCTGCTGCATGTGTGTTACTTCTTCCCAACTCTGCTCTTACAGCACTTTCTCTCTCTTAATAAGGCATGCCGGTCAGCGTCCACCCCACAGCTCCTCGTGTATGGCAGATCCAAAACGGCTCCAGTTTCCATGGCTGCATTCAGAACCTTTACATCAATAATGAGCTACAAGACTTCACCAAAACCCAGATGAAACCTGGTGTGGTGCCCGGATGTGAGCCCTGCCGAAAGATATACTGCCTGCACGGCATCTGCCAGCCCAACACTGCCACGGGCCCCGTATGCCACTGCCAGCCTGGGTGGAGCGGGCAACACTGTGATCAGCCTTCAGCCAACCCCTGCCTGGGCAGCAAGTCAGTCCAATTCTTGAAGTGAAATATGCCGATCGGACTGACACGCAACACGTAATGCTCTAATTCTGTCATTGGCTTTGCACAGGTGTGTCCATGGAAGGTGTATTCCAATGGACATGCAGTCGTACCGCTGTGAATGCCAGGAGGGTTTTCATGGAGCCCTGTGTAACCAGCAGGAAGAACTCTTCAACCCATGCAGAAAACTGCAATGCAAACACGGTCACTGTCAGATCTCTGACACCGGAGATGCCTACTGTCACTGTGAGGTGGGCTACAGCGGGGAGTTATGTGACAAGGGTAAGAGAACAAATGCATAACATATGTGAAGTATTCTGTTTCTGATGAGATGACAAAGCATGGCTAGCTGGTGATGGGAGAAACTAAGCTTTTCAAAACTTGGAATTTATTGAACCAATTGCTCAATTGACACAAACTGGTGAGGCCTGCTGGTTAAAGGGATAGTTCACCCAAAAATGAAAATTAGCCCATGATTTACTCACCCTCATCCTAGGTGTACAGTACAGTATATGACATTCCACTAGCATTAAAAAAATCCAGCATTTCTGATTTCAACTGTCATGGTCCCCAGAATATTTTGTTGTATGAATATGTAAACAATCAATTAGAGTTGTCAAAAAGTGCCGACGCTTTTGTGACGAAAATGTGACGCTTTGAGCGCTGGTGAGCGGAATCATAAACACCTCTGATTGGCCGTTGTTCACGAGCTCATAGGATACATCTGTGATTGGCTACAATGATCAGTGCTTCAAATACATGTAGTAAATATGCATCAATGACGCTCTTCACCGAGCGCTTGCACAGATACACACGCGAGCGTTTGAAAGCAGGTCCGCTGATAGACGCGTGCTTGAGCTTTCAAGCGCTTCCGCTGATCATTGTAGACAATCACAGACAAATCCTATGAGTGTGTGAACACAATAGCCCATCAGAGGTGTTTACAATTCCGCTCAAAGCGTCATAAATTTAAATTTTCAGTACCGACTTGGTACCGAAGTCTGCACTTTTTGACAACTCTACAATCAATATATCAAAAGAAAGAACAGAGCCTCTGCTATCAGATGGGTTTCAGAACGATGATCTAAACACAGATGGAGATCTTTAGAAGATGCATCACAGCGCCCCCTACCATATAATGGTGAAAACACTCATTGGTGGAACAACACTTTAATGGGGGGGAAGCCTTGTGTCATAAATGACAAAAAATACCGGGGCAATAGAAAAAAATTATAAAGATCCGAAATTCATAATTGAATTTTTAAACGATTATGACGAAACCTTGTTTACTGAAATCACATGACTTTTGCAGTTTGATACATGCTCTGAAACAAATGATTCGCAACAGTTTCGGAAGTTTCACAATGCAGTGGTTAGAAAGTGGCCATCACTATAGATAGATCCTTCAGTGTACTGTTATTAACACTTTCCCCGCCACTGACGACGCTATTACACACCTTCTGAAAGAGTACTGAATCTCCGGATCAAAACGCAGATGAAGAAGAAGCAAGCGATTAAAGCAATAAAGTGAAAGAAAGTAATTAGTTTTTAGAAAAATATAAAAAGCCTATTCTCTCATGGCTTAGGTATTTTAAAAACAGGTGACAAGCAGCGGCACACCTACGCGTTGCGGCCAATCAACCTTCATCAATCACACGACAATCACCGGGTTATGCGGCACAGAACAAACAGAAGAGAGAAAGTTTGAATATTGCAAAGAAAATATATCCCGCCAAAAAAAAACTAAACCAAGCAATATCCAAAAAGTTTTTTTTGATTACAAATACATTATCATAAATTGGAATATATGTATCAAAATCCACAAGTAAAAAATATTCTAAATGAAATGAAGTATACAAATCGGAATCAACAAATCAATAATGTATTCTCAATTCCAAAACTTTATATATTCCTATTGTATGGTGTCTGTTCTGTTGTAGAGTCCGAGTGCCACGGGGAAACATCTATTCATATTCATACAAAATATTCTGGGGGCCGTGAAACTTTTGTGAAACTGATCAAAAATGCTAGCGCTAGCTGGCAACTTTTTTCAAAACCGCTGACAGGGAAAGAGTTAAATGTGTGTCTTGTACGCTGTCTGATCTGTTGTAGAGTCCGAGTGCCACGGGGAGCCGGTGCGGGACTTCTACCAGGTCCAGCGGGGTTACTCCATCTGTCAGACCACACGCATGGTGTCGTGGGTGGAGTGCAGTGGCGTCTGCGACTCCGGCTCCTGCTGCGCCAGCCAGCGCATGAAGAGGAGAACACACACCTTTGAGTGCAGCGACGGCTCGTCCTTCAGCGAGGAGGTGGAGAAGACCGTCAAGTGTGGCTGTGCGGGGTGCATGTAGAGCCACAACACCACAGTCCCACAGAAAGAGCCATCACAACAACAGAAGCTTATAGACATACCCCCGCCCCACCCCACACAACCTTTATATTACACCCTTCAAAGGGTCAAATAACACCAACTCTGCTGACAGAAGGGCAAGCAGAAGCTTGTTTTAGGCCTAAAGCAGAACATTAGTCATGTATTAGAAGAAAACAATGACTCTCTCTGCAGTGCTGGACGTGTATTTGAGCAGATTGCGCTCCAAAATGGTGATGAAAGGAACATGCACTATATGTATGATATACCTGTGTGGGAAAATACATGCTGGTAAAATAGAGCATGTGAAATCACAAGTACGGCGGGAGATTTTGCATGGAAACACATGCTGTCAAACCAGATATTTCCAATGGTTTTGTGTGTAATGGGACTCTTCCATTCATTAATAAACTACATGGGGGCCAAAACCACCCAGAAGCCTTCCATCTGAACATGAAGAGACACTCCTGGTGCCATAACGTAGAGTTACCCTTCGGGAGCTTCTTTATAATATTTCGACTTTCAATAGATCGAGAAGCGAGTCAAAAAGAAAGATCTATTCCATAGTGTTTTGTCATTCCATTACCTCAAACAGAAACTTGACCGAATGTAAGGGAGAGCTGAAATCAAGCGCTAGATAGATCTCATCACGCCGTTTTCAAGATGCATGCTCATTGTCATGTGATGTCTGGATTGTGGTTAATATTAGCACTGCCGAGCAGAAAATAGACCATGGCTTATCGAAACACTGCTGAGTATGCAATGCCACTGCAGTTTAATATGGGTCAGTGTTGAAGCTGTTTGAGGGGTACAATATGACTATGGGTTATGACCACAACACTGTACACACCAATCTCCCATCCACTGACGCACCGTAACGATTCCTACAGTATTACCTCTGCGTTCACCAAGCTTTGCAAATCGCCATGATTATTGTCCTAGAATTAAAAACGCGAATAAGTGCAGTTTGGCTAATTTCATTTAATTTCGGTGGGTGTTTGTTTTCGCTTTGATTTCCTTTTCCTAACTTCCCTAGACCTTCACTTTATACAGAAATGCTTAACAGATTCTAATATATATTTGTATTTCATTTTGGTATAGTATTTTTATATGTTAAAGAATACATTTGTTTTCAGGATTTTATTATCAAAGCAGCAGTGTGAAATTTGGTGACTTTTTGGTGTTTTATTCTGTCATTTATTTCACTTGCTTATACAGGCAACAGTGGTTTGAGACTGGCCAAAAGCATAGATGATAATTAGCCTATTAGCCTTATTGTAATAGGAGCCAGTGTTGATTGTTTCGGAAGGTTTTTTTTCTTTTCAATATTGTAAATTCAATATTGAATGTCTTCCATGTGAATACCACATTTAATTCATTTAAAATATCTTTGTGCTTGATTTTTGTAATTATTTATTTTAAGACCTGTCCAGATAGAAAGCTGATTTTGAGTTGTGAATAAAGCCAAGAGGAAAAAGAGGTTATTGAGATTAAGGCATTTTTAATAGTGTAATTACCATCCAGTCCTCATAATAAAGAGCAAGTCAATAGCCCCGATTGCTCAGAAAAATGCAGTCATATTTTAGTTAATTCTTCGTTAGTGAAGTGGCACTATTTGAGAAGTAATTCAGTTCTCCATATATTCATTGAACCACGTGGTTGATGTTTCCATAAAGCAAACATCAACCGGTTTTCTTACTCAACGGTGGATACTTATTGCTCTTATTGTACATTGAGGTTCTGGGAATGAAAGCTGATGTGAATGTCATCGCTTCAGTGCACACAAATCATTGGAAAGGGTTTCAGACTTTTCCTGTAGATTTCATGGTCTTGTGCCAATCACAACCATTGCATCATGAACTCAAGAAACTTTATTGTGAAAGATACTGTCGCTGTTGCATATAGAACATTTAAGAGCTCTTGCTGTTTATTCTTCTGATGTTACGTTGATAGTTACATTGACTAACTGCAGTTACTCCGAATGTAAGTAGCGCCACCAAACTGTTTACTGAACTCCTTTTTCATTCATTAAAATGTGTGACTATATCAGCGTCTATGTCTGCTTTATCAAAACCACAACAAAAGTGTCAAGCAGCAAAAGATTCGGTTCCTGGCACATTTACATCAAAGCAAACATGAGGATCTGCTTGTCATTGGTATTCGGGAAAGGGGGAAAAAACTTTTTTGAATAATTAATGATTCACTATACATAAATGTAGCTCATGTATTTAGCAAATTGCTTTTTCTGGATGAAATTACACGGTTGAGAACCAACTTTCACTGCACATTCTTCACTTTACTCATCACTTATTTACTTTGGGGGACAATAAAACCCATCCCAACAAAATGCATGATAAATTGACAAAAGACAAAATGCATACATCTCAAAACCAAGTTCATTTACATTTTTATCATTTTTTCCTCATGACACACACCAAAACACATATAAACGGGGTCTTCAAGCCTGGTATATGTAAACTACAGTTTACATTTACTTTTTTGACTTTTAAGCAATGTTAAAAAATAAAATAAAACAATGCAATTACAAAACAGAGTAAGCTGAAATAAAAATCTCATAATTCTTCACCTAACTAAATGCCTAAATTAACAAACTAGATTAAAGCAGAAAGATATTTTAGAAAACCTGTAATCTTGCATAGTTTCCTTTTTAGCATCATAAATACAGCTGTTTTAGAACGTTTGAGACCATAATGCATAAATTACTCATCTATAGAAAATCTACTTGAGAAACAACAGTGATACGCACAAGTTTCTATGCATAAATCATCATCATCATCATCATCATCATCTCACTAGAACAGACAAAATGAGGAGGTACAACACTGGTGGACAAACTTCAGTGCTCTAAAAGAGAAATGAGTAATTATGACAAATAAAAATAAAAATAGTCATGATCACCAGAATTTTTGGACAAATTACTCTCATCTATGTGCAATGAGGCTTTATTTCACGAGGCAAACTCTATTTATAAATACAGATAAGAAAAAAGGCACATTATTCAGGTTACAAACCCACTTTAACTACAATTATTAATCGTTTTAGAATTGTGGATCACTCCTTAAATAATATCTGGTTCAATATTACAAGTTGATGTAATAATAAGCTATACAAATGTAACGGTCAAACAAATAAACGGTCAAAGAGTTGAGTTATTCATAACCCATATTTAAAATGACCCATTAAAGGGAATCGGAACCTTTATTTATTGACTTGTTTTTAAATTAATGGCTCCATCAAGGGGAAAAAATATCAGTTTTCTAAAACAAATAGATTTCTTAAAGCATATTTGGAAAAGTTTGACACTGTTAGGTAGAGCGGTCAAAGTTCCTTCTTTTCAAAGACAAATCTCTTTCAATATATTCAAAACTCTGAAAATTTACTGCCAAGCTTAAAAAATAGCTTCAAAAATAAATGTCCTTCCAGAAAAGGAACATTTTGAAAGCATCAGCACCCCTTTTGTTGTGAAACATTTCTACATGAGCTCTAGTACCTATACACATTTCTCAGGGTTTTGAGGTCCGTGTACGTTTAGTTGGAGTGACCAGTGGTTCCAAGCCTCGCTTCGTGGAGGATTTAGGAGAGCCAGTCTGTGAAGAGGTGACCTCCATCTTTCTTTGAGACCTAGTTAACACTTGGTCTTCCAATGCCAGAGGCTTAATGTCCACATCTACAGATTGTGGTTCAGAACTATTAGGGCCTTTTTGGAGCACCGACTTCTTTGTGTCAACTTTAGTCCCACTTGTTTTCATTTTCTGTGCCTTATTAGTCCTGGATTTGAGCAGTATCTGTTTTTTACTCAAGGCATTAGTTGAGACATGCTCACCAATGGCTTTCGTCACTTTTTTGAGTGCCTGCAACCTCTTTGGAGAGGCACCGTCTTTGTGACATTGGTTCTTTTTCAAAGCCTGTTCTTTGAGGGCAGAGTTTGCTTTCGCCTTCTTGGTGAGTGATTTGATCCTTTGGACAACCACAGACTTCGGTCCTTTACGTGACTGTAATTTCTGTTTGTCGACTTTCTTTGGAATTAATGCCGCCTTCAAACGAGCCCCTTTGAAGGTTTTCTCTTTGCATTTCTTATTTTGCTGAACCTGAAGTTTCTCACGCATGTTAGAATATTTCCTAAGGATTCGAGCGCTTGCTGGGTTTTTCGCAACGCCTGCGATCGCACCGAGGCTCTCAGGAGTCTGTGCCGGTGCCACTCCATTAAGACTCTGTGCCTTTGTAGAGATCCGCGTGGCAGTTGTCGGTTCGTGCTTCTCTTTACTCTTCATTACGGAGATACCCTGACCTAACGCTTTTGAGATTAGCCTTTGATTCTTGGGGTTATTCTTCACCGGTGATGCCATAGCAAACTTTTTCAGATGCTTCTTTAACCGTTCTGCCTGGAGGCTCGGAAATATGCCTTGAGACGACCCAGCTCCTGCTGATGAAGTGTGAAAGCACAATTGTGTTTCTGAAGGAAGTCTGGTGTTCACCTTCTTAACAATTACAAGGGATTTTGTTTCGGTTGATTGCAGGAACCACCTGCAGATACTGGGCAAGTCAAAGGGCTTCATAAAAAGCATTTGCACAGGGGAAAACTTCTGTGTTTCCAATGGTCTTGACTTTCGTGCCCTGCGTTTGCTTTTCCAGATTTCTTTGAGTCTATCTGCCTTGTTTTTGGGTTTCGGTGCAGGCTGACCCTCCTTGTCCATTTGTACCCAACCTTTGTGCATTTTATCAAACGTTGTATTTAAATTAGAAATTAACTGCTGGTGTTCTTCTCCCCTTAGCACCTCAAAAAATTTTGAGGGACTACAAACAACTGGTTCAGTTCTCTGAAAGCCAGTTATGCATAAGGACTTATCTTGGAGATTCAAAGGGCCTCTTATTTGGGGCTCCATATGCTTCTGGTTCTGGATTTTAGGTGCTGAACTCAATGGGCTCTCTTCAGCTTCCCCACTTGAGGATGCTGAAACCCGTTGTTGTCTCAAAGGACGCTTATTTTTACTAGGGGGTGTTGTTGAGCCAACCGACTTTTCAGTATTAGACGCATTCCCTCTTCTCAACGACATGCGCCCAGGGCTCTCTAATGCATCTACGATAGTGGATTTATTATGGAGAGGTTCGGCAATTAAACTGGCACTACTTCTTAAGGGCATGTGAGCAGTGGCCTCGGTTTTTCTACAGGTAGTACTGGATTGTGAACTGATAGGTTGTTCACTGACACAACTTTTGATGGAACCCTTAACAGGAGAATCTTTAGTAACAGTCGGTTTAGTTGTGCTAATAGTCCTGCTTCGTAGGGGCATGCGTGTTACCCCCTCGGAAGATGTACACAAATCTTTATTCGTGGCCTGCTCACTAGCAGAGCTGTTCTTTCTTAAAGGCATCTGCCCTTGCTTTTCTGAAAGGCCTTCTGTTGGATTACTCGATTTGCTACCAAAAGTCCGTTCAGTGTTACTTCTGCTCCTCAAAAGCATATTTTCAGAGCTTGGTGGGGACTTCTTGATGGGTGAACAATCTACACTATCTGACAGTTTAATAGGACTACTTTCAGTTTTAATTGGCATATTTTCATTGCTTTCAGAGGCTTGATTAATCAGTTTGTGGTGTTTCCCACTCTCTGTGGAGGTGGAGGGGGTGCTAAAAGTTTCTGGAAGAACCTCAGGTGACAAAACACTTGGCAACTCCTCATTCATTTTGACGCTTGGACCCGGATATTCATCTCTTTCTTTTGCATTTCTTAATTTTGGTCTTGTTTTGACTGCATGATCCACAACCAGACTGTTACAGGGTTTGGAGGATGGGAGCTCCTGTGCAGTTTCAAGAATGTCTAGAGCTTTCAAATCATGCTCATCCTCAATATGCAAATTTGTTTCAGTAGATTGAGTCTTTGGGCTTTTATCATTTGCACGCTCAAGTTCAGAAGGACCACACTTCCCAGAGTCTTTCATTATGTCAAAGCTGCCTTTTGAAACTCTACTACGCAAGCATCTGTCTGAGGACACTGTATGTTTTGCATTCACAACTTTTGGACTATGTGGATCCGTATCCTTCTCCTTGCATTTTAAAAGTGGTTGTACAGTAGAGACTTTTGTTAGGCTGGACACTGTTGAATCCCCTTGATTCTTCGCTGGTAGTTCGGAAGAGTTCGTCGTTTGGAGATTACTTTCAGTGTCATGCGAAACTTGCTCTTGAGAACTTTTATCCTCCTCAGTGTTTGCCTTTATTTCTGATGTCTCAGATTGTTTGTGGACATCTGCTGCAGTCTCGACTTCTGTGGGATTTGTCATTTCTCTCTCACTTCTCGGTTCCACGTCCACTCCATCAGATGACTCTTTGGCCATGTTAGAGGATACAGGGATCAGTGATGGCTCCAAAGATTTATCCTCACACTCAGCCTTACTTTCTGTACCACATACCACCTCTTCCAGCATGGGTCCAATTTGGGACTCAGATCCTTCTTTCTGTACAGTGAGTTCTGTTGTTTCAGTGGTTTCTACCATGCACATGTCTCCTTGTACTTCTAAATTAGGATTAATGATAGCTTCTGTGATTAAATCTGGTTGCATGGTTAATTCACTCAGTTTACAAGATGGTTCATGGGAAATTTGCCCATTATTTTCAACTTTACCTGTCTGACTGGTTTCAACCACCAGACCAAGACCAGTTGCTTTTACAACATCTCCTGGCATTTCATTCTCCGCGATCTGTTCCGATGCAAATTTCTGAATAACATTTTCCATGCAGTCCCCTGCAAAAGGTGCATTTATGAGAGGAACACTGCCAGAAATAGAAAGGGCCTGCTTTGGAGCAATAGAGGTATGCATGTCTGGCATATGAGCTGGACAATTCCCATTGGAATTACCTATAGATTTACGAGCTAGCGTACGGACAGTTTTTAGTTCCAAGTACTCCTCAACGTACTTGTGCCCTCTTGTGCTCTTCCGAGCATTTTGTCGTGGATGCAGTCGGTTACGAGATTGAAGCTGACATTCTGTTATTGATTTTCTAATATAGACTAGATCACAATGGCTATCGGTATCATTTATGATACAACTTAAAGAGCCATTACTTTGCCTAAGGCAAGAACCTTTTCTGCTTTTCCTGGCTGTTCTTGGAGATATTGGTAAAACTACATTTGATATCTTGTGAATTGTGGAGGGCTTTACAACAGCATCTTCGCTTTGTGCAAATGAGCTTTTCTGTGTGCATTGTGATAACAGCTGATCAGATTCTGCAGTACATGTCGGCAAGCATCGCTCAGCACTGCATACAGAATCGCTATGTTGAATTTGCTGAATGCTTGATCCTAATAATTGTTTTGCTTCCTGATGATCAGTAGTTGTCTTTGTCAGGACGAAAAATTTGTTTGGAGAACTTTCTTTTCCACTCTCAACATCTGTTCCACAAGATGAAGATGACAAAACTATCTTACAAAGGTCTACTGGTTTTTCAGTCATTACACGTGCAACACTGGAAACATCTGCATTTAAAACCTCTCCAGTAGGCTTTTGACCTGTCCTGACAACAGATGCCTCTTGAGAGTTTGTAATGCTCACAGCAGCAGCCACAGAGCATGTTCTTTCAGACCTTGTTTCAAACGAAGTATGACTGCAGCTTGTTTTCGCTTGCTTCTCGGCCAAATTTGGAGTGGGTGCTTGGAAAGGGTTGGAAGAAGCCACAGTCTTGACTTCGCTTTGTAAGAAGCCTAATGCATCAACTATCTGGCGCTGGTGATGCAAACACAGCTTAGACATGAACTGTTCCAAAGTGGACACTGACTGTAGATCTCCTTCTCGGGCGAGACTCAGGTCGACAGAGTCCCTGAAAGACCATGCAAAAAAAAATAGAAGTATATTAGACACCGTCTCAACTGGATAATACTAAAAAACATGCATTTATGTGATGAGCAAATAATACATTTAAAACAGGTCAATAGAGTCCTGATTTCCTTTACCTTTTGACCAAATGTGTAGCCGGGCTATTAGAATTCCTTAAAGGCGTATGACTTTTGTTGGAATTCTTCCTAGTCGAGAGGTCAAGAACTCCATCTAAAGAGACAAATAATTCAAAGCTGAATTGAACAATTCTTTTAAACTAGTAGCTCTTTATATATTCATAATTCTATACTGCACCTTGCTCGATGTCCTCTACTTTGACCTTTTTCACAGAGAGGTCCAGCGGGGCATCTTGGTCCACCATGATGAACTTGTTCTGAGCAGAAGTTGTATCGACAGCAGTGGGTGAAGTGACACAGCTAGTTTTCAGAAGGCTTTGGTCCTTTTTTCCATTGTTTTGAAGCGAGTCCTGAGAGCACTTTTTTCTTGAGGTATAATACGTAGCTAACTCATTAATCATCTGCTGAACGATACCACAGGCCACCACAGGGATGTGCGGATCCGGAATTCTTGGTGTGTATTCTGTTGATAGTTCAATTAGATGTAAAATGAACGCAAATGATTTGGCAACATGAGAAAAGTCTGACAAATCACAGTTGATGTGACCTTGTTGTGAAATGCTTCATATGGATATGCTAAAACTTGATCAACTCATTTAAAGGGGTCCTTTAATGCCCTTTTACAAAGTCTTGATTTTGTCAAGAGAGTGTCACTTCTCTCCCCAATCTGGCTCGAACACGCCATTTATTTCCCGTTTCGATGAAGCCCCTCCTTCTGAAATACGAAATGTGCTGTGATTGGTTAACTGGCCCAGTGTGTTGTGATTGGCACACGGCTTAGCACGTGGTACACGGAAAACTATGGTAATACAAACAGTAATCGATCACAAAACCAAGGTTAATTTTCCTAAGGAGTTGTGAACAGTCTTACAAAAGCGAGAGCTTACAAAAGCTACAGTACACACTACATCAACACTAATATTGCTCTCCGTTTACATCATAGCAACAACATAAAACGTATAATTTCTTGTTGCGTTTTTTATTAACAGTTCCAATTATAAGACATACTAACAAGTTGTGTAACAAGATTGTCCTGACAATGTGGGAACTGCTCCATTTCAGGAGAAGCTTTTGTGCATATTTTGTGCAGCACACAGATAAACGTTAGTGTTATAATTAGGGATGCACCGAATCCAGATTTGTGGGGTTCGGCCGAATACCGAATCCACTGGTTAAGATTCTGTCGAATCCGAAACCGAATACCGAATCCAACTCTCATCCTCAGTCCATTAACACAGTAAACACATTAATGAAGTAAACAAAGTAGATTTTTCATTTTATTACTGTAAATAATAAACACTACTTTTATAACTGTAAAAAAAAAAAAAAAGAATAAGCAACATTATGCATTTTAACAGCGGCGATGTTGTGTAGCCTATTGTTTAGAGTCCTTGCGGTCCACCTACTGTAACGAGTGGAAATAAGGTGTGGCCCCTTTAAGAACTGCGCGCTCCCGTTGAACTGTCTGCACTGCAGTTCGTATTGTATGTGCCGTGCGCCTCGAACACATGCCCATGGGTGCGGGTTATTTCTGTTCGATGCTCATTTTTACCTTATTTTGTTAAGTAACGCTGTGGACGGTAGAACGTGTGACAGACAGTTACACAAGTTAGATTGTGGAATAAAGTGCGAGTTGTGAGATGCCAATCGCCTCCGTGAGTCTGTCTGGCCTCTGCAATAACTTTAGCTGTGAGCTATCCCTATTTTTCTTCCTGACACAACGCGTTACACTACAGGCTTGTTCGACTTGAACCGGCGCTGCACAGACAGATCAGTTTATGACATCAAAGTACCGCGAGAGCAATTCAAAAGCATAAGGAGCCGTCTGCTCTCTATTCGTTCACGCGGTACTTTGATGTCATTCACTGATCGATGACTTCGACGTAGTGCGCGTAGTGCAAGCCTAGGCAGAAACCGAACCCCGTTAAAAAGCCCAATATTCGGCCGAATCTGAATCCGAATCCTGGATTCGGTGCATCCCTAGTTATAATGTTCAGGAACAGCGTTTAAAATAAATTAACCACTGAGTTCGTCAGTCTTAGGAAGCTCAAACGTGAGTTTTGGAAACGGGGTGGAAAAAACTGTCTCTTTGATATAGCGACAACACTGTCTTCTCTAATGCACCTTAAACAGGCCTCGTTCCTTTTTTGCATATTCTGTGGGCGGGGATTATTTAAATGAGTAACATTATGACTTCATAAGTTCCGGAAAAATCACGCTGTAGTCCAAACGAGTCGTTTGTTGAAGTTCTTGGAAAGTGGATTCTGTTAAATAAAATATCTCCCTTTGGAGTGGACTTTGTAACCTTGCAGATATGTTTATGCTCAAACAGCAACATTACACACTAACTAACGTTAAAAAAGTGAAAAAGCATAATAGGACCCCTTTAAGGTGGGCAGTAGCTGCTTATACTAGAGAAAAAGTTGCAGTCATTCCCATTACTATAATGAACCATCACTGATCATGCATTATTACACAAATGACAGACTATATGAGGTATACTCACTTTTCCTCTGTAGCACTGCATTCAGGAATTCCTCTGATTGCCACTCGAGTCTGTTGATATTAGAAGGATCTTTACCTAGTAAAGGTTTTCCTCCACTTTCCACAATTTGTTTGTTGAGTGCAACTACATGTTCCTGTTCATGGGGTAAAAAAAAAAGGGGTGGAATAAGAATAAGAATGGAGGTGTGCACAAGGTGTTATTTTACATACTTCTAAGAGACACACATGCAACGTACTTAAAATGTATTAAAAACCATGGAAAATGGAAAATGAAATTAACATGTAAAAAGCTATAATTGAAACCATTGTGTCCTTTGAACACATTACTTGAAATAACTTTAGAGTCCATAATATAGCTAGTGCAAGAGAGACTGATAGGTAAAAAAATCAAAACGGTTCTTCCAAGGTGTCTTGACAAATCAGGAAGGGGGGGGGGGGGGGGGGTATAAATGAAAAAAAAAACTACCTTCACTTTTTCTCGTCTTAACCAGCAGTAAAGACAACTTTCATCAAATGACCAATTTGACACACTTGCAGGCTTACAATCTGTGGATCCAAAAGAAGAGGCAAAATTCAACCGTGTGTGCAGGGAAGGGAAAGACCAAACTGTACCGAACACAGAATGCTGCTACTGCTAAAAAACTACTAGCAGGTTTACAGACTAACTAACAGTCTATTTTAGTTAGCATGACTTTGTCCATTTAAAACTGAAACAGTAAATCAAAAGCCTACTTGTACCAGTGTAATTAAATTGTTAAAATCCTCAAGTGCCAGCACCAGCTCAAAGTCTGACTATTGTTTTGGGTTGAAAATTCCCAAGTTTTGTCCAGTCTTCACCAAATTCGGTTCACATAATCATCAATCAATATCACATGATCTGACCATACCTGCTAAGTTTGGTGACAGTGCCACTCACTGGCAAGGGGGAAAAAGCAGCAAAAAGACAACTTTTTCAGCATTTGAGTTTCCATTTCGCTTACAAACGTACATTTTTATATTGGATAAAAGCATCTGCCATAATGGTGCATGGCAACAAAAAGTGCATTCATGGTATCGGTTTATCAGTATGCATGTTCTTTGAGAACTGAAACCATTATAACGGCCAGCAGAGAGGATTGGGGATTTGGATTTATTCCGGTAACTTAAATATTTGAATCAGACAGATTTATTGCTTGAATGTGAGGGGACCAAAGTTATTTTCTGAGCCCTTTTTCTCACTCTGAAACTATACAGTTTTTGGAGGATGGGCAGGGGAGCACCAATAATCCTCTCAGCAGTTCGAAGAGTCCTCTGTAGTCTTCTGATGTCTAATTTTGAAGCAGAGCCAAACCAGACAGTTATAGATGTGCAGAGGACAGACTCCATGATGGTGGAGTAGAATACATCAGCGGCTCCTGTAGCAGGTTCAGCTTCCTCAGCTGGTGAAGGAACTACAACTTCTGCTGGCCCTTTTTTTCACAAATAGAGCCTATGTAATACCCCTTTTCCACCAAGGCAGTTTGACTGCTGGATCAGAGCCAGAGCATAGTTTCAAATCAGTTCTTTGTCTTTCGACACTCAAAGCACCAGCTCTGAAACAGGAAAAGTTGTTTGTAAGTAGCACCAAAACATTGCTGGTCTAGAAGTAAGAACTGCTTGCGTCAGGGGCTGGGGTTACAGTGACCAAGAAGATGAACAGAAACTTGTGACCGCCATTTTTGACATAGCAGCTAAAAACAATGGACTCAATTAAGCCAAAACACAAATTATACAAATTACGGCGAGCTGCACCAACAAGTTAGATTCGCCGTGTTTGAATGCCGATGTAGGTTCACAAAGCCATGGGCATCAATAGTAGCATAACGACCGCAATTGTTGATGGTGTGTTTGGCTGTGCTGTGCTGCGCTAGTGACGTAAAACCTGGCTATGTGGCCCGCGGAAATGCAAACAGGTTCTTAGGAAGGCTCGTCAGTCGAACAAACTCCGAACCAGCACTAGCTCTGAACTAGCACCTGGTTCATGCTGGTGGAAAAGGGGTATGCGTTAGAGCTTAGATTCTCTGCCCGAGCCCGAACCGGGCCAATATTTCCCGTCACTATCCTCGGGCCGGGTCGGGACTTTGATCAAGGGACGTGCACTCCCGACGCAATAGAGTGCGGCGCGGGACTAGATTTGATGGCCGAGTGCGAGCGCGGGCTGTAATGCACTCACTCTGTGAATACATTTTTATTCATCTGTTGCAGAAAAGCAACAAGAACAACTAAAACAAAACAGAAATGATTTACAGGCCAGAGTTACTTTTTATAACATGTTTGCAGCGTTGAGCGATGTAGCCAATCACAGACATGTGTGTTGATTTCTTGAACGCAATGGCCAATCAGAAGCATTCAAGATAGACTCCCCTCACCGCTCAAAACTGACTTTTTGTTCAGAGCTGAATTCTGTATGCTGGCAAATCCTCCAATTATAACAAACAAAGTGTGGATATTATGAAAGATTCATTGTGCAGTCAGCTTCATTGATAATAACAGATGTGTGAGATCGCGATGAACTGATGTCAGCTTTTTAGGAATTATTAAGGGAGCGTACAGCGTTAACTTGAAAGTATTTGGAGGTGCAGAAATAAAGTCTATTTGCGTGCGGGAGCAGGACAAAACATAAATGTTGCGGGCGGGAGAAAGTAACATAGAAAGTAGTTGAGAACGTCAGTTATAACGACCCACGTATTAAAAAATGGTGGGGTTTAAATCGGGCTCGGGCTCATAATTACAGTTAATGTGTCGGGCCGGGCTCGGACACAATCAGGGTGTCTACAGATATAAACAAGTTAAATTTAAGACTTTTTAAGACCTTTTTAATGCCACTTTGAATGAAATTTAAGACCAAACCTGTGATAGAAATACACATTATATTACAAACGTATATGAAATATTTAATGTTTAACCTAAGTAAATTTAATATTAACTACTTGTTTATTGAACTAAAATCAAATGTAACATTTGCAATCGTGAGAATATTCAGCAAAATAGCTCCTGTCATGTCATGTTACTTAACTAGGCTATATCATGTTATAAATAAAAAACATGTTTTTATGCGTGCAGGGCTGCAGACTAACTTTTTTTACTATGAGCGCTGTAGCCCCTGACTGAAATTTTTAGGAGCGCAAGCAGAAAATTTAGGGGCAAACCTTAAATCAGCTTGCAATGCAATTATTCAAATTTCCCCCAAAAGAACTGTAATACTGACAAATTCTTTAATAATAGACTTAACGTACAGATATTACAATGTGCAGTTTTATTTTAAGTTCACAGGCTCCAGACTAACATCTAAGGGCCGCAGCATCGAGACACAGAGCTCTACAACACAGATCTGGCAGCACTGGGGCGGACAATAAAGCACTCAGATTAATTTAGGGTGTAGATGAAATAAACTTTAATTATTATCATTCATAATGTCTTAATATAAATTAAAAAGCAAAACGAGAAAAAAAATTATATTAGGGAGTGAAAATATCCAATAAGCATCCTACTGTTTACAATGGCAATTTATTGTAATTTTAAATAAGTGTTTAAATAACAGTTTTCCTAACGTTTTTAGGACAATCTTTAAAGGATGAACAAAAATGTGTTGGTCATCACATTAAAAATAACATTTATGATATTATAGTTTTGAAGTGCTGAAAAAAGTTAGTAGTACTTGTAAGCTTTTCACTATTTCTGTCACAATACCATAGTAATGTTTAGAGTGACTACATTAGCATAAATCCATGGTGAATGTTGCTGATTTGTGAACTGAAAGCCTTCTATAAGTGTTTCTCCTGGTTTCCACGTCAGCGCTGTGTTGATCTGATATCGATGGTTTATAACAGAAAACTGAATCACTCTGAATCGGAGTGTTTCTCACTGGATCTCGCAGCGATGATGTTATTAATTCTGAGGCGAAGTCAATGGATTTCTTCACTGGATCTCGTAGTAACAGTGTCGCGTGATCGAGATCGGCCCGCAACTGGCAAGTGCAAGTTCGGGGCGCTGCGCTCTCTATTATTGGTCCGTGAAGCATAAATGAGTAGCGCATTTTCGTTCCGCTTTCATTTTGTTTGCATTCGCTGCTCGGCAATGTTGTGGTCGCGCCAGTGCGACCTAAATAAATATTTTGTCGCACCGGCAGGAAAAATGGTAGCAAAATTTCTGGAGTCTGGAGCCCTGGCTGTTATGCTCATTTGTTTTGATTTCTTACTATAAAATCTCTCACAGAGACAGGCAGCGCGAGTCTCAACAGCGCTACCAGAAGTCATTATCATTATCAATCGCTGTTTATGTAATAAAATCAGAATCATTCTCGCGATTCGATGCTTCACTGGTTATTTGACTGGAGAAATTTTAGCGGTAATGTGACCATAAATATTTAAGACCCATCGAGTCTGAATTTAAGACATTTTAATACTTTTTAAGGCCTTTTATTAGGAAAACTTTATTGAAGACATTTTAAGACTTTTTAAGGACCCGCAGCCACCCTGACAATGTGCACGGGCTCGGGTAGGGTCAGGCTTGATTTTTTGGGCCCAATCTATGCTCTAGTATGCGTGTCCCACTTCAGGTCCTGAGAGATGGTGGTGCCATCATGCTGCCACAGTGCTGTTCGTGGTGGTGGTGGTGGTGGTGTGGTGTGGGGTGGGGAGGGGAGGGGGTTCTCCTGAAGACTCATCTCCACTGTTGTATGACTGCACCAGATGTTCAACCTCCTGCTGATATGCAGACTCATCACGATTGTGTATTAGGCCGATGACGGTAGTGTCATCTGCAAACTTTAAAAGTTTGACAGAGGGGTTATTTGCAATCCAATGCAATGAGAAAAGCAGTGGGGAGAGCACACATGGGGGGGGGGGGGCGCCAGTTCTGATGGTGCAGGTGTTAGACGTGAATTTCCCAAGCCTCACTAGCTGTTAAATAGCAGACTATTATTCTTTATTCGGTTCTATGCAAAAGAATCAAATTTATTTGTTACCAATTCCTACAAAGCTACTATCATCAGAGCAGAGAGTGGCGGGGAGCCGATCAGTGAACGAGAGGGTCCTTTTATTACTGAATTCCTGAGGCAATTCATTTACATTCATTTCAGACGGTTCACGTTCCCAAGTTGGGTAAATCTGATTTCTTGTGTCGCTCTGGAGATCCAGCACCACAGGATCAGCAATCTACCAATCTACCATCCCTCACACAGAAACAGGTGATGTTGGGAACCCCTCTTCCTATCCTACAAATGGTGCTGTCAAAAAAACAAAAACCACTACGCACAAACAGAGGTAGTGTTGGTTTTTGCCAAATATTCAGACAAATCAGGTTTGTTTTGCCCATCTGTTGCATCACTCTAGCTATGTTTTCATCCACCTATTTTTGAATGTGCATTTTGGGATATTGCATTTAAAAAAATGGATGGAAATGCCAAAATGCGCATAAATTCTAAAAATGTGCATTAAATACTCAGCACTAAATTGAGGCAGATCAGTTGTTTATCCAATAAGACAATATGTGCAAAATCTTTGATCGAAACACATTTATTGAATAAATCCCTCGATGCGCAACAAACTCATGTGACTTTGCCTCAGCGTCAGCTGTGATTGGATAACTGGAGTAACAAGTGGACCAATGGCATCGCAGCATCTCTAATGTTGGTTTGGTGTTTCTGAAACTCAAAGTGTGTGATCAGAATGATTTGGTTTAATTCCCTCCAGAACGTCGAACACGAGTGTGTTCCCGAACACCAGCATCCGAACGCCAGAGAACATGACAGCGTTTATTGTGTTTCGCCTGACGCTCGAGACACACTCGTTTATGATGGAGGGAAAAAGAGTCTGATTGCAGTAACTTAGTTTTATTACTGATATTGTGCGCCAACTTCCCTGGAAGTGATGATTTTGTTCTCTTGAACACATTTGTGAATAAAGCACATTTGTGAAAGACTTCGCAAGGCAGTGTGCATCACATTTTTTGCACATCCACAACCTTCCAAAATGCTTTCTTTACAAGACATCAAAACAAAGACTAGACTAAAGCTTGATATGATATGACTTTGTTCTGTCAAACTTATTCTCACTGCTACTTTCTGTTGGTTTAGCAGAGCTTTTTTTTCAATCCGCCCCTATCATTTCTGAAAATAGTACAATATAAAGCCTGTTAACTAAACAATGTGTGCACGCATCAGCGGACGGTTGTGGCGTGGTGCTAGGAGGAAGTACAAACAAAGTTTTATAACTGAAGTTGTCAATCATTTCAGTTTAGAGTCTGTACTGTAACTGAAACTCTAAACTCTTTCCTATAAAGCCATCGTTGTCTCTTCAAAAGACTTGGATTTAGATTAGACTGCTGGATTGATTATTTTCACAATTCCTTTATGATTTTTTTTTAGATCTTTTAAGTTTTAGGGGAATTGATTTTAAATGGAGGGTTAAAAATCTTTCAGGTTTCATAATATCTTCATTATTGTTTGGAAGATTAATGAAAACCTCGTAGGTTTGAAACAACAGAATTAACTTGACAGAATTTACATTTTTGGGTGAATTATACTTAATAAATACAGTGTGGGGAGTCTTGGATAAAACTAACTCTGTATCGCGAATCATATCGTTTACATCGATACATAACGGCGCATTTTTATATCGCGATGTAACGGTGTATCGTTACACACCTAATTTTGGCATATACTATTATTACTACTATTCACCTATATAAAGCATGTCATCGAATACAACATAACATATTCGATTTGACTAACAGTTAAAATATTATCATTAATTTCCTAAAGAGCAAAAAATGCTATGAGTGTTAAATAGACGGCATTGGATCTTTAAGTACGTAGATTATCACAAATGGCAGCCAATCAGCAAACAAGAACAATTCATATGAACGTTTACAATGGAAAACAAGAAAAAAGCACATGTGATACTGTGTCTGAATGCAAGACGCTCCAAGTTGTTTCACTGGAAGTGCAAAAGCTGCGCTACAGGAAACTGACAAACACTGAAGTAAATAATTGCTATAGATTAGTTGCTATAGAAATGATACACCGTCGATTCATTGGTGTAAACTGTATTAATGTATTGTTTTATTGTAAATAAAGTGCTCTTATTCTGGCTATATTAATAAATAAAAATAAAGTTACACATGTCCTTCATAAGCAAAGCAAAAAGAACATGCATGAATGGGAAAATAAAGTGCTGGACGTGCTTGATGTTAAACAGAGTTATTAAGTGCAGTAAGCCTGAAAAAGATCTCAATGCATTACTCGCACTGACACACACACACACACACACACGAAGCGGTGCACAGAAAGCCGTGTCTCTCAGACAGCATGTGACTCTGAATTCAGGTCTCTTTAAAAGCATATTAACTTAAATCTGTCTTTACAAACATTCATGTAAACATAGTTGGTTATGTCATAAATTAACGTAAACAGTTGGGGGGGGGGGGGTCTGATGTGTGACATTATATTAGATCTGTCTTAATCTGTCGCATTATGTCTTAATATAATAAACCTGCTGCTGACTGTCATTAATGTTAATCAAACAACAAAAGAGGGTAAACGACAACTCATCAACCTCTGCAGTGACGACAACTGTACGGTTACCTCTGAGAAACATACCTGTCAGAAGCCCGAGGTCCTCCACGACTGAGGTCCTCCACAACACTTCCAAGATATTGTCAAGACCTATAGAAGAAAGAGATGTGTTCAAGTCCAGTTTCTCAGTTCTCTCCCACTTTAATCAAGACAAACCTCCATTAAACAATGATAATGCATAAAACACATGTAATACAATTGTCCATTTTGGTTTCATGGTGACTTTAATGCAAAATCGATGTCTGTAAGGAGTATGACGGCTTTCAAAATTCACAAACAGCGAAAAATGTTGATAATGCATAATAAATCAATGAGAACAGATAAACAGAGACATAAATGTAACTGGTTGGAGTGAGTGGAAAAATGAGCGCAAAGAGTTTAGTAGCTGGCATGAAATCTATTTTCTAAATGCATGTAACTGATCTTATTGTGAATTATTATTTTTTATTTTGAGCAGTTTCCAGTGTAGGAACAGTCTTCTCTCTGGTGACGTATGCAGGACTTTTCCAATAAAGCGGCCCACTTAATCCCTGCCTCTCCACAATCAAACGCAAGCGCGCATAAATTTGAGTGCCACGCCCACATCTCAATCTAATCAACAAACGATGGATGAAGAAAAAAAAAAAAGTCCCAGCCCTGCATTTTTTTCCCGTTTTCCGATGATCTTGCTGTCTCATTGCGAAGGCTGCACCCTCCAGAGGACACATACATCGAGACTCAATTTTAAAGAGTATATTACAGTAATAAGTAATAAATTATTTTCTACTGTGAATTTTCTGAAATGAGACCTCCTCGATGCGACCTCCGGAGGGTACAGGTATTCGAAACGAGGAAGAAAGATGTGTTGCTGCTTCCTTGGCATCGCAGCTGGCATTTGTTGGGCAAATATAAAGAGAAATGAAACGGGTACACTGCAACACTGCATGACGCTTCCTCAGGGTTTCTACAGGTATCTTCAAATTAAATTTAATGCCTTTTTAATGCCATTTTAAAATGTTTTAATGCCATATACGACCCATGACTAACCACGTATATATATATATATATATATATATATATATATATATATATATAAAGTTTTTTTTTTTCTGGAACACATAGGTGTAATTTGTGGGTGGGACATGTCGATTGTCCCCACCATTTTTTAAACATCTCGCAGCGTATAGGACGGGTCACAGGAATGGTGGCGTTTCATTAGTAATATCCTCTAACATCCTCTAACCTGGCCTTTTTAGGGGGCTTTCCTCTCAGGGCGGATGAGAGGAGGCTTAATTGCTTTTTACCTGACATCTTTGAAAGACAGATGCAATGATTAATGCATCCATGGCCCGGATAGAATTATAAAATATGACATGATTTTAAAAGTGACCTATAACATCGACTATGCAATACACTTTAATTTATTTAGTGCTTATAAAATTATTAAGCCTATTTGGAGAGAGAGATGTTTATAATGTGACAATATGTCAGTCATCGTGTGATAACGAAAATATGATTAGGCCTGGACTACTTGTTCTGAGCAGGTGTTGTCAGTGAACAGGCTGTAAAACTGTTGTCTAAGTTACAGACACTCATAAAAACTGATGCTAATTATCTGGGAAACATTTCTTTAACAGCAATCAAGTTGCCATTGTTTGTGTCAAACAAGTTCTGAATTTTTTGTAACATTAAAACAGAAGATCATGACTTATCTTGAATCTTACCCAGATACAATAGTGCTATTTTCTAATTGGCTAATGTGTAGACCCTTCCTTTTTTTTTGATTGGCTGATAAGTGTCAGGCTCGACTAGTAAGAACTGCAGGGGAGACGCGCTTAAATCCTGTCGGTTCCATAGTGATAGCGGCGCGGCCAGAGACATTTGGGGCGCTGCGGCATATTCAATATATTATAAATAGGTTTTCAGCGTGAGAAACACAATGTGTGGCGGGAGTGCGTGACAAAAGACTGAAATGAGTGACTGTCACGCTCAATGCGTACCACTTGAGAGCCCTGCGTCAGAGAGTATAGAAGAACAATATACGAACAAACTGGTTCCGCATATTTATCACACGAACGTACATATTTTGCGACAGCAAATACAAATTATTAATTATGAAGGCCATATTCAAATAAATGTATATAAAATTCTCTTCAAAACTATAGAAAACTTTAATGCCTGCAAGAATCAAATTTAATGTTTTTTAATGCCTTTTAAGGCCTTAATTTTCGCAAAATCCATTTAAGGACTTTTAATGCTTTTTAATACCCCGCGGAAACCCTGTTCCTGTAAATCTGCCTGCACACAATCAGGTCAGTAGCAGATAGGGCTGTCACTTTACGTTCAAAAATCGATTGCACAATCGATCGGACCAACCAACACAAGTTTCGAAAACGAAAATAGGGAATCGATTTTAACTGCCTTTTTTTTAACCAAAAATGTGTTAGGTGGACAGATCAATACAGTACACAGAACATGTAGGATGTTGGAAAATAACAATGTCTTTTCTGTTAACCAAATGCTTATTCGCTATTACTACAGTGCAAGTGAACAAGCGCGCCGTTATTTGTTGCTTAGTGACGTGTCGGTTCAAGCAAGCCAGAAATGCGCAGTTTCTGCGCAATACGCTGTATTTAATATATCATTAGGACTCACGAGTTGCGTATCTGCGCTAAATCCACGCAGATTTGGCTTACACGAACTTCCCCAGCAAAGTGAGTAAACATAGAAAAACGCCAAATTGGCTCGTGATATGACAGCGTTACCCGCCAAAGTTAATTTTTATCCGAATTTGGCGGGTGTTAATTTCAATCCTTGAATGTTGCACTCCTGTTTGTCATTGTGCACAAAACTTCACGCCAATAAATCATCAGAAATATTGCTGACTTGTGCGCGTCTCAAGCGCCCTCTTTACGTTCGTCCTAATGCCTGTTAGTTGTCTGTGGATTTGCCAATATTTGGTGTTGAAAATGGGGGGGGGGGGCAATGTTTATGACTAAAATTCAGCAATATTACTAATTTGACTGCAGTGACACTATTGGAAGAGATCTCAACTAAAGGCTACACAACTTTAAACTCTGAACAGATTTTAAAACACTAAGTCAGGGGTTTTCAAATGGGGTCCGCAAAATAATTTGTTATACCGTATTTCCAGACTTCAAGTCTCGTTTTTTATCACCTGAAACTTGTTACCATTTAAATTCCAAAGTTACTTATATAAAGCATTTAACGTCAAATAAGCAAAACATAAGACACTTAAAAGTAAAAACTTCAAGGTTTCTAAAGATATATTTTTCATATCTGTGTTAAGTAACTTCTGCTGAATTTTGGTTCATTTTTGGTATATGGCTTCAGGAAGTTGTTCATGGACACCGAGACGGCAAGCTCATTTTTGTTTGTTTTCTTTATTTTGCAAAAGTATGATGTTTTGCTGTTATCTTAAGGTACACAAATAAAAATATATTGTAATGTTTACCACTTTTAAATGATATCTTACTCTTGTCTGACAGAGTATTTTAAGTTGTAGGCTATATATGGAAAGAAAACATATGCAAAAAGAAAAACATCTGCATCAGTTTGACAACGTGTTCTGCAAATACTCACACCGCAACCAAATACAGAAACACGCTGCCAATAGCACAGCCCACAGAGGAAATGCTTCTAGGTGGCGATGTCTACTCGTCAGAGGTGTTATCATGACCTGAAAGGCGCATTCGTTGTGTATTTTGCCATCCTGACTGTGTGTGCAGCACATGTTGTCAAACTGATGCAGAAGTTCTTAAAGTGCGGGTGCTTTTTCTATTTGCATTAGGGTTGTGCAACATTGACAAAAATGAGATCTCTACATTTTCTTGGATTTTTTCGATAATGAGACAATATTTTGCTGAGTGTGTATAGTGTTGTACGTTGGCAGGTTAAGGACTGCTGTTGACAGTCGACTCCTAAAGTTGTTCATATTCTGTGTTATGGTTAGTTCGCAGCAGTGCCAGAAATGATCTTTTTCAATCAGTTTAAATAATTTTAAACGTTTAATGTGCATTTTTTTACCTAATTAAATCTATGCATTGTCGTTTGTGTCAAATTCTACTGTACAACAGTAATATATTTCTGT
>JAPDVR010000019.1:41679939-41697439 GCA_026230005.1 Gila orcuttii | reverse complement strand
TGTGTGTTTCAGCAGTGAGTGTGTGATGTGTGTGTGTTTCAGCAGTGAGTGTGTGATGTGTGTGTTTCAGCAGTGTGTGATGTGTGTGTGTGTGTGTGTGTGTGTTTCAGCAGTGAGTGTGTGATGTGTGTGTGTGTGTTTCAGCAGTGTGTGATGTGTGTGTGTGTGTGTGTGTGTGTTTCAGCAGTGAGTGTGTGATGTGTGTGTGTGTGTTTCAGCAGTGTGTGATGTGTGTGTGTGTGTGTGTGTGTGTTTCAGCAGTGAGTGTGTGATGTGTGTGTGTGTGTTTCAGCAGTGTGTGATGTGTGTGTGTTTCAGCAGTGAGTGTGTGATGTGTGTGTTTCAGCAGTGTGTGATGTGTGTGTGTGTTTGTGTTTCAGCAGTGAGTGTGTGATGTGTGTGTGTGTGTTTCAGCAGTGTGTGATGTGTGTGTGTGTGTGTGTGTGTGTTTCAGCAGTGAGTGTGTGATGTGTGTGTGTGTGTTTCAGCAGTGTGTGATGTGTGTGTGTGTGTGTGTGTGTGTGTGTGTGTTTCAGCAGTGAGTGTGTGATGTGTGTGTGTGTGTGTGTGTGTTTCAGCAGTGTGTGATGTGTGTGTGTTTCAGCAGTGAGTGTGTGATGTGTGTGTTTCAGCAGTGTGTGATGTGTGTGTGTGTGTGTGTGTTTCAGCAGTGAGTGTGTGATGTGTGTGTGTGTTTCAGCAGTGTGTGATGTGTGTGTGTGTGTTTGTGTTTCAGCAGTGAGTGTGTGATGTGTGTGTGTGTGTTTCAGCAGTGTGTGATGTGTGTGTGTGTGTGTGTGTGTGTTTCAGCAGTGAGTGTGTGATGTGTGTGTGTGTGTTTCAGCAGTGTGTGATGTGTGTGTGTGTGTGTGTGTGTGTGTGTTTCAGCAGTGAGTGTGTGATGTGTGTGTGTGTGTGTGTGTGTTTCAGCAGTGTGTGGTGTGTGTGTGTGTGTGTGTGTGTGTGTGTGTGTGTGTGTGTGTCTGCAGTGAGTGTGTGATGTGTGTGTGTGTGTGTTTCAGCAGTGTGTGATGTGTGTGTGTGTGTGTTTCAGCAGTGAGTGTGTGATGTGTGTGTGTGTGTGTTTCAGCAGTGAGTTTGTGATGTGTGTGTGTGTGTTTCAGCAGTGTGTGATGTGTGTGTGTGTGTGTGTGTTTCAGCAGTGAGTGTGTGATGTGTGTGTGTGTGTGTGTGTTTCAGCAGTGTGTGATGTGTGTGTGTGTGTGTGTGTGTGTGTGTTTCAGCAGTGAGTGTGTGATGTGTGTGTGTGTGTGTTTCAGCAGTGTGTGATGTGTGTGTGTGTGTGTGTGTGTGTGTTTCAGCAGTGAGTGTGTGATGTGTGTGTGTGTGTTTCAGCAGTGTGTGATGTGTGTGTGTGTGTGTGTTTCAGCAGTGAGTGTGTGATGTGTGTGTGTGTGTGTTTCAGCAGTGTGTGATGTGTGTGTGTGTGTGTGTGTGTGTCTGCAGGACGGAGTACGGCCGGAGGAACAGGACCGCCTTCAGGATTCAAGTGGAAAAAGGTTAAAATGAATTCAGATTGTTGTATATTATATGATGTATTATTATTATTATTATATTATTATATGATGAGAACTGTGTTAGAGCAGGAGTTCCAGTCCGAGAGTGACGCCGCCGAGGAAAACGATATTAGTCTATTACATTGATTAAATTAGATTAAAATAATTATTAAAAAAATCATTAAAATAAAAATTGTGTTAGCAATTAAATTAAAATGAATAAAAATCTTACTAAAATAAATATAGAATAAAAATAAAACAGTAATAAAATAAATAAAAAATGAATTATATAAATAAATGTTTTATTAGAATTAAATAAATAAATAGTAGAAATTAGTAGAAGTAAATTAAATAAATTAGATGAAAATAAATAAATAAAATCTTAGTTATTTATTAAATCGATTAAATTAGATCAAAGTAAATGAAGAAATGTGATAAAAAAAATTCTATTACAGTTGTGGTCAGAGTTATTGGTTATTTCTAGGGGAGCCAATAATTACGGCCAATGTGTTTTGGAGAAAAGCATTTCTTTCATAATGTGTTCCCCCCCACTTTCAATTCTTTTACTTCACTGAAAGATTCGATTTTTGCAATTTTATTTATTTGTTTTAATTTTATTTTTAAATAAAAGATCAAAAGGATAAACAATGCAGATTTATTTTTACAGCCATCTTTGATCATACCAGGGGTGCCACACACACACAAACTCTCTCTCGTGTGTGTGTGTGTGTGTGTGTGTGTGTGTATACCAGGGGTTCCACACACACACACACAAACTCTCTCTCTCGTGTGTGTGTGTGTGTGTATACCAGGGATGCCAAACACACACACACAAACTCTCTCTCGTGTGTGTGTGTGTGTGTGTGTGTACCAGGGGTGCCACACACACACAAACTCTCTTTTGTGTGTGTGTGTGTGTGTGTGTGTGTGTGTGTGTGTGTGTATACCAGGGGTGCCACACACACACACACAAACTCTCTCTCTCGTGTGTGTGTGTGTGTGTATACCAGGGGTGCCACACACACACACACAAACTCTCTCTCGTGTGTGTGTGTGTGTGTGTGTGTACCAGGGGTGCCACACACACACAAACTCTCTTTTGTGTGTGTGTGTGTGTGTGTGTGTGTGTGTGTGTGTGTGTGTGTGTGTGTGTATACCAGGGGTGCCACACACACACAAACTCTCTCTCGTGTGTGTGTGTGTGTGTGTGTGTGTGTATACCAGGGGTGCCACACACACACAAACTCTCTCTCGTGTGTGTGTGTGTGTGTGTGTATACCAGGGGTGCCACACACACACACACACAAACTCTCTCTCTCGTGTGTGTGTGTGTATACCAGGGATGCCAAACACACACACACAAACTCTCTCTCGTGTGTGTGTGTGTGTGTGTGTGTGTGTGTGTGTGTACCAGGGGTGCCACACACACACAAACTCTCTTTTGTGTGTGTGTGTGTGTGTGTGTGTGTGTATACCAGGGGTGCCACACACACACAAACTCTCTCTCGTGTGTGTGTGTGTGTGTGTGTATACCAGGGGTGCCACACACACACAAACTCTCTCTCGTGTGTGTGTGTGTGTGTGTATACCAGGGGTGCCACACACACACAAACTCTCTCTCGTGTGTGTGTGTGTGTATACCAGGGGTGCCACACACACACACACAAACTCTCTCTCGTGTGTGTGTGTGTGTGTGTGTGTGTGTACCAGGGGTGCCACACACACACAAACTCTCTTTTGTGTGTGTGTGTGTGTGTGTGTGTGTGTGTGTGTATACCAGGGGTGCCACACACACACAAACTCTCTCTCGTGTGTGTGTGTGTGTGTGTGTGTATACCAGGGGTGCCACACACACACAAACTCTCTTTCGTGTGTGTGTGTGTGTGTGTGTGCGTGTGTGCCATCCCTGGTATACACACACACACACATACACGAGAGAGAGTAAATCTGAGAGTAAATCCCACAACTGTAAATCGATTAAATTAGATTAAACACTTTATTAATTATATAAATAAATAAAAATGTGATTAAAATGTAATAAATAGACACATACATTTAACAGTACATTGCTATAGTGAGTAGAAGTAGAAGACAAATAATTGATTTAGTTTAAAATAAAAGAATATTAAAATAAATCAAATTATTATGTTAAGTTATTATTAGTGTTTTAATAGAAACTATATTTAGGTTTATAGTATTCATTTTTCTGCATATAAATTGTGTGTTTGTTAAAGATTAATGTTTTTACATGCTTAACCTGTTTCATCTTATTTCTGGAAGCTCTACAAATGTTGTTATTGGCTTTGGGCAAGAAATTCAACTTTTAAATGAAAAAAGAGATTGTCTTCATTAAAATCTATTAAAGTCATGTGACTAGTGTGAAAGGTCATATGACCAGATCAGTTTACTTCCTGCTTGCACATCAGTGCTGCGTTCCAGTCCACTTTTAGACATGCACTTGCGAACTTCCCTAAGCACTTCCCCTCGGGGGAATCCCTGCCGCCATTTTTTGAAGTGCGTTCCACTTCGTGAAGTGGACGAGGGAAGTTTATATGGACAGACACTCGTTCCCTCGATTTTGACAGAGGGAGCGAGTCTACTTCACATGTACACTTCAGGCAGTTCCATATACCACAATGCAACACGATTGTGACGTCGCCGCCGATCTCGTCTAATCACCATCACCACAAACAACTCTGATATATTAATTAGATTTTTTTTATATATAAAACAACCCAAACACACCTATATATATTTGGATGCTGCATTAAACAAATTCTTAAAGGGAAAAAAATTGTAAATAATAAATCAACTCCATAGCTGATTCCAAGTGATCAAGGGCTTAGGACGTTCCAGTTCAGCCCATTGCATTTTCCGCCAGAAGTGGGCGCTCGTGCAACGTAAGCAATGACGCACATCCGAGTGAACGAGACGGAGGGAAGTTAGCGAGTGAAGGGCATGTCAATTTTGGACTGGAACGCAGCCCTAGAAGAAGATGTCTTCCTCAGACTACTACATAAAGTAGTATGTAAAAAACAGTTAGAACTATCATATTCTGTTCATATATTGTTTGAAGGGTCTCCTACTGATATATAGAGATTTACACTCCTGCATGTGCTCTGGTGTGTGGGACCTCGACTGAGAGTGACTGATATGACTCGTTTCCACTGAGCGGTACGGTACGGTACAGTTCGGTACGGTACGCAATTATTTGCGTTTCCACTGTCAAAAGTTGTGAATGGTACCAAAAAGCCGAACCGTACCGTACCACTTTTTGGGTACCCTTCCGTTGGGGTACCTAGCACAGTGGTACGGTACTAAAGGGTGGAGCTAGACTCACTGCAGAACGCTGATTGGTTGACAGAGTATCGTCACTTGCGCGTGCTACAAGGGGAATGACAACATAAGAAGCGCCATTTTTTAATATACAGTTGGAATATAATACTACGATTATTCTTTCACGAAATGTAGTTTTAAGAGTTTTTGAGGCGACAATGTAGTTGTTTAAAGCTCAAATCTGCGGTTTATTTATAATGATTTATGATAATTTGATCCATTCCAGGCGATCACCGGGCGCTCGGCGCTCATGTTCCCCGCCTGGAACAGCCTTTCCTCGGCTAGTCGTTCTGACGTTTGTCGCTGACTCTGTAGTGGTAATTCGTCTTGTGTATATCTAACGGGTGATCTTTGGTCTCGTGAATCGATAATTCGTTCCCTGGCCAATCGTTTTGGCTGAGGGCTAAGTGAAGTTTCATATATTTAGGCTATAACTTTACCGTTGTAATGTTAATGTTAGACTAGCGCTGAATTTGTATATTTGACTGAATTGTTTGCTTTATTTCTTATTGTATAGCTTCTTGTAACGTTACCTTTTACTTATACTTTTATAATGGCTATTATTGATAAAACTGAAATTTAACAAAAAGAGATGGGGTTGAGTTTTGTCATTTTTTTATTACAAGATTTTCACTGTAATGTTGTTTATTGCAACATTTGTACAAATGCACATATTGCCTGGAATATGTTTAATATTTTTTTTAAATTTAAACAAAGATGCAGGGTTGTGTTTTATATTTCATTTTGTTATAAATAGGCTAACGTTAAACATGCAGTGAATAATATAATCAGGTCTATACATTGCCTGAACCACATTTGTGTGCCTATAATGTTTATAATTTATTTAAATGAAAACGAAAAGAGGCAGAGTGGTGTTTTATAACATATTTAGTTTTATTGTTGCCTAAAATCTACATGCAGAGCGAGCTGAGTGACGCTTTCAAGAACGCGCTGTTCCATTTGGAGAATTACCTGACTCGCGTCCTCAGGAGTCCTTCTGCTGAGAACTTTACATACTTGGTATTGAGAAATGCCAAATGTCGGCGCTTGTCTTCTTGTGACAAACATGCCGAGAAGCAAGGACAAGATCTGCTGTATGCCATCCATTGGTATTTACTTTGCCGCTTTCTTTGCGCGAAAATGACGTTGATCGCTTCTTTCCGGCTAATACCACGCCTATCAAGTAGGGTACTGTTGGCGGTGGAAACGCTAGCTGGATCATGGTTTACTGACCCGAACCGAACCGTACTGAACTGCTCAGTGGAAACGAGCCAATAGTGAATGAGAGTGACTGAGAGTGGCTGAGAGTGACTGAGAGTGACTGATAGTGACTGAGAGTGACTGAGAGTGGCTGAGAGTGACTGAGAGTGGCTGAGAGTGACTGAGAGTGGCTGAGAGTGACTGAGAGTGACTGATAGTGACTGATAGTGACTGATAGTGACTGATAGTGACTGATAGTGACTGATAGTGGCTGAGAGTGACTGATAGTGGCTGAGAGTGGCTGAGAGTGACTGATAGTGACTGAGAGTGACTGAGAGTGACTGATAGTGACTGAGAGTGACTGATAGTGACTGAGAGTGACTGATAGTGACTGAGAGTGACTGAGAGTGGCTGAGAGTGACTGAGAGTGAATGAGAGTGGCTGAGAGTGGCTGAGAGTGAATGAGAGTGGCTGAGAGTGACAGAGTGACTGAGAGTGACTGAGAGTGGCTGAGAGTGGCTGAGAGTGACTGAGAGTGACTGAGAGTGACTGAGAGTGGCTGAGAGTGACTGAGAGTGACTGAGAGTGACTGAGAGTGGCTGAGAGTGACTGAGAATGACTGAGAGTGGCTGAGAGTGACTGAGAGTGGCTGAGAGTGGCTGAGAGTGACTGAGAGTGACTGAGAGTGACTGAGAGTGGCTGAGAGTGACTGAGAGTGGCTGAGAGTGACTGAGAGTGGCTGAGAGTGACTGAGAGTGGCTGAGAGTGACTGAGAGTGGCTGAGAGTGACTGAGAGTGGCTGAGAGTGACTGAGAGTGACTGAGAGTGGCTGAGAGTGACTGAGAGTGGCTGAGAGTGGCTGATAGTGACTGAGAGTGGCTGAGAGTGGCTGAGAGTGACTGAGAGTGACTGAGAGTTAGAGATGCTCCGATCAGCATTTTTGGGGCCGATTACCGATCACCAAAATCATGGTCTGCCGATCACTGCCGATCACAGAATGACAGGGGAATGGGAATCTTTTATCTATAATCTAGCAGAGTTTGCACCATTTGTAGACATGTGTTTATTTAATTGTATTTAGAAAATGAGATGTCTTAAAGGCTACTGTAGGCCAGCTTTCCCAAATAAGGCAGAGTAACATTAAATTATTCCAAACAAAGAGGGGTCAGGCAGACCAACACACATCAGATCAGCCTAATGGGAGGGGATCAAGTTACACTTAGGCATATTTGGAAATTGTAGCCTCTTAATACACCCACTACATTTACTAATTGGCAACAAAATGTACAACTTGTTACACCAAAACTGGCTACTGATAAAAGGACAAAACTATGGCAAGTTTTTTTCTTTTATTATTATGAACGTCTGATGTAGTTGAGCAGAATGCTCTTTTATGAAGTTACTTCATTTAATGACATATTTAATGAGATTATGCCTGAAAAGGTTTTGGATTTTTTATCATATGTTCATTTAAAAATATATATTGTATAAAATGACTTCTTGTTTATATTTGTTTTGTTTTATTGTATTTATATGATATTTGTATTTTTATAATTGAATTTTTGCCATGAAAATAGCTTTGAATGCTGACATGGCATTAAATAAAATAATCTGAATCTGAATCTGAATCTGATGTAGTTGAGGAACCAACTACGTCAGATCAAAAAAAATAAAATACCACCACCACTTTTGAAACATCTCGCGGCACGAATGTATCAATACAAATAAATAAAAACATCTCCAGTTAACTCAGAGCATTTATTTTGTTCATTTGTTAAATATGAGGCGATCTAGCGCTGAAATGTTTTTTTTTTTTATCAAGTGATCAAAGTGCTCGTTGCCGCAGCGATCAGTGGAGCAGATACCGCGTTCTGTTGTGGCTCGCGCGGTGCACGGTCTTCACTCGGACGCGCGCTTCAATCCGTTGGGAGACTCCCAATTCGTTCCGGTGAAGGAGAACTCATGTTGCCACTGCCAAGCTCCACTCGGCTGTTGTGTGCCCGTGCGCCACGCATGCAGGTGGGAAAAAGTCGCGCGAGTAATTTACGTCACGTGATCGGCTTTTTTGATCGGCGCTTTTGGGGTTCGCCGATCAATCTATTTTTAGCCAATATCGGCCGATCATGATCGGCGTCCGATCAATCGGAGCATCCCTACTGAGAGTGACTGAGAGTGACTGATAGTGAGAGTGACATTAATGTGGGAAAAATCTTGGATTGGATTGTGTTGTGTAAAAGGTCTAATTGAAGAATCTTTTTATGAATTCTGACTATGGTGTTTCCCACCGGTCACTATTGTGATCGAGTATAAAACCTAATATTTCACTAACTTAACCAACATAAAAACAAAGAGGGCATAACGTGTGTGTGTTAGGGAGGTTTTGCAAGTAAAAATTTGGGATAAAACGGGTTAGAGCAAAATATCAGTGTTTTAATTTCTGTTCTCCAAGCTGCTAATGAAACGTTTGAGTGGTAAAGGTCTTGAATGGTTGTGTGTGTAGTGTATGCAGTGATATGCAGCGAGTCTGACATCTGTGGCCTGGAGAACACACACCTGGCCAAACGAGCGAGACGCAGCCGAGAGGACGGGTACGACCCCACACACACTCTTCCTCATCAGCATCATCAGTCCGCTGTGTGTTAACGCTGTTCTGTGGTGTGTTTCAGGGACGTCAGCGAGTGCAGCACTGACAGCGAGGACGACATCCCTGAACATGAAGTAACTGCACTCTCACTCCACAGGAGAGATCACATCCAACTCAGGCAGAACGGGTTTCCATTACCCTTCAAATCACGCAAATTGAAATTGCGAATTGAAAATACGCCCATTTGAAACATCCCAGATAGCACACGTACGTCTGCAAGATGTTAAAGAGCACTTCATCTGGAAAGCATCTGATGGACATCTTTAAGATGTCAGTTTAACAATCATTCTAAATCATCTTAAAGACATTTTCTAAACGTCTATTTGACATCTGACAGAAAACGTCCTATAGACGTATTGCAGATGAGCAAACACTCTAAACAAATACGTCTTCCAGATGTAAACACACACATCAAATAGACGTCTCCGTGTGCTCTCTGGGATATATATAGCAACTCCCATATATCACAAAACAGTTTTTACTCTCGCATGAGGAGGTTTTTCAGGCAATTCGAAAAGGAATATTTCACAAAACTGCACTGGAAACAGTTTTTGTGCATTTACAGTCACCTGACGTAGATGATGCGGTGTGATTGGACAGAATACGAGACAGAGTTCTTTATTAAACTCTAGATAAAAGTATTACAGGAATACTGGATTCTAAACAACATAGAAACACCACAGTTTATCAAGAGCTTGAAGCAGAAATGAGGAGAATCTCCCAGAATCTCCTCATACGAGCCGCTCGCAGTGTAACACCGTGTAACTACACGCGCGATAAAAGCGTCTTTTCCATGTTAATCAGAGGTTTTGTTTAACCAGCCGCGACACGCGACGACTCTGTTTTAGAAACGGTTTCTATTCGGTTCGACGTTGCACTGGAACAACAAACACAAAGTGTGGCAATGATAACCTCAGGTACTGTTTATTGCTTTATTTAATGTTAAAAGTGTGTAATGAGACTTTGAATATCATTTAGTGCTCCAGCTTTGCAGCTGTAAAAGCAACAATGGATAATTCACCTCAGATCTTGAAATTAAACAAATGGAAACAAGAACGTTCAAACTGTGAACAAACAAGTGTATTCTTTGTCAAAGATTGTTTTAGTAACTTAGTAGCCTATGTATTTTTAATAATGTTTAAATGGTGTAATATTTGTGAGTTTGATTATGTAGCCTATTATCCATTTTCTTGCAAGTGCCCTCAGGATTACTCTCTGTGCCGCGAGACTGTGAGTGGCTGTGGGTTTTGATTGATTTGTCGCTGGAATCTTATCGCATCGCATCTGGTTAGGACACAGTATAAGAGTCTTTCCTTTAATGTTGAATAACACGCACACGTCTCCATACATTAATAACAATAATGGCTACATTAAACCTACTAACATCCGTCGCCATGATGTTTGGAATGGCTTATCATGAGGGGAAAAAAATACGCTTCAGTCGCATAACATCGGTTAATGGAAACGCCGTCTTTTCACAATAGTTTTTTATCGACATTTACAAAATATGGCAATAGTTTTGCGTAACTCTGTAATGTAGAGGCGGCGTGTAAACGCGTGTGTTCCTCGACAGCACACGAATCTGCTGAACAGCTCTCTGACGTCTCTGTACCAGAGCGGAGCGGCTCCGAAGAGCGAGGGCTGGGTCCTGGACAACACCGGAGACCAGGAGAACATCTGCATCGACCTGTGTGAGGACGAGTCCGCCAGCACTACGGTAAACACCTGCATCCTCACACTTAAACACATCTTTCCCTCGCGCCTCAAAACACACATTTTAGTTTATTCAAACCCTAAAACTTTACTTTTTTTGTCCAGAAAGCTTATTTTATTTCATTTTGATGATATTTTTTCTATTTTTTAATGCATTTTTTGAATGCAATTTCTTTTGGAGATTTTGTTATTTTTTATTTCCCTTTAAAGGACTAATTTGATTAATAAATAGTAGGCTAATGTAAGCACATTCGTCACATTCTTTCTACTTAAATTAAAAATAACTCACAATTTCATGCATAACCTTTTTAATTCAGCTCAAATTATCTTACATTGGGTGTCTTTGCCGACCTCTTGTGGGAAAATAAAGAATATAATATGATATTTCATGATTCTAGATGACCTTAAAATTTAAATAAAATTTAATTTTTTTTTTTTTTAAATAAAAAAAACTATCTCACAATTCTGACTTTTTTTCTCACAATTGCAAGTTTACATGATTAAAGTTGCAATTGTGTGGTATAAAGTCAGAATTGTGTGATATAAAGTTGCAATTGCGAGAAATAAACTCGCAAATCTGACTTTTTATCAGAATTTCATGTTTATATCTCACAATTCTGAGAAAATAATTTATTTCTCACAATTGCGAGTTTATATCTCGCAATTCTGACTTTATTTCTCAAAATTGCAAGATATAAAGTCAGAATTGCGAGATAAACTCACAATTATGAGATAAAAAGTCCAAATTGTCTTTTAAAATGTTTTATTTTGTGGCGGAAACAAGCTTCTATACTGACCATGTTAACCGGCAGTCCAAAAAAAAAAATGATTGAAAAAACTAAGAGGGTCTGAAAAGTAGCTAATTAACTGGTTAAAGGATTAGTTCACCTCAAAATGAAAATTTCCTGATAATTTACTCACACCAATGCCATCCAAGATGTTCATGTCTTTCTTTCTTCAGTGGAAAAGAAATTACGTTTTTTGAGGAAAACATCAGGATTTTTCTCCACACAATGGACTTCCAACGGTAACCAAATTGTTGAAGTTCAAATCAGTGCAGTTTCAAAGAGCTCTGCGCGATCCCAGCTGAGGAATAGTGTCTTATCTAGCGAAAGATTTTTTTAAAAAATAAAAATGTATATACTTTTTAACCACAATTGTTGGTCTTGTGCTGGTCTGCGATGCGCCAGGCATTACGTCATCACGTTGGAAAGGTCATGCTGGACATAGGCGTAAGAAAACGTTTGGGTTTCAAAAGATTTAAACATCCAGGATACGCACACGAAAGGACCATTTCAAACAATAAACTGACACAAAGACATAAATATGTCATTCAACATACAATAAAATTTGAACGATCCTAACCCTCTCCACACTTGTAAACAATGGGGCGGCACTTCCGCCGACGTCCAGCGTGACCTTTCCAACGGGATTACGTTGGTTTGAAGTTCAACAATTTGGTTACCGTTGAAGTCCATTGTGTGGAGAAAAATCCTGAAATGTTTTCCTCAAAAAACGTAATTTCTTTTCCACTGAAGAAAGGAAGACATGAACATCTTGGATGCGTTGGTGTGAGTAAATTATCAGGACATTTTCATTTTGAGGTGAACTAATCCTTTAATTGTCAGTAAGAATTTTGACTGACTAATACTATCAGTTAAATGGTTTAAAAAGTAGGCTAATTTAAGTGATTTTTCAAGAAATATTTAGTTTGCTGCTTTGTTGAAAAATACGCTACACATATAAAAGTTAAATTATATCCTCTTCATTAATTAGTGCTGCCCATAAATGTTCCATTATTGATATGCCCACATATGCTGGAAAAGGCCAAAATGAAGCAGGGGTGTGTTTACTTTTACATCTCCTCACGATGTGTTTACAGAAGCAGAGAAACCCGTCGAAGAAACCCAGATCAAAGAGCGGGAAGCTGAAGCGAGTGAAGAAGAGCAAGCATGACGAGGACGTGGACGATGACATCAGTGACGCAATCCTGCAGAAGAAGAGTGCGTGAACCTCATCACACACTCATCACACACACACACTAGCCATCAAACGAGTGAATCTCAGAGAGAGTGTGTGTGGGTTTAGTGTGTTTTGCGTAGGGAAGAGAGTTTTTAGAACCGTTAAGATTGTGCAGTGTGAGAAATGATGTTGTCAGTATTGAAATTGTGGAAACACTTAAAATAAGGTTCAATTAGTTTTAAGTTTTAGTTTTAGTTTAACTACAAATAAGCAATACATCTGTTGCAGTTTTATCTTTTGGTAACACTTTAGTCCAATTCTCACTATTAACTAGTTGCTTGTTATCATGCATATTACTGGGATTTTGGGTGTTTATTAGCACTTATAAAGCACATATTAATGCTTTATTCTGCATGACCATATTCTACATCCTTTAATCCTACAATATCTAAACTTAACAACTAACTTACTAACTATTGATAAGCAGTAATTAGGCAGGAGTTGTGGTTAAAAATGAGAATTGGACCCTAAACTAATGTGTGACCCACTTTACAATAAGGTTTCTTTTGTTGTTAACATTAGTTAATATGAACTAGCATTTATTCATCTTAGCTAATGTTAATTTCAACATTTACTAAAATATTTTTAAGATCTAAAGTTGTATCTGTTAACATGGTTGCACTGTGAACTAAGATGAGCAGGATAATTTTTATTAATAAAGTTTAGTAAATGCTGTAAAAATAATTGTTAACGTTAGTTAATGCATTAAGTAATGTTAACTAATAGACCTTATTGTAAAGTGTTACCATCTTTATTAACATTCGTTTATTTAGTTAAAATTAACATCAACAGATCAACTTTTGATTTAGTAAATGTTGAAATTGACATGCTTTAGAGTTAATTTTCATTGTTAGTTCATGTTAACTAATGTAGTAACTAATGTTCACAAATGGAACCTCATTGTAAAGTATTTATTCATCATGCTAGTATTTTTAAATGGGAAAAATCAATCAAATGTGATGCCAAAAAACTAAGCTTTATTTTCTTAATGCGAACCATACTAGTGTGTTTATTCGGTATGATATGACCCAGACATGCTTCTGTGATATTCACCCAAACATCAGGGCTTCAGTTTTTGTGTAATAAGTGTTTTCTCATCGTAACTCCAGGAAAGATCAGGACGCATGAGCTCCAGCACTCCACTGTGAAGTTTGAGGACTTCGGAGGCAGTGATGAAACTCTGCAGGTCAACGTCAGCTCTGATCACACACACACACACACACACACACACACACACACACACACACACTGATATCTAACTGCTCACACACACACACAGCTCTGATCATGTGCTTACACACAAACACACTCACACACACACACACACGCACACTGATATCTAACTGCTCACACACACACACACAGCTCTGATCATGTGCTTACACACAAACACACTCACACACACACACACACGCACACTGATATCTAACTGCTCACACACACACACACAGCTCTGATCATGTGCTTACACACAAACACACTCACACTTACACACACACACTGATATCTAACTGCTCACACACACACACACAGATGTCTAACTGCTCACACACACACTAATGTCTAACTGCTCACTCACACACTGATGTCTAACTGCTCACTCACACACTGATGTCTAACTGCTCTCACACACACACACTGATGTGTAACGGGCTCCGGTTGCTTGTGTTCTTCAGGATGTGTGTAAACTGCTGATCCACATGAGGCATCCGGAAGTGTACCAGCAGCTCGGAGTCGTTCCTCCGCGGGGATTCCTCCTTCACGGGCCGCCGGGGTGCGGGAAAACACTGCTCGCTCAAGCTGTGGCCGGAGTGAGTGACTGTAAAAGTGTGTGTGTGTGTGTGTGTGTGTGTGTGTGTGTGTGTGAGTGTGTGTGTTAGGGCTGGGCGATATGGCCAAAAAATCATATCTCGGTATTTTTTGGTTAAATGGCGATATACGATATATATCTCGGTACTTTCTAAGTTTTTCTGTTTGGATGAAGAAAATCTGTATTTATTTAAAAAAAATTTATTCACTCCTGCTCAATGATATCCAAACAATGTTGATATTGAAGGATATGGAAACAAATATAGGGAATGTAATGTAGCCCATGCAATATATTATGTGCAAAAAGGTGGTTAAAATCACATTACATTCTAACATTGTAACATTACAAACTAAAAACAAAAATAATGCTTTTGTTTTTAAAATGACTAAAGGCTAAACTAAAAATGAAAATAAAAACAAAAGCACAAACTAATTATATTATCCTGCACTTGATTACCCCATTATAATGCTCACTTTCATAAAAATATACTTGTAGGTTTAAAATTCCACATATGGCACATTTATTGTCTCCAACAACAAGTATTTTAGCAATAGCCTATGTATATTTTAGTCAGAATTATTGCGCTACTCTTCTATTGTGCTCGTCTGTTTGGTGCGCGTGCGCGCGGCGGTGCTCGTTCACGGAAGCTTGAATCTTAGCGGAGATTCACTTGCAGAAGTTCTTCCTCTCCTGACAGTGAAATGGACATATTTGTTTGACTTTCTAACATTTACAGATGGAGAATATACCTGTGAAATGTAAGTTAAGCACTGAGGAAAGCACCACATCTTAAACGCATTAAAACGGCAGTATTTATCTGTCAGTCAGCAACAGTATCTGAGAGCATCTGACAGGGCAAACTGCTTTAAACTTGTTAACTATATCTTACCAGTTATTTTAAAGCGCTTAATATAAGCTTGTGTCATGTTTAGGACAAATTGTAGCTACCATGTACTTTCACTTCAGGAGCTCACACTGCGTCCTCTGCTATTTTTCAGATGTGCTCGTATCAAACTACTGTATCGATAAATGGTATTGCCTCATTCCATATCGTGGGGAAAAAAAATATCGATATACCGCCCAGCCCTAGTGTGTGTGTGTGTGTGTGTGTGTGAGAAAGAGTGAGTGTGTGCGAGAGAGTGACTGACTGACTGAGAATGAATGTATCTATGTGTGATTGAGTATGAGTGAGTAAGTATGAGTGTGTGTGTGTGTGTGTGTGTGTGTGAGTGAGTGAGTGAGTATGAATGAGTGTGTGTGAGTGTGTGTGTGTGTGAGAGTGAGTATGTATGTGTGAGTGAGTAAGTATGAGTGTGTGAGTGAGTAAGTATGAGTGTGTGTGTGTGTGAGTGAGTAAGTATGAGTGTGTATGTATGAGTGAGTGATTATGTATGTGTGTGTGTGAGTGAGTGAGTGAGTATGAATGAGTGTGTGTGAGTGAGTGTGTGTGTGAGAGTGAGTGAGTATGTATGTGTGAGTGATTAAGTATGAGTGTGTGTGTGTGTGAGTGAGTAAGTATGAGTGTATGTATGAGTGAGTGATTATGTATGTGTGTGTGAGTGAGTGTGTGTGTGAGAGTGAGTATGTATGTGTGAGTGAGTAAGTATGAGTGTGTGTGTGTGTGTGTGTGAGTGAGTAAGTATGAGTGTGTATGTATGTATGAGTGAGTGATTATGTATGTGTGTGAGTATGTGTGTGTGAGTGAGTATGAATGAGTGTGTGTGATTGAGTATGAGTGAGTGTGTGTGTGAGAGTGAGTGAGTATGTATGTATGTGAGTGAGTAAGTGTGAGTGATTATGTATGTGTGTGTGTGAGTGATTATGTATGTGTGAGTATGTATGTGTGTGCGTGTGAGTATGTGTGTGAGTGAGTGAGTGAGTAAGTGTGTGTGTGTGTGTGAGTGAGTGAGTAAGTGTGTGTGAGTGATTATGTATGTGTGTGTGTGAGTGAGTATGAATGAGTGTGTGTGATTGAGTATGAGTGTGTGTGTGTGTGAGAGTGAGTGAGTATGTATGTGAGTGAGTGAGTGAGTAAGTATGAGTATGTGTGTGTGAGTATGTATGTGTGTGTGAGTGAGTATGTATGAGTGAGTGTGTGTTTTTCACTGCTGAGCGAGTGTGTGTGATGTGTGTGTAGGAGACGGGTTTGCCCATGCTGAAGGTCTCTGCACCGGAGCTGGTGTCTGGAGTCTCTGGAGAATCTGAGCAGAAGATGCGGGAACTGTTCGAGCAAGCCATAGTAAGATACACACTCCTGAACACGTCTTCACCTTCAGAGAGGTTTGATTGAGCTTCAACATGTGTGAGTGTGTGTGCGTGAGAGTGTGTGTCATTCGTTCCATTCCTTCTGATGTTCATTGATGTTTATTTGTTGCTGTAACTAGTAGTAAAGAGGAAGAGATGATTGGTTCATCTGTCACACACATTAAGCGCACACAAACACACATTTATGGACTGAATTTAGTGATGAAACTGACAGGATTTGAAAGCTGAGTCTTTGATTCATATCAAAAGTATGAAAGCTTACAGCTATAACTGTATGGCAGGAGTTACAGATGATGTTTCGTGAAGTTTTGTTCATGCATCACCTGAAAACAGTTCAGACTGAAAGATTGATTCTTGGGATTTAAGAATCAATATCGGTTCATCAAAATGATTGATTAAAATAAAAAAAAATTATATTGTCAGCACAGCCCACAGACACGTAAGCGGAGATTACGATCTATTTGCAGTTTAATAACTTTATATATAATAACCGAAAGACGGTATTCCAACAACGGTGCGAACATATAGGGCACATATACACAGGATAACAAGAACTCAACAAGACACAGGTGCACAACATAATCAGTAACCATGGTAACAAACTAGTGACTAGAACACAGGAATTAGGAAGGAAACAGGAAAACAAGTATTCCTCTGGATTGAACTGAAAGTAAGGCTAACCGTGACTACAGTGTGTGTAGCCATAACTTCGTCTCCATTGGTGGTTGTTTAATTGTTTGGTCTCTTGTTCCTGTAGAGCAGCGCTCCCTGTATCCTGTTCATCGACGAGATCGATGCCATCACTCCTAAACGAGAGATCGCCTCCAAAGACATGGAGAGAAGGATTGTTGCTCAGCTTCTCACCTGCTTGGATGGTGTGTGTGTTGTTCTAGTGGTGCAACGGATCACAAAACTCACGGTTCGGTTCATTTATGGTTTTTGAGCCACGGATCGGATCATTTTTCATACCAGCAAAAATAAAATGTATACACA